>CAMZMU010000110.1:6586977-7062504 GCA_947311845.1 Poa pratensis | reverse complement strand
AACCAATCCTAAGCAGCCACGTTTCTTCAACTCTGCCACCTCAGCCTAAATTAGTTCCTTTTTCTTTGCCAAGAGCATCAGACTTATCCAAGACCCATGGCGCTGCAGTCTAACCCCTTGCTCTCTATATTCCACTACGTCCCCTCCACCATAATTGAACAAGAAACTGAAGCAATTAGGGAGAAGAAACCGATGGAGGCAGCCAATGCAAATAGTTGTCCTTCCCTTTTAAATACACACTAAGTCCTGATATGAATCGATCCATTCCCAACCTCCTCACACAGCCGTAGGTCACCATTGTAGATTATCATGGGCGACCCCATGCCATTACCTCTTCTCAAACTTCTGCTTATTTTTTACCCGATTGTTCTCAGTTTCGTCCACCAACAACAAGCGAGATAAAACTATCATGCTTCATATTCCTTAATCTTCAGGTAATTCTTGTTGAGAGTACACGTTTCTTTAGATAAGTCATGGCCTGAAAATTATTAGGTAGTTTGTTGTTGTATGGATGATTCATGCCGCTCGAATTGTGTTACAGGCATACATCAGGATTTGGTGTCAGCTCAGCTCTTTGGTAAGATCTCGGTCACAATTTACTCTCGCCCTGAAGACGAAAATAAGAAACAAAGGTAAGTTACGACCATGCTTCAAATCTTTGCATACGACAGGTTCGCTGTAGATCCATTCACAGATCCTATCTTTCTACATTCTACAGCCATCGCCTCAGAGGACCCAAGGCGTTGCTCCGGTGCCATCTGGCCGCAACATCTTTCTGCATGGAATTTAATACTTTCCGTTTAGTTGAATGGTCTCTTACACTGTATCTATCCAGTGCGGCATGTTCGGGTGAGCAGACATAGTATTTTGTTCAGTCATTTTGTTTCTTTCATTGTAGTTCAGGTGCTCCAAAGGTGGCACCTTCTCTACAGGAAAACAAATGCTGTTAAACTTATTCTCTGGTGAATTTCCCTTTGCTCCAAGCTGAACATTTTTGTTTCTATCATTTTGTGCAGCAACCCACCATGCGTTTCAGGTCAGAACTGATAAACCAATTATTGTCAGTTCTTTATAAGAAAATAGCATTTAAGAGATGAAGTTGCGACCAGTTTCCATTTGTAGTTTCTGGATAATTTCATATAATGATTTTTGTGCCTCTTTGAAGATGCACCATTTAGGTTATGATTTGTTTTTTCATGCCTTTATTTCTCAGATATTCTCTCAGGTACAGATATATTGTTTCCTTCAGGTTACAAAATGGAAGTCGGTTTCCCCAACACCCCTGCTGCAATACGTATGCATATAACAACTGGCTACATGGTTGTATTAGACGTGGGGGGCATAATGGTCTATGCTATACTGATTAACCATGAATTTTGTATGTTGGGTCATATTTTGTAAGGTTAAATCGTTCCGTTGTAAGCAGTGCAAAGATGACTAGACTTGATTCACCCATGTTTTTAACTTTTAAAAGTTCCTAATATCATTTTCTTTTCTCATTTTGTTCCATTACCTCAATACAGTCAGAGACATCTCTAAATTAAATTTTGACAGTTATGTTCCGGTTAGGCGATTCTTCTACATATTAAGAAACAGTTCAGATTCGGCATTTAGTCTGAAAAGTCCTCTAGCTAATTAGGAACATGTATATGGTGAAATATTTTTAATGAATCATCTGATACATGATCGCAATTTTGCCCGTCAAGGATTCAGTGATGACGAATTGAATACCATGTTCTTTAATTCATTTGGGTATAAAATTACATCCTGCAATGCCCGCCGCAATGCGCGGGGCATCTTCTAGTTTAACGAGTAGTAGTTCACAAGGCTTACAAGTCCAGATAATCTCACGTAACACAACATATAACAGACACACACCATAACTGGACTTGATAATAGACTATGTTAAAAACTAGATATCTCTACAATATCTAACCGAGCAGGGATTGGTGGCCTGTGGTGCGTCGCGTCGGTCAGTTTTTATTTTAGCCCCTCATGGATTTGAAAATCAACCCGAAGTCCTTGCCTTTGACCCCACTTATGCGTTTTAGCCCCCGATCCCCTTCCTACTCTCTTCTATGAACGGCGGCGAGCGACGGAGGAGTACGAGGCCAGGAGGACAGACGATGTTGCCTCATCCTTCAAGGAACCGAGCGGGGGACAGAAGAAATCAAGCGAATCTCGGCGACCAGGATTGCATCGGTGAGTTGGGTATACCACCGTTCGTGTGCTCCCCTGCTGCTCGTTTTACTGGTGGCATGGTAGCATTGGGGCTTTTGTGGGTGCTGCGGTTCTCGTCGGCGGCCGGATTCGTTCTCCGTGACTTCTCTTGTTGCTCCAGATTCGCTTTCCCGTCTTCTCCTGCTGCTGAAAATTCGTTTGCTATTTTGATGTTGTTCTGCAGTTTTGTTCATGGGGTTTGACGGTGCTGCGGCTGCGGCGTCTTCGTTTCAGGGCGGTGGCCGGCTGGGCGACGCCGAAGACCGCGGTCTGCAGGTTGTCGATCGCTGTCCCTATCTCGATTTCTGCTTATTCGGCTAGATTCTGTTTTAGCCTTAGGTCTGATTTGCCGGTAGCGCGACTGGCGGCGTGCATTTGCTTTGCTGTTGTGGTGTGGTGAATGTTTGGACGGGGATGGCGTTCAAGGATGGGGCACTTTGTCCTTGTCGCTGGGCATCCTTTCATGGGGTTTGGGGCTTGGATTAATTGTGTGTGGCGGCTGGTACGTAGGGTTGTTGTCCACATCACAAACTCACATGAAGCAATGGAGCAGATTCAGGCTTACCACATGCTACAGACGCACAGACAATGGGAGAATTATATCAATGTCCTCTTCAGCTGCAGATGTATAATCAGTTAGGCTAAGGGAAGCAGTCCGCAGAATTGTTGGTTTAGTATTTGGGCCTTATTTCTTATCCTGTCACGAGGGAAAGGCAAGAAAAAGCAAGGCGGGTCATATTCCCTGCAGGAATCACTCAAACAAACTGGCTGGAAGAAACCAGTTAAAAGTTAAAACATAACATGCTAACTTGCTAAGGGATGATTTGCAATTTTTCTGGATAGTTCCTCTCGTTCCTAGGTCTATTTCCTTGTTCGGGATCCTACCAACTGGAAAATAATATCGCAAAGGTTTGCGGCCGGATAGCTATCCCCCTTTTGGATTTAAGTCACCGTTTACTTATTTGATAGAATATGAGTATGCATATGTTACGACCCATTCATTTTCCATTGTTTTTTTTTTGAGTAATTCATTCTCTATTGTATTTATAGTGGAGTAGGTAATGTCAAATGGGCAAAGCTAATTTTCTCATGTAGTTTGCTATCAAGATGAAAGGTGAGATGCTATGAGTAAACATGCAACAGCCTACTATTCTATATCTTCATTTGTTACCTTCGATGCTCTTTTATTCATTTTGCTACTTTTTGTTCTTGCTCTAACCGCAAAGAGGACTTCTCCGACTGCAACAACTTCATCACCGAGATGGACACCTCCTGAACGCTCCAGCTGTAACTGAATCTCATTTTCTTTTATAATACATCTATTTCTTTAATGCCTAGAGTTGCATCTTTGCTCACTCAATATAAAGAAGTTTGTTTTTTTCTGTCCAATTCTATAAATAGCACATGTGTTCTTTCTGCCTAACTAATTCTTGTGATGATTTGGTATGCTTGTTCAGTAGTGGGTTCTCCAAAAGCAATGGAAGATACATGGGATTGTAAGTTAAAGATGACACCATTGACCTCAGACTCTCTTATCGACTCAATCTAATTCACAATGGTATTTCTTTTGCAATGGTTCTAATTCTCAGTAAACATTTGCTGTGTGATGACTAGAAATACAATTCAATGTCAGAAGTTACAAGCTGCTGTCTTTTATTTGTGTTGTGTGTCTACTCACGTTCAACATTATGGTGTTTCCTATCAAATGACTTAAAAGGATTGTAACTCTTTATAGAAAACCACGGACTACAAATATCTTGTATGATGGGGTTCTGAAGATATGCCTATGACAAACGATGAACTGTAGTTGCTATTACAAATAATATGGAAGTACACAACTTATATAATAAAATTATTTGCATGAAAAGAGCAGAAAGCATTAAACTATGATTTCTTTTGCAAGGACAATGGTTTATTACTTTGCTTTGCAAGAAAAAACATTTCTTCGCAGTTTTTCTACATTCCAGGCCCGCAAGTTCCTATAAATTTGCATAATTGCTGCATCAGTGTTGGTCAGCTATTTTACAGAGTGCTTAATCTGATATTGGGATTTGTCTATTCAAGATGACATTGTCGTTGGTTTGCTTTTTGTCACTTCAATGAATTTCTTGGTTGGATATAAAATTGTGTCACTTTCTTATGCACATTCCATCTTTTATTAAGAAATTGCATTACTATCTGAGATTGTATGCCTTCCTTTTGTAAGTTGTTATAGTTTGCTAATACCGTTGCAACCACGTTCTCTTCATGTGGTTAGGCTTATTGTGTCCTCTTTTGCATGCTAGGGACCTATATTTGCTGTTTCAAAGTTCCTGCCACAGTTAAATTATTATCTTTTCTGGTTGATCTGGAAAAGTTTCAGTTAGTCAATATATACATATTCAGTGGGTTTGTTTGTTCGATATGAGAAGAGATGACTTTCGTACATACATTTCATCTTTTATTGGAGATTGGCATCATTTTTTGCAATTATTATTTATATAAATATTCTTTTTTAATATTCTAAAAGGTTAATAAATTTTTTGTAATGTTCTAAAAGGTTAATAAAACTTTTGTAATATTCTTAAAGGTTACCAATTTAAACAATCTACAATTGGCCGAGCCAACATAGACAAATAACCTGCCACGGAAAAGAAAAACAAGATTGTTCTGACGGGCGCAGCAAAGTGCGCCGTTTCCTTCTAGTATACTCCAATCCTTTTGCTCTTCCCAACCGTGATGGCCGACGCTGGCACGCCAGCATGTGGGCAGCGATGGTTTATGAGTTTGGTGCTCCGTTGCAAAGCACGGGCGTTGTGCTAGTATAGCTGATATGGTTCAAGTCTGAGCACCACCTCTGGTTCCATTAGAAAGGATATTTCTCTCATGACGGTAGTATATCATGACACCTTTGGTTCCATTAAATCAAATTTCCTCATGAATCGAACTGAGTCTTGATCACTACAGGGAGAGACCAAGCGACTTTTATCTTGACCCGACACAGGCCATCGAGGTCACATTCGCTCTCAATTTCTCCGCATCGTTCGGGTGTGAACACAACAACACCTGAAGAACTAATGGCTACTTTCCTGTCACCGGCTACCGAGTAGGCCCTTACAGTAAACGTCATGTGATTATGCACATTTACTGAAACAACACGCGTTGACAGATCAAGGTTACCAGCTTGATCCACCGGTGGGTTCATTCCATCTGGAAAATCAAGCAACACAACTTTCTCCGGAAAGGAGCCGTCGTGGCAAAAAACTTCCCCTGAGAAAAGACTCGGCCACGACCCATCAATAATTCGGACACTCGTGATAGTGGCTTGAACCATTTCAGGAAGCTTCATAAAGTTCAAGCTAATTTTGCAAAGCTTGCCGGAGCAGCTCCTACCTCGAGAACCTAAAGTACCGTTGTACCTGTAGATTTGATGGATCAATGTTTCTTTATCTTCAGACTCTCCCTTCGCTTTAAGATTGATTTCAAACACGACCGGTTCAAGGTACACAATTGCACGAGACGGGCCGGTCAGCAACAAGTACGGATCCTGTAATCAAGCATCGTACTATGAGTAAGAAAAATTATGATGGCAAACCAAAGTCCACCCTAAGCAGGTAAAATGAAATCCGGGGGGGGGGGGGGGGGGGGGGGGGGGGGATGTATACATTTTCAGTAATGATTTGGCAGTTGTCCCTTTTGCGACTGGAGAGAAGGTTACGATTGTGATCCACACAGTCTCGGGCAGCAACCATGCCGTAGACGTGAAGTGGCCACTGGAGTTTTGCCTTCTCCACTTTGATGGAGTAGACTTGCAAGGCAGATTCAGCCCAAGCATCTAAGGTGGAACCGTTTGTACTGATGGTATCGTATGTAGTGGCCATGGAACTCACCGTCGCTGCATACACCATCCAAGCAAGCAAAGTGTGAGTTAGATAGATAGATAGGTCTTGGTGTGAACATCCGATCGATTCAGACCAGAAACAGAACAATTCCTTCGTTAAAAGGAAAAAAGGCCCAGAAAACCGCAATCTTTCTTGGTTAAAAGGGAAATGGTGAAGGATCTTAAGTTAGACTCTCCATGATTGCAAAGAGAAAGCAAACGGAGCTTGGCTCTGATGGTTGGGTTCCCTGTGGTGGAACCAGCCCACCCAGGTTCAAGTCCTAGACTTGGCATGGGCGTTTGCATTTACCTGGATTTATTCCAGGATTATCCGGCGCTATTCTTTCAGTGGTAGGTGACGTGCCCGTCAACAGCGAGGCGCCTGTGGTGACTTCGTCAACCTCAAGATCTGCCGGCTCAGTCCTTCAGAGGTGCTCATAGGGGTAGGGTGTGCGTGCGTGCGTTCATAGGGGTGAGTGTATGTGCGTATTTGTGAGCGTCTGTGTTGTACTGTGTTCTCAAAAAAAAAAAAAAAAAGAGGAACGAAACTAGGCAGGCTGCAAGTAATTAAGCTAATTAAGTCAGAAAAGAAAGTCAGATAAGCTACTCACTTTCTTGTTCGAAGCTACCGAACTGGTCAGCCCGGGACAGCTCTCATTTCCCCCCTCACGTTCTCTCTCCTCCCCCTCTTTTCTGAGAGCTCTCGGTCGTCTCCCGGCTCCTCTCCTCCGGCGGCCTCGCCGGCCGGAGTGGGAAGGGGAGGGGAGGCCGGTCCCCTCTTGTATATAGTAGATCTAGGATTTCCGTTTTGCTGCTTCCCCTTGTGGTGTTTGGCGTCTTGCCGTTGAGGGAGAGGTTGCCGGAGCGCTCGAGCAGCTCCTTGTGGCGGCGGGCTGAGTTCTGCTTTTTTCTGCTACCCCTGAGGTTGGGGACGAAGGAGGAAAGCTCGGTTCTTAGTTCCAACCCTCCAAATAAGCTCGTGCCTGGCTTAGATCTAGCGATTTTGACTCCTGCTTCTGCCTTTCTGCTGTGCCCTCGAGGTGAGGGTGGAGTTGAGGCCGGCAGGTGGTCGAGCTCGCTTCGATCTGGGCATAAGGGGTGCCGGCTCCAGCTACTTGCGAGCTGTAGCGTGGGGCAGCCGGCCGGTTTCTTTTCGGGTGCTCCAAGGTGGAGGACGCCGGAAGGCAACTGTTCTGGCGTCGGCATCTTCATCAAGCTCGGCAGAGCTCCAGCTTCGGCTGTGCCCACTGGATCTGTTCATCGTGGTGGTGGAAGAGAAGGTGGGTTGTTGGGATCTGAAGTTCTGCATCTGGGGAGCTCGGAAGCTGCTCCCGGGAGTCTATCCATGGCAGTTTTGACTTGGCTGCCATTCAAGAAGGTCGGCAGGCGACCACTCCCACCCTCTTCGTCGGTAACGGCTCTCTCCGGCTGGCGATTGAAGGCGAATATCAACCTCCTGGCTGCTATGCCAAGTTGGAGGCCCCTTTGCTCCGGTGCAGTCAGTTCCCGGCGCCTCGCCCCAAGTGGTTCCGTCCCCGGTGGCGTTGCGTTTGGCTGTGCCATGGCTCATCGATGCGGTGACGACGGAGCTGGACCCGATGGCGTTTCTAAATCTGGAACTAGGGTTCTTTGTGCAATTTGTCTGGGCCTACTTGTAATTTTCAACTTCTTTTGGTCCTCCTTGTATTTTGTCACCGCTGTCAATGAAAGCTTCTAGGTCCCTCTGGGACCACCCTTGTGCAAAAAAAAAGAACTGGTCAGCCCATAGATATTCCCAGCCTTTACGGTAAGAAGCCATCTGCTCCTCGTGGGATAACGCCTTCTCGTGAAACACACCTCCCAATCGATATCGGTCCACTTTGCTTTTTCTTCCTCCGAGATCGTCTCGTCATCCCACATCGTCTCGTCCTCCGACGTCGTCTCCTCCTCCGAGATCTCCTCCTCCGTCAGGGCTGAATCGCCGTCGATCTTACCAGAGGAATTACCCTCCATACGGTGGCGCTTCGCTGATTCTTCATCCATTCCCCCTTTGGCCTCCCATACCGTCTCCATCTCCAAAGCCCCTTCTTTCCTCAACGCCACCTCCGCCCACGCCCCTTCCGTCTCCATCTCCAGTGATCTGCTCCTCTTCTTCTTCTTTTTTTCCCGCCGCGTGCCGCAGTTATAACGTGACTACGTGAGAGGCTCGGCTAGGGTTTCTTTCTCTTATATTTTTTTTGGACTAGTAATGTTGCACGTGCAACGCACGTATCGGCTAATAAATAAAACTTGAAATTCATATCTTTATTTAAACTCATCTTCTTGTTAAAAAATCTGTAAAGTAGTTATGCCCGAGAAAATTAAGTGGCAGTGTGGCACGCATGAAAACAGTGTGAATATGACATGTAAATAAGTATTTTGATAAACTAAATCGCAAGCTCTTGCAACCATATGCCAATCAACCCGCAAAAAAATCTGTCATTCTAACACCTGACTGTCTCGTTAAAAAGTTGTGACAAATAGTTTGCCACTGCAATATTTTCATGATTCATATCACAGAAAAACTAAAGTGGCAATTCGTGAGCACTTCTCATATTTTAGATACAAAAATGTATTGATGTCTTTGTGCTACAATATTTTCATCACTGGTGTCATATAAAAAATAGTAAGATTACATATACATCTGTTGTTAGTTGGCACCCTAATGTTGATTATTTAGATGAAAGATAATCTGATATGAATGCAAGTTTCTTTAAAAATCAACAGTGACACGGCTTCTGTCAGCGATGGATTTGATGCCAAGCTCTTTGACCTTCTTCTCACTTCTGGTTTGATTTGCCACTGGTCTGACCATCTTGTCCTAGAAAATATGATTCAATAAATGTTGTGAAAGTAAAAAATTAGATACATGAGAAGGAGCAGTACAAAGAAATATTGTCAACAAGTATCTGAGTATATCTACCATAAGTGCATATTAACTGCAGAATACTTCGTGACCTAAGCAGATATGCGAAGTTGCAGACTCTAGTTTCTTTTTAGCAAAGTTTCTTCCTATTTCTGAAAACCTTACAGTAGATGATAGAAGTTTGAAGCTGACCCCAAATGAAATTTGGTGCTGTTAAAAAAATCAAATCGATGAAGTACACCATCTGATGACAGTGTACGTAAGATAACAACAAACAACCTATTCCCATAGTCTGAACAAACGAAATTATCAAGAAATGCACAAAACAAATAATTAGAAAGAATGTTTTAATTTAAAACATACAAGTTAATATACAGAACATAAATTTATTAGTTAAACGTCAAAGTAGCATGCTAAAATGGGTAATTGCACTGGATCCATCTTTACCATTCAAATGCCATTTATCCCCTATTGTCAGAAAAATGCAAAATCATTGTCTCTCAACTTCCTAGACTAGGAACTTTATGCCACAAAAGATAGCATGAAAATTGAATGATCCTTATATTCATCTGGAGTTTCAACAGGCGTGGCAAGAATAACCAGTAAAGATAGATAGCATGATATCTAGGATGTTATGATAAATACAAATTTAGTTAACAATTCTCTGGCTGGCTTAACCTCTTGAAGTAATGTACATAATCAGGCTCGAACAACCAGATTCTTACATTGTAGTCCATGGTGTAAATCGAATTTGAAACAATGATGTAGACATTACTGTTGATCTCTGCCTAGGCTTAACCTTGCAGTAATGCGTCCCCTGCAAATATGAAGGCATAAGATCAATATTTATCATTCTTGCGTGCGATAACGGCATTTGCTTCTTCGATGGCTACAACAGCAGATAGTGAGCCCCATCCTCGACGGCGTACGACAGCGGAAATTGCTTCCTCGACGGCGTATGGCAGCGCGGCACTTCCTCGACGGTGTACAATGGTGGTGGCGCCTAGGCGATTGGTGCGGAGGCGCGTTAGAGAGGCGGTTGAGAGGGCCGCGAATGGTTACTCCGTGTCTCAACAACCAGCATGGCTCACTCCGGCATGGAAAATCTCATTGCTGATGTAAAAGCTTTGTCTCTACCACGAATGGTTACTCCGTGTCTCAACCATGGAAAAAAATAGCACGCTATTTCCCCGTTAATAGCACGATATAGCATATTTGGAGAGGCTACGCTATATTTGGCCTAAAGTTGCCGCTACGCCGCTATTTGTGTTTTATACGCGTCAAACCACACTAAACGTGATAATGTTATAGCTATACTAACAAAATGCTTAGAAATAACGTTAGGTGATGATGATGACAGACAATTTGGTGGTTCTTCTAGTTATTTTGAAGACCATGTTAATCATTCTGATTAAAGTTTAAAATTGTTTATCTTTTAGTTTATTATTTTTTTGTGGTTTAAGCCTCATATTTGTATTTGTGCTATGGATTTAGCCTTTGCATTTGAATATACTTACCTAGTTATGCATGTATTGTTTTAGGACATATTTTTATTGCTGAAATCCTTAATATTTGGGCTATTTCTTACATTTTTTTCATCACGCTATTTTATTTGTAACTTCGCTATATCACGCTATATCTTGTATAGCTTTTGGAGAAGGGCCACGCTATTTTTGATAGCACGCTATTTTTTTCCTTGGTCTCAACAACCAGCCTAGCTACGGCCGGCGGCGGTGACAGCTCACCTCGTGACCTATGCGCGAGCGGCAGCATGTATTCGGGAGACAACGAGCTTACATGAACAGTGATGTAGAGCAACAAAATGAAAACCAGGATCAACCCCGGCTAATTGAGGATGAGGGGGTAATTTAGACGGTTTTGCAACTTCTGGGGCGTATTTTTAGACTAAACAAAAATACAAGGTTGTAACCTGAACTCGACGACAAGTTAAGAAGGGGGGGGGGGGGGGGGGGGTAATATGGACTTTTATTTTCTCTTTAGTCATTGAACATCATAATCATCTGTTAATAATCTCTAAATATCTTATGCTAAGTTTATTCATCTGCCGCCCATTTTATATTTCCCCATTCCCATGGTCGATCCAAACAAATTTAGAACCAAACAATTATGTAAATATATTTTATACTAAAGTTGTATACTTATTAAAAAATATTTTTGTCGCAATATAGTCCTAACCTGTACAGTTGTTTATTGAATAGATGGCCCAATTAACCACATAACAATGTTTCAGGACAATAGTTATAGTGTATTTTATTATATAGTCGTAATATATATCAATGCAAAGTTTGATTATGCCAAATTTAAATTATATGTTGTATTAAAATAATTAACTTTTCATAGCTATGTAAATTATATAGCGGTGTGTGTGTTGCGTGCATGGGCGCGCGTGTGCTTGTGTTTTTGTGTGTGTGTGTGGGGGGGGGGGGGGGGGTGCGTGTGTGTGTGCGCGTCTGTGTCTATTTTAACACCCTTAAATATCATGATAGAGATAAAGTGTACAATCGAACAAAAATCTTAGTAAGGGTTCTAGTGCATCATTAGGTAAGTATAACTGTAGGAACTATCACAGTATAAATTAAAAAGTTGGCAAATATCTAACATGCTGTGTTAAGTAGAGAGCATATATATATGCCCTGAACCATATTTGGCAATGCCTATTTTATAGTAAATCCTCGACAAACATAAAATGGGCGCCGATTCAACTTTTGTATACATACGATTGATTATTTATTATGCTAGTTTTGAATGTGTTTGGTTCCATCTGGTGTATACAAGTGTTGCTACCATTTTCTTAAACAAAAAAAGTTGTCAACAAAATTAAACATATATTTTACTACAAGCTATGTGATGTCCATAATCTATATGACGTCCGTAGGAGAAAGATTCCTATCCAAGTAAACTCACAATAGCAGATAAGATTAGTTTGCTCCTATGTAGAGTATGCAGTCAGTGGTGTGGATTTTCTCGCGCAAATTGATTTTTTTTTTCAAATGTTCAATATTATTCTGGAGATAAAGGATAATCTTATAGTGGTTACTAGAGTATTTGGGCCTTCCTCTCTCGGGGCCAAGGGAGGAGTCTTATTTGCCACCCTAAGGATCGACCCTGCCCATTCCGGAGCCGAACAAAGCTTGACGATCCACGACGCATGCATCTCATTGAGGTCTCGGTTGGTGAGCATAGATGAGTTGTAGTTGAGGGCAGTTACAAATTTCGCTTCAATGTGGATAGCCCTGACGACCAAGAGGATGGCGACCGTGGCGACGGTCCCCATGACTTCCGGCGGTAAGAGACTGGAAGAGGGAAGGGTTTGCTCTTCGAAGGATGGAGATAGTGACGGCACAAGGACAACCATCATACATATTTTATTGAAAACTCATTCCGCCTCTAGCGGAACGCTCCTTTATCATGCAGGCATCCATGTCCCACCGGTTCAATCCGACGAGCTAGAGGCTACAAGAGTGCTACCACCCCATGATTTTACGTAAATACCACCAAAAAAGTGACCACCAGAAAATAATGCATCCAAAAGTGTAAGAGTATTCCGGGTGTGTCCTATGTATCAAAAGTTATGGCCATCTAAGTTATACAACTACAATTTAGTATCCCACTACATTTCCGTCTACCAGGTTAGCCCTTGGCACACAACATTAAGGTCCCAATTGGCTAACTCACGGGTGAAAGAGTAAATTAAATCCTAGATTTTCAGTGCCCCCTCCTCCCCTTTTTGGTTTTGGCCATGGCGGTTGGGGACAGGTGGTGGAAGGCGTCCTCGTACCATGACTAGATTCATTTCCGGTTTCCTGAGGTGCTGATTTCGGTTCGAACCGAAGTGGACGTGAGCTCCGGATGGTGGTTTTAGCATCTCCACTAGCGTTCCTAGTAAGAAAGAATTCAGTCCTTATGGATTTTGGATGTGTCACTCTCGTTCATTAGGAAAGAATTCTATGGATGTTAATCCTCCAGATTTATTATAAAAATCTTTTAGTCCAACAGAGAGGACCTAATATTATGCGAAGATAGGTCTATGAACCCAATTACTTAGAGCCTCCAGCAGATGATGCAAAACTAATATAACTAACTTTTATGGCACCAAACGCTAAAAAACATGCTCCAACAGATGATGCATCCCTATTTGGTGCCCCAAAAATTTGCCTATCGTGCTGCATATTTTGGGCACGAAAGCCATGCTGCGAAACAAATCTTGTGGTCCTCTACATTGGCCAACTCACGGGTGAAAGAGTAAATTAAATCTCGTGGTCATCTGAAATGAGTGCCCTATATTTTGTGGCCTAAAACCCAAATAGTGGTGCCCTAAAACTCTTTTCAGGTGCGCTATTTACATCATCTGTTAGATAAGCTCTTACTTTGTGTTATGTTCTTTAGTTCGTGTCATGCTGTTGTCGTTTATGCTGTTATTAGTGCATGATTTTTTTAGATGTATTATTAGTGCATGATTTGGTTAAAGAAAAAACCTCGTTGTTTATTTCTAAAGCATCCACGGTGCTCGCAGTCGTTTACCAGTTGCTGTCAGTTGTCACTGGTGGTGTCAGTGCCATTACCCACTGCCACCTACAACAACAAGCAAACGGACCCGCGCGGGGTTTAACAACTCGGCAAACGTATCCTTGTTCCTTCTTCCCTCTTATCCCCTCCCTCCTCTGCCCAATTTCCTCCGATTCCCGCGGCCTCGCAGATCCACGCACCACCCGATGACCCACCGGCGAGTGGAGGCGTGCGACTCCTGGCGCCCGCCGCCCGCGCCCGGCGGCCCCTGGGGCCGCTCCGGCCCCTTCGCGTCCCTCTCCGTCCGCGACGGCGGGGAGGCCATGGTCGTCAAGGCGGAGGAGGAGAAGGAAACGGCGGTGGAGGGTTCTGGGAAGAAGGGCAAGATGCCGCCGGTGGCGCAGCTGCTCAAGCACCCCCTGGCGCTGCTGGCGCTCGTGCCCAGCAGCGTCGCGCTCTTCGCCGCCGGCGCCGGGGCGGGCGCCGTCGCCAAGACCGTCACCGCGCCGCTCGACCGCGTCAAGATCCTCATGCAGGCATGCTCTTCGGCCTCCTGATCCCGATGCTTCTCTCGACTCATGCTTCTTAGTGGATGGCTGATGTTTTTAACCCGCGGTTCCTCTGTTCTTACTGCAGACTCACAGCGTGCGGGTGGCGGGTGAGAGCACCAAGAAGGGAATTCAATTCCTCGAGGTAACAATGCTACCTTCTCTTCCACTTCATGCTGCAAACTTAAGAATGATCCATTGGATGTGAATTGTGATATGGCTAACGCCAACCTTTACAATCTCCATAGTAATGTAGGAGTAGTAGATTCAGAAGTACAGTCCCGAACACATCACTTGAGGAAACTTTTGACTGGACCGAGTTCTACTATCACTGAGGCTTCTCAGAACATACTTCCATCTCGTCACATCTGCAGTGATATGCATACTGATCAGGAGTAACCAAAACAAAAAGAGTTTCTCTGGACTATAGCAAGTAGGTAATCCAGAACTTAAGAGATAAAGGGTTTCCATGCGAAAAAATTGAGATGAAAATGTGCTAGAGGATTCTTGGAGGTTTCTCTGTCCTGAACGTTCTTTCTGATAAGTATGTTGAACATGAGGATCAACGCCAGTATCCTCTGAGGAATAGCTCGCATGCTTCGCAGTCGTTAGCTCTACACCATCTATGCCAGCCGTTAGTAACTCTGATCAGTCATGTATGGATATGTTTTATATGGGTCATTTTGTGTTCATGCAGTTAAATGGTCAGAGTTTATAAGTTAATGTGTTTGAAAATCAGAACTCGGGATAGGCATTGACAGAAATAGACAACGACATGGCATCTAAATGTTATATTAGTTCAGATATTAATTGAATTCAGACGCTTGTTTGATTAGTTGAATAATGTTGACCATGGAATACCTGATACCCATAGCACGTTTCCCTCTATGCCAGCTTAATTCCTTTTTGATATGGAATTATTACTCACTTCTGCTGGATGAACAGACTTTAGAGTTCCACTTCATAACACAGAGGAGAGGGGTGATATCCTTGGTTTCATGTCCTTCTCGATGGTGATACTTGTACTCACGTATAAAGAAAATCTGTTATGTGGGGACCTACATATGGTCAGAAGGCCCAGCCTTGGCCGCACCATCCCCTGGTCCAGCCCAAAGTGGCTAGAATTCCTTTACTGCTACTAGTTATTTATTAGGTTCAGATTTCAGGTCAGAGTCCAGATTAGAATCCCTTTCAGAGTTCAGATCATATTGCCTTTGAGTCGGATTGTCAGCAAAGCTATTCCTTCTATATATTGGGCTTCTCCCACGATCAATAAAGCAATGAGAATTCAGAGTATTTACTTTATATTAGGTCTAGTAATTTAGTTTGTTTCAAAATCATGTTATCTGATACATCTCCAGTTGTGTAGGCTATGGCAGAGATAGGAAAGGAGGAGGGTTTAAAGGGTTACTGGAAGGGCAATCTTCCACAGGTGCTCGATATTACACCCATCATGCAAATTGTGATTTGTGACTCATGCATGACTTATCTTGTGGTATGTGTTGACTTTGTGTTCTCCGTAAACTCCTCCAGGTTATCCGCATAATTCCGTATAGCGCAGTGCAACTTTTCTCATATGAAGTTTACAAGGTGCTAACAAATTCTTGCTACCATTAGTCACTTGATCTATGTTATGCTCTTGTTATTGTGAATTTCACGTTCTTTGTTATCTTACAATTTCACTTCAGAAAATATTCCGGAGAAAGGATGGAGAGCTTTCTGTGTTTGGAAGACTTGCTGCTGGTGCTTGTGCGGGCATGACATCTACACTTGTAATTTGTTTATTTATCTACTTTCTAACAAAGACCTGTGTGTTTCTAGTTTTATTGGTTGGGGAATACAGTATGAACGAAATTGGTTGTGTTTTGGTCATTATGATGTGAAAATTGTTGGAGATATTCTGAATCCATTCTCTTATCCTTTCTGAACTTTCTATCTGTACTTGATGATAGGTGACTTACCCATTGGATGTTCTCCGGCTTAGGCTAGCAGTTCAATCTGGACATGGCACTATGTCACAGGTAACAACTGTTACAAGCACAAATTTCTGTATCTGGAAACTGGCATTAAATGATGACTATGATTTTGTAGGTTGCTCTGAACATGCTGAGAGAAGAAGGGCTAGCTTCCTTCTATGGAGGCCTTGGTCCATCTCTTATCGGCATTGCACCTTACATTGCTGTAAACTTCTGTGTTTTTGACCTGTGAGATTCTTTCTTCTGCATCTTCATAGTATGCTATACAAAATGGCCTCAGATTTTGATGTTTATCTCATGTTTCCTTATATCCTAATCTTCATTTCTGTATGGAAGAATGAAGAAATCTGTGCCGGAGAAGTACAAGAGTAGACCAGAGACATCTCTAGCAACTGCTCTTCTTTCAGCAACATTTGCAACTTTGATGTGCTATCCGTTGGACACTGTTAGGAGGCAGATGCAAATGAAAGGCACACCATACAATACAATTTTCGATGCTATTCCAGGTAGCTGCTTGATCGCTCGCCTTGCATATGCAGCAGTTGTAGCATCTTTTGTATGTACCTAAATAGCAGCCTCATTGTTTACTATTTTATTTCTACTCCACCATTCTATGTACTCATTTGCAGCTTGATCTGTACCCATTTGCAGCTTGATCTTGTTCTTTATAGGCTAGAATGAAGCATTTTTTATGCCAAATGCAGGTATTGTGGAGCGTGATGGTCTAGTTGGACTATACCGAGGTTTTGTGCCAAACGCGTTGAAAAATCTACCAAATAGCAGGTGCCCAAAATTATATTTTAATCAAGGAAACGCTGATAGCTAGCATCATATTTCTTGCCATATAAATTATGTTCTCTCACAAGTTTGTTATATCCGCGCAGCATTAAGCTCACTGCATTTGACACGATGAAGATCCTGATATCTACTGGGCAAAAGGAACTGGAAAAATTAATGCAAGAAAATGAAGAGAAGACAAGCTAGGAAAAGAGCCGTACTCAACTTTAGATTCAGACCTAGCACTTTACCTCTTTTTCCATGCACCCTGTCCATCCCTTCCTCCAGGCAATATTTTAGGGTTTAGATAGCACATCTTCGATGTTCCTTTTGAAGCTGGTTCCGAAATTGCAGTGGTTTTCTATACCTTGCTGAAGATTGAGGCTTTAGAGTCAAGTAATTAGGTTATTTCTTTAGCGGGAGGCTGGCAGCACGGCTTTAACTAGAGTTAGTAGTACAAGCACTTGCCTTACCAGATATTTATTTGAGTGGACGCATAGATTGACCTCATTAGTTCTCCAGAAAGTTTACCACTATATGTTATAGACAGATCTATCACAAATACAATGGAGACCATGTATACTGCCCTGTAATATGTTCACGCTGAATGAAATGCATCCTTGTTCTACAGATTAGGGTGAATACCAACGCACCGATGATACTGTAATATCGATATCCTTGGCTGAAAGCCTTAGAATCACCATTGAGTGATTAGCTTCAGTTTGGGCAGCATGACCTTATGCAACATCTTTTAGTGTAATTTCTATTTTTTCCGGATAACACTTTTGGCTCCCGAGCTCCAGTGCTCCCTCTTATTAAAAAAATTCAACAATCACATTTATAAGTTGTGAACAATTCTGAAAAAAATCATGCATGTTGCCAATGATGTATACCATAAACGTGTAGAATCTAGATTCGAAATACTTTATATTCTGAGCTACACAAAAATGACAAGTGTTGTATATTTTGGGGATTTGAAAGTGTGCATGTTTTGATTCACACATTTGTCATTTTGTGTAGATCATAATATAAAGTATTTCAAATCGATATTTTACACGTTTGTGGTATATATCATTGGCAACATGCATGATTTTTTTCAGAATTTTTTGAAACTTATAAATATGATTTTTGAATTTTTTTAACAAGAGGGATCACTGGAGCTCGGGAGTAAGAAAACTCTACTCTTTTCTTCATTCTGTTTTAGAATATTAGGCGATGAAATTGAAATGATGAAATACAGTGTAGGGAGAGAAGAGAGGTTTTCTATTTTGTCTATTGATGAGAATTTATGTATTTATTTGTCTTTGTTCAAGAAGCTAGAGAAAAATGATGTTGGATAAGTTGTGTATGTTGTTCTATGATCTAGATATGCTTTTCTGCCTCAGAACGAGTGGATTGGAAGCTGATATCATGATTTATTATGTGCATGTCATGTTGGAGTTGCATCAGTTTCTAGTTTGTATACTGCTCGAATCAGATGTCACTGGTCCTGTTAATTTTGTATGTTTGCCCTGTCACATGGCTGAAAATTTTATGGTTTTGAAATGCACATGACAAACTATTGTTTTTGTTAATACAATATACTTTTCTGCATTTTGCAAAATATGGTTCTTTTGTGGTGAGAGGCTACTGAGTTAGCTCATGACATGAATTGTTAAGGCCAGTTTCGGACCAGTCATAATTTGGACTCCGGGCGGTATGAAATAAATATAGTTTTATACTAAAATTTTATACTTCAAACTTATTTTTAGCATGCTACGGTCTTAGCGAATATTATTTTTTAGTTATTTGGCATAGTTAATCACATATTAAAGTTTTAAATATTAGTTAAACATTTGTTTGTTATAATATTAGAATGTACTTCTTTGAAAAATACATTTGCATTGTGTTATATTTAAACAAATTTGTAACATTATTCCTTTCATAAATTATGTTGCAATTGTACAAACTATATTATACATATTTATGGATAGTATCTAGGTCATATGGTCTGGAAAATATCTTAATAGTTTTTCAATATTGAATAGCTAAGCATATTTATAGAAATACCCAGAGTATAGATTGAGTATAATAAATTGTTGGTAAGATTTTTTATTGCCTTTTTCCCGGTCAAATATGTCTATAGGGTTCAACATATGTTGTCGTGTGTGATACATACTTGATATTGAAATAGCATTGTTAATGGTATCGTCGACTAATAAAAATTTATAATGCATCATACAAGTTCTGTGTATATATGACTTGATTATTTGATATGTTCTCGTGTAACGCGTTTTGATATAATCTGTCACAAACAAGTTCTCCTGGTTGTTTTAGGAATAAAAAATCATGCGCAAAATTAACCATGAAAATCTAGTTAACACGAATTATAGTATAACTTGTACGACTTTATCATAGCAAGACTATCAGCCTATAAACCCGTTGTCGTCCATTAGATTGATCTATTATTTTATATATGTAATAATATGTCTAACAATACGACCATTACAAGTACCTGTCAGAGCCATCCTTCTATCGGGTCACGCCGAATTCACTCGGTGGTATTTTGAGACCAGTTTACAGAGCATATCACTCGGGCAAATGCCCCCGCCAGTGATAACTTGTTACCACTGGCTTTGTGTGGCACGCTTAAGGGTAAGTTGATTAGAGATGTGAAAGTAATATGCTGAAGCTCGCCCCTGTGCAAGAAAGACATTACGGAGTAAGATTCTGTGTGATTTGTACCCTTGCGGTGCTTCAAGTTGGGTTTCTAGGCTGATAGATTGCCACGATCTATCTTTTTTCATTATATATTTTGTATTATTGTTAGAGTGGAGATTTTTGGCTCCCAAGTTACAGTGCTCCTCTAATGTAAAAAATTCGAAAATCATATTTATGTGTTTCAAAAAATCCTGAAAAAAACCCGGATCTACCCAATAGTATATCCCATTAACGTGCAAAATATCAACTTTAGATATTTTGTATTTTGAGTTACACAAAAATAAGAAAAGTGTGGATCTAAGTATGCATACTTTTGAATCTCTAGTTTTTGTATTTTTTTTTTGACCGGAACTACGGCGGGCTTACGCCAGCCTGAACATTTCAATAACCAATGAACCAGAAATTACATTGTGCATTACAAAGGTTTTAAAGGATTGCGGGAAAGAAAAATTACAAGATCAAGGTGGATCAAATCTGTTGCACCAGGATATAAGAGCAGAAGCAGATGTCGGGGTGGAGCGGCGGTTTGCCCATAAGCAAACATCCTCGATGCAGCGGCGGGCAGCAACTGAAATATCCTCGTCGATGGCATTAAACACCAGGGAGTTGTGTCTCTTCCATATTGTCCATGCAACGGCAATGCAAATAGTGGCCATCATAGGTGTGGTACAGCGGTTGGTCCAAAGGTCGATTACGGTGCTGAACATAGCATTGTTGAGGGAGAAATAGTCCCAAAATTTGGTGCTTGTTCATCAACCTACAGAAGCTAAAAGCATCGGAGTAGAAACTCTTGTTTGAAAGTGGTTTTGTTATTTTTGTGTAGCTCATAATATAAAGTTTTTCAAATTGAAAATTTGCACGTTTGTTTTTTTTAGAACTAACGACCCCAGCCGTCGATTTCATATAAAGAAACCGCCCGAGTTTTACAGAGTTAAGCTCTAATAGTAAAGTTCAGAGAAACCACAACCGCAAACAAACTACAACTACCACCTCACACAGGAGGGGATAAAGGAAACATTTTATTACAGCCAAAACGACCACTGACGGCAACAAAACACTTTTTGGAGATCATCCAGTAATGCGTCCCACCGTCGGCATCCGGATACAACATTGTCTACATAATTTTTGCACGTTTGTGGGATACAACATTGTCTACATCCGGATTTGTTTTCATAATTTTTTGAAACTCACAAATATGACTTTCAAAAAAAATTAAACAGAGGGAGCATTGGAGCTTGGGAGTAAAAAACAGTTTCCGTTATTGTCATCCCATTAATCCAAGCTGCATTATTCCCCAAAATGTCCAGATCAATAGTTTAGCAAGGAATCAACCAGAACCAGCGCCATGTCAGCACCAACGAATCAGGGACAGTCGAGGGCAGTTAGGTGGCAAAAGACAGGAAAATAGCGTCAGATTCAAATCGTGGTCAGTGGAGTGGTGGCATTTCATTTAGGAGTAGTTCCCATCTCAGTTCATAACATTGACTAAAACACAGAGCTGCATCATTGCAATTTTGCATTACATGTCGACATGTCGTGAACGCAGAAATGTTACAGCTCTTGGTTCACCTCATTATTCAGTCAGTACAGAGCAGCAGTACACTTTGCTGCAGAAAGGAACAGATTTCTCTAAGCCTGCAGCAGCTCCAATCGCCGGAGGCGCTGGACCTCCTTCCCGAGGACACTGCAGCGCACCATGCTGCCGGCCGTGCGCCACAGCAGCTGGAGGTCGGCCCATGGCTCGCTGGGCGCCATCCGCTTGTGCAGGTAGCAGTCGAAGGTCCGCCGCTGCACGTGCTCGTCGGCGCACATCTCCACCAGCGCCTCCCGCCCGGCGTTGTCGCCGTAGAAGACGCGCTGCAGCAGGTCCAGGAACCGGAACGTGAGCAGGAACTCGTCGTCCCACCGCCGCAGGTACCCGCGCCTGATCCCGGCCTCCGTCACCGCGCCCGTCAGCCGCCACTCCTTGGCCATCGCCTGCCCGCACATCCGCCCGGACTTGGCCGCGAAGTAGATGCCCTCGCCGGAGCACCGGGTGACGTACCCCGCCGCGTCGCCGACCAGGGCCACGCGCCCGACCACGCGGCGCGGCCGCGGGTGTTCCGGGATCGGGTGCGCCTCCACCTTGATCACGCGCCCTCCCGCGATCTTGGGCCCCGCCCGCGCGCGGATGCCGGACTGGAGCTTCTTGATCTCCGGCTTGGCGGCGACTGTGCCGGTGCCGACGGCGACGTGGTCGCACTTGGGGAACACCCACCCGTAGAAGTCCGGGGACACGTCGCCGCCCACGTACATCTCGGCGAGGTCGTCGTAGTACTCCATGGCCTTGTCGGGGAGCCGGATCCGCTCCTGGAAGGCGATGGCCGTCGTGTAGTCGCCCGCGCCGACCTCGCGCGCGACCCGGCTGTTGGCGCCGTCCGCGCCGACGATGGCGTCGACCTCGAGGACGCTCCGGGTGGGCGAGGGGCCGTCGCCGGCTGACGAGATGTAGTGGACGAGGTACGGGTCGGTGGGGCCGGTGGGGAGGGAGAGCGAGGTGACGAGGCCCGGGACGAGGGTGGCGCCGGCGTCGACGGCGCGGGTGCGGAGGAAGGAGTCGAGCACCTCGCGGCGGAGCATGGGGATGTGTGCGCCGGGGGGAATCGCGCGGGAGAAGTCGGCGGCGAGGTTGGAGGGGGAGAGGACGCGCATGCGGGTGACGCGGCGGTCGACGAGCCCCAGCGGGATGGAGAACTCGTCGAGCATGCAGAGCGGGATGGCGCCGCCGCAGGGCTTGGCCCCCGCCGGGCTGCGCTCCAGGAGGAACGCCTGGGCACCCGCGGAGGCGAGCGCCTCGGCCGCTGACGCGCCGGCCGGGCCGCCGCCCACCACGGCCACGCGCAGCGGGCGCCCCGGCGCGGAGGAGGAGCAGGAGATGGAGAGGCGAGCTGGGGAGTGGCAGGCGGCGGACATCATTGCCATGGTCTCCTTGGGCGAATGGGATTGGGGGCTTGAGATTTGGGAATGGGGGCAGCTTGGAGAGTTGGAGTGTAGTGTAGCTTCGCCCGGGCTGCGGTGCGGGACGATGCGTCTAGGGCCCAGGTGGCGCTGCAATTTAAAAATACAATTAGGACCCGCATGTCAGTGAACAAGAGGACCTTAATACTGTGTACTTCTTTGAAAGAGTATCTCAAAACTCTCTTAAATACGATTAGGGCCAGTGACCAAGAGGATTAAAGAACGCCAGCTCAGATTAGGAGAGTATCTAAAAACTCTTTTAAGTACGTTGTGTTTAGAGGAGGGGATGATGACACGCCTCCCCCAGTTTCCAGTCACTATAGACTTTACCTTCGGCTTTACTTGGCTCATGCACTGGAATGCAATGGTGTGTACTGTTACAAATAAACGAGAAGGAATAAAACGATGAATAAAAGAAAGATCAACACACACAGATATGAGATTTTAACATGAAAAACCATTTCAAGGAGGAAGAGAAAAATCACGGGCGCCAAGTAGCAAAACTTCTCTATAAATATCGAGAGAAGTTACAAACGCCGGGATTTACAACTTGCGACTTATTCCAAACCGGCGGCTTACAAGATGTATTTATAGTGATCCTGACCTAATCCAGGTCGGTAACGACCCAAACGACCCAAGGCTCCGACAACGGGTCTCCGCTTCACTCTGACATAAAATAGGTTTTATCATTATATGAGTTTGGATCATAATAAAACAACATGCACTTCTCCGAAAGAACGGGATCACCGCGAAACAACTCAAACATTACAGACAGCTCTTAACGAAAGGAATATTTAAAAGAGTTTATCGTATTACTGCAATTTAGCTTGTTTTGTTATAATCTGCTATTCCCTCCGGATTAATTGTCGCCGAATTAGACGTATCAAACGCTAAAAAATGTCTCAGTACATCTAGTTTAGCAACATTAATATGAAATGAAGGGAGTATTAATTTTGTTTTCAGTTTTGACATGGGCAAGTTATGCTACCTGTTTTCTGTAATAATGTGGAGTTTGTTTGACAACATCCAATTTACTAATTTAAATTGAGAGCCCCTTCAGGGCTTGTTTGGTTAATCCACTCCCCAAATGGATTGAAGTTGATTGGAGGGATTTTGACTTTGAGAGGATCTAGTTCCCCTTGTTATAAACGATAGCAAGATAACGATTAAGAGCGGAAAGATCCAACCAACGGGGACACGAGATTTAACGTGGAAAACCCCTCCAACAATGGAGGAGAAAAAACCACGGGCACCAGCCAACAATATTTCACTATATCGGATGAGGTTACAAACGCCGGGGATTTACAACATGTGAAATATCCCAACCGGCGACTTACAAGAGGTATCTATGGTGGTGCAAAACCCTAAGTCAGCTGCAGTCTGACTCGGAAACGATCCGTACGGCCCAAGCCTTCGGCGACGGGCCTCCGCTTCGCTCCGAAGTTAGCCTCTCACTTTATATATTCATATGAATTTGCACTACCAGGGAAAGGGCATTTGTGGCACACCCACTTTTGCATTCTGTGGCCCATGGTGGGTGCGCCACGGAATCGTCGCCACAAAAATATAATTCGGTGGCGCACGCACAGGTGCGCCACAGAACGACCACTTTTCTGTGGCGCACTCCCAACCATGCGCCACAAATAGCCTTTTTTAGGGTTTAAAAAAAAGGGGGAGGCCGAGGTGCGTCCACGGCGGCGCGAGTAGGGGAGGACAGCGGCAACGCGTGCCCTCGAGCTGGGGAATCGGCGGTGGGTGCGCCGTGGGGAGGAGTAGGAAGCAGCGGCACGCCGAGGGAGGAGCTGGCGCGGCGACCTCGCGTCGCTGGGGAAGAAGCTGTCGCGGCATGGCGACCTCGCGTGGGGGAGAAGCCGGGGAGGCGCGGCGGGGCGACCGCCGGCAGGTGGATGTGGGCCGCGCCTCTGGTCTTCTGCTACACGCACCCTGGCCGGCTCCCAGGACCTAGGTCTTCTGCTACACGCGCCCTGACCGGCGGCGGCGCGGTCGTCTCTGCTTTTCTGGCGTGCAGAGAGCGGCAGCGGAAGGAGGCCATGGCGGCGGTGGCCAGGACCTAGGTTTGCGGCTGGGGCCGAGCCATGGCGGCCGGTGGTGCTTGTGGCGGCGGAGCTGCGCTGCGTCGGTGGAGGATGGAGGAGAGGAGCAGAACGGATCGTGTGTGGTGCTGTGCGTGGTGCAGAACGGATCGAGGGAAGGAGGATAAGGCAGAGAGAATAGGAGATAAGGGAGAGAGAGAACGGGCTAGCTGTGGTGTGTGGTGTGCGTTGCGTGTGTGGCTAGCGTGAAGAGAGATAATGTGGATCTAAGACATTTTTGTGGCGCATCTGGCCATATGCGCCACGGAATTTGAAATTTTTGTGACGCATCTGATCCCATGCGCCACAGAAAAGACCTAGGAGTTTGAAATCCAATCATTGGTGATGGGCCCCACTTTATTTATGTGACGCACCATGCTGCGCGCGCCACAGAAAGCAGACATTCAGTGGCGCATGGGTCATCCATGCGCCACAGAATGTGGACACTTTCTGTGGCGCATGTCCTGGGGTGCGCCACAGATTTTTTTTTGTGGCGCATGGTCAATATGGTGCACAGATTTTTTTTTGTGGCGCATGGTCAATATGGTGCGCCACAAAATATGGTTCCACAAAAAGCTGTTTTCCTACTAGTGTTGGATCAACATAAAACAACATTCCATCTTGAAACAAATTCCATCATGTAGCATAAACGAGAACCTTCACCCTAAAACAACACCCCTCAATCCATATATGTCAATCCACTTTACTCTTTTGAGAACCGAACAAGGGTTTACAGTTCCTTCTCTTAAAGAAAAGATTTCTTAGCTTCCCTTTCTTCCATCAGCACAAGTCCATGGCGCTTCGCTGTTGCCGCTCCATGCATGTTGGATCCAAACATTGTTGCATGTGGGTCATCAAAACTATGGTTTTACCAGAAAAAAGACGCGGTCGGCAATATCGTGTACTTAGGTCAGTAATTCTGAACAACTCCCATTAATTATGATAAAAAAATCATTTTCCATATTATTCATATATGCTCTATAAAAGTCCTTGCATTTGAGTAACATGCTTCCGATATATACTTCAGAAGAAATATACGGAAACTCCAAACAACTCCGTTTATAGTTTAATTTTGTCCCACAACACTTTAATTAGGGATATGTGAGAGTGAGAACATACTAGTGTGAATCTAGCAGCTACACAGGTAGTGGCCGCTGTTAGATCGCCAACACTCCTGTTAGCAATAAGCATCTCCATTGACTAGATGGTTCCTGGACAGTGGACACACATTTCCTCGCTACTTTTCACCAGGGTGTTGCGGTCAATGAATTGCCTAGATCCTGGAGCATTACTTGGTGGCTCCACTACAGGACTCTGAAGAAAACAAGAGTTTGTTCCCCAATGTGGGTCAAACCAACCTTGCTCGGCCAGAGAGAGGACAAATCACAGTTTGGTTTTACAACGACGATCTAAACTTCCTAACTTGCATGAACCACTTGTACACGGTAAGAGGCCATGATGCCTTATTCATAGAACCCTTTCGACCTCCTTCTTTGGATATATGGTTTGGCTCAAAGAGCCGAAATCAGCGCCCTGAACATACTAGTTTGAGCATTTTGTTTAGTTGGATTGGGGAGAAGACGGCTCTGCAGCTTGCCATCGGAGTTTGTTGTCACAAAAACTATGCGCGACGAGATAGACTATAGACTATTTTGGCTTACTCCAATACCTCACAATATTGATTTCAAGTTGGTATGAATATTAAGAAATTATCACTCTGACAACACGAGATGGCTTTTCTTGCTATTTATATAGGTTGGAAATAAGTTAAGTCATCAAGTTCCCGCCTTGTTGTGTTACACTCGTAATGGTTTCTCATGACTTGTGGTAGTTAAGTTATTCACGGATCATGAGTTACTTGTTACAATTCCTACTTTTGCACTAAGTAGTAAGCATGTATAACTTGTGTGATTCCGTAGTTGCACAAATATCTAGCTCTTCTTTTATTTTTCTGAAATCAAAACAGTGTGACATGACAAATTCAGTATTCTTAAGAAATATTACCGCAATCATATTTCTATTTGTTTATTTAATAGATTTTTGAAGAGATTAGTTTATCATTGAAACAAACTGTGCTCAACTAGTGTCGGTTGTTATGGATATGTCGCATGATCACTGATCTTGGTACACATTGTTTCAGAGATCAAGTCAAGGTAGAGAATGCAAATTTGTAAAAGCGGGCCGTATGCAGGTTAGGGTTAGTCAATGCCTCGCTAACTTTGCGAGGTACGAGGGGAGAACTGCTGCATGTCTTAGTTATGGACCTGATGTAGTTCTCCAGTGAGCCTATTGTAACTCAAACTGCTTAATTAAGGTCATGTTGTTGGAAACAAACTTTTAATTTATTTGACACTACAAAGAACACAAGAAATTACAGATATTACATCTAGGTTCATAGACCACCTAGCAACGACCACAAGCACTGGAGCAAGCCGAAGACGCGTTGCTGTCATCGCCCCTCCCTTACCTTACCGGAGCCGGACAATCCTTGTTGTATTACAAAGTCGGTAAGTCATCAAGTTAAAATACCACAGGACCGGCCATCGCATCAGAACAACAATCATCACCGACGAAGAGAATCGTAGACCCAAAATGATCCAATCTGTAAGCACACGCACGCAGACGAACAAAAACTGGATCCAGATGGATCCACCAAAGACAAACACCGACCGAAACTGCAAAATCCGCTGGAGACACATCTCCACACGCTCTCCGATAATGCTAGACGCACCGCCGAGACGAGGGCTAGGCGGAGAAAACCCTATTCCATCTTCAGGGAGCCACGACCTTGTCTTTTTTAGTAGGACACAAATCAAGCCAGAAAAACACCTAAAAACATAGCCCTTCCCCTGGCCCAATCCACTGCACCTACATCACCCTAAAGCCATAGGAGATGAGAAAGATCGGTGGTTGTGCGGACGGGAGGGAGGCAAGAAACCCTATGGGATATGGCCTATCTTCCCAGAGCTGAGAACGTGCCTTATTATTCTTCGACGTAAACCATAATATTGAAAGGCTCTATGCAACTAAAAACAGAAGAAAATAATAAAGATCCTATTTTACACCACAAAAAGATAGAATCACTTTTTCTTTCGCATATTTCAAGAATAGACACTATGCAGAGACTAAACCGAGAGATGCCCATTTCTTGTTAATTTCGACCAGACCTTAGCAGTAGCAGAACATCTAAGCCTAATCCTATGCCGCAGGATTGTCACCAATTATGGGTACTCCAAAAGCCGCATTACAAAACCGTTGCATGCTCATATGCCACCGTGAGAAATTGAGAATCCTGATCGAAACTCGTCTCATTTCTCTAGTATTGAGCAACAACTCAGTCTAGCACGTTTTGATACTGGATAGAAGGGTACTGGCCTGATTCGTACTACAAGTCTGCAGGAACATAGGTCACGAACCGAACAGTAAAAACTCCCGTCACATTGGCGGACGAGATAGTAAATAGACAATTTCAGGGCGGACGCATGTAAATTTTCTGAAACAAGCGGAGTTAAATAGACCAAAGATTCAGCTGATATTTCAATGTTAAAACGTGCAAATTCCGTTGGCACCCGTTTGCAATGTTTCCCTCTTGCCATATATACTACTATATATTAAGGACGCCCAAATCCGCGGCCTGAGAGCGATTTGGCTACTGTTCCCTGCTACAGTGATGGTAATAAATCATGCAGTATGTTGAACAGTACCCGCAGCGCACTGTAGCAGCTGCGGTGCGTTTTTCTTTTTTTTTCAAAAAATAACCCCACGTTTTTTCCAAAAATTGTATACATGACGCCTGACTCCGCGGCCTGAGAGCGATTTGGCTACTGTAGTACCTGCGGTACTGTTCCCCGCTCCGGTGTTGAACAGTTACTATATATTAAGGACGCCCAAATCCGCGGCCTGAGAGCGATTTGGCTACTGTTCCCTGCTACAGTGATGGTAACAAATCATGCAGTATGTTGAACAGTACCCCGCAGCGCACTGTAGCAGCTGCGGTGCGTTTTTCTTTTTTTTCAAAAAATAACCCCACGTTTTTTCCAAAATTGTATACATGACGCCCGACTCCGCGGCCTGAGAGCGATTTGGCTACTGTAGTACCTGCGGTACTGTTCCCCGCTCCGGTGTTGAACAGTACTCGCAGCGCACTGTAGCACCTGTGTGCGTTTTTTTTTTCTTCAAAAAATAACCCCACGTTTTTTCCAAAAAATTGTATACATGAAATATATGCGCGTCGACGAATAAGTTTCATTCCCGTGATCGGTTCCGAGTTTCGTTCACTCTAACTCCTTAATTTGTGATCTAAATTTGCAAGAACAATCGACGAATTTTGTCAAATCCGTCGCGCTCAGCCACCCGTTTGAATTTTCCTTTCACGAGTAGATGCATATCACCCTTCCAAATAATTTTCATGTTTTATCCTTTTTATTTTGACGGGCACTTCTACATTGCTCGCCGTTTTTCACAGTAAAGCCCTCGCGTTTTCCAAAAACCATAAATCGGCCCTCCGGAATAAAACTTTTTGCATCAAAAGTCCCCGCGCGCCGCTTTTCGCGTAAAATTCCTCGCGTTTCCTACAAAATGTGAATCGGGCGCCCGGAATAAAACCGCGTGGTTCTTTTGCACAAAGGTCGTTGCGTTCTCCAGATATTACAAACTAATTTCATTTCATATTAGACCTAATGACACGCATTTTTTAAAAACGCTCCTTACCTTTCCAACATTTTAGAAGTTTCTACTTTTTTCTCTCTACTCATAAATCACAATTTTCATCAATTTTATTTTCCATAAAAATGATAGAACATTCAACAAAATATGCATTAATAGTACATTCAAAAAATCACAATAATCTCAAAACCAATAAAGATTCAACAAAGTTGGACCAAATATCCATTGTGTACAAAAGTGAAACTAAGAAATTTTCAAATTTAAGAAATTACCAACTTCCAAACTTTTCACAGAAACTAAGAAATGTTCATTTTGTTCAAGAATTGTTAGATTAGTTTTCCAAATAATTTTTCTTCCTAGAAAATATTCAATAATTTTTATAAAATAGTTTCCGTACAAGATTTGTTGGAGATTTTTACAATAAATATTTTCCCAAAGAAAATATTCAACAATACGAAAAATAAAAATGTCACCACTCTTTCTCACTAAGGCCGCGGGGTGCCGCCGCGCCGAAATTACCTAGTACTCGTAATACTAACACTCCACCAGACAACAATACATGAGTTTAAGCTGTTTCTCTACCAGGAGATGGAGAGGCGAGCTGGGGAGTGGCAGGAGGCGGACATCGTTGCCATGGCTTCCTTGGCGAACGGGATTGGGGATTTGAGATTTGGAAATGGGGGCAGCTTGGACGTGTTGCGGCGCCACAGTGACGAGGGCCCAGGTGAATTCGAAAAATGCAATTAGGACCGACAAGTGAGTGACCAAGAGGACTAAGCCACCTAATTCGCCAGCTTAGATTATGAGAGTATCGGAAAACTCCTTTAAATACTTTAGGTTTAGAGGAGGGGAGGATGACACATCTCCCCCAGTTTCCGATCACAAGAGACCAATAAGGTACGGTCAGCTTTTGCAAAGATATGGAATGCTTGGCTCCTGCACCGGATACAAATGTTTTTTATATGATAAAATAATTATTTTCATATACGTGGTCAAAAAATAGTCTCTCCGATCAGAAATGATTAACACGAATTTGCCTCAATATGGATGCATTTATACACTAAAATACATATATAGGGCATGACTAAACAGAAACCTACCCTTAAGAGTTTCTATTTAGCTTAAGTGTAAACTATTCCTTAATTTGGGAACCAACCCGACCCGCACCCACTCCAACAGCCCGACCCGCGCCCACCCACGTGAACCTCCCCATCGCTCCCACCCACGGCCTCGCCCCCACCCTTCTTCTCCATCGCGCCGGATGTCCTCCTCCCCTGCCTCCTTCAGCCGCGCGTTCCCAATCACCGCCGCACCCCACGCGCCTCCAACCGCCGCCGCCACCACTGCGCGCGCCGGCGGGCCGACGCGCCTCTACGCGTCGCCGACACCTGACCGCCACCGCCGCCCACGGGAGGTCCAAGCCCCGCTCTGACACCACCTCTGCCGCGCGCTGATACGTCTCAAACGTATCTATAATTTTTGATGTTCCATGCTTGTTTTATACCAATTGCTACATGTTTTGTATACACTTTATATCATTTTTATACATTTTCTGGGACTAACCTATTAACAAGATGCCACAGTGCCAGTTCCTGTTTTCTGCTGTTTTTGTATTCCAGAAAAGCTAGTCTGGAAATATTCTCGGAATTGGACGAAAATTTACGGAGGCCCCTATTTTACCAGAAGACTCCATGGGCCAGAAGGACAAGTCCGGGGGAGGCCCGAGGGCCCCACACGTGGGCAGGGCGCGGTTGGGCCTTGCCCGGCGCCCTGGGGTGGTGTCGTCTCCTCGGTCACCTCCTCGCGACGCCCTTTGGACTATATATTGCCCCTGACCTAAAACTCACAAACAATTGACGAAACTCCCGAATACATCTCCGTGCTCCGCCGCCACGAAACTTCGTTTCGGGGGTCAGAAGGTCCTGTTCCGGCACCCTGCCGGGACGGGGATTGACCCCCGGAGCCATCTCCATCGACCACGCCGCTTCCACTTCGACTCCATGATGGTTTGTGAGTAGTTCCCCCATGGACTACGGGTTCTAGCTGTAGCTAGTTGGTACTCTCTCCCCATGTACTTCAATACAATGATCTCATGAGCTGCCTTACATGATTGAGATCCATATGATGTAATCGGTGTTGTGTTTGTTGGGATCCGATGAATATTGAATACTATGTCAAGTTGATTATCAATCTATCTTATATGTTATTTAAGATCTTGCATGCTCTCCGGTACTTGTGGTTACCTTGATCAAGTAGTTGCCTGTATCTCCAAGAGAGAGTATTTATGCTAGATAGTGGGTTCATGCCTCCATTTAACCTGGGACAGTGACAGAAAGTTCTAAGGTTGCGGATGTGCTGTTGCCACTAGGGATAACCTAACAATGCTATGTCCACGGTCATATGTATTTGTTTACATTACGCACTTTACTTAATGCAATTATCCGTTGCTTGCAACTTAATACCAACGGGGAACTCGGATGACAACCCGGCGGTGGATTATTAGTCATAGACGCTGTTGGATAACGGTCTATGTATTTGTCGTAATGCCCAATTAAATATCATAGTAGTCATCATGTCATATATATGCATTGTCATGCGCTCAATATTCTGTCAATTGCCCAACTGTAATTTGTTCACCCAACACTTGTTATTGGAGAGTTACCACTAGTGTAGATAGCTGGGAACCCCGGTCCATCTGTAATCATCATTGCTTTCCGTCAACTCCACGCAAGCAACTATTTTCTGGTGCCATTGCTTCTGTGTTACTGCTACTGTTGCTCTCATATTACTGCTGCTTTCACATCACGTTTGTTACTAGTGCTTTCTCAGGTGTGGTGGAATTGACAACTCCGCTGCTAAGGCTTATAAGTATTCTTTGTCTCCCCTTGTGTCGAATCAATAAATTTGGGTTTTACTTCCCTCGAAGACTGTTGCGATCCCCTATACTTGTGGGTTATCAAGACTATTTTCTGGCGCCGTTGCCGGGGAGCATAGCTCTACTCATAAGTTCACCTGGGGAGTACTCTCCACCTCTCTCTCTGTTTTTATTTTATTTTGTTTTGTCTAGTTTACTTTTGTCTAGTTTTATTTTGCTTAGTTTATTTCTGTTTAGTTTGTTTTGTTTAGTTTACTTTTGTTTAGTTTATTTTTGTCTAGTTTTATTTTTCTTATATACCCGAAAATCCATAAAAATTTAAAAACCGAAAATCTAAAAAAAACTGTTGCTATGGAAGAACATGCTAGAACCTCTATGTTTATGGAAGCTAAAGAATTATATATAAAGTATAGAGAATCAAGAGAGGGTAAAATCATGAGAGGCATGTTAAAAAAGTTAAATCAAATTGCTGAAATTTTGCTGGAACGCCATGATATAAATTGTTGCTCTGAACAGATACTAAACATCTTAAATTCCAATGTGGCTTTAGTGAAGAAGTTTTAATTATGAACTATCATTGGAATAACTATATTCATTTGGGAGCTGAACAAGTAGAACAATTTGTTACATTTATGGGAGCTTCTGAAATAGATTCCTTCATGGCTAAAAATTATGAAACCTGTGTTGCTTGTAATAAACTTAAAGAAACGGTCTCTTTTATTCTTGATTATTGCCTAGAAAATTTCAGCAATAATTGTTATATCATTGATTATAAAGAGAGACTCATTAATGCACAAGAATGCACTCACAATTTGCAGGAACCTGTAGAAGAAGAAACTTGCTGAAGCTGAAAGCTCATTGGATGAAAAAGAGGAGGAGAGTGATGAACAAAAGGAGGAAGAATGGAGTAGCTACCCATGCCTACCTTCTAATGAGAGTAACTCTTTATCTCTTACACTATTTGATTGCCCTCCATGCTTACCAAAGGAGGATGAATGTTATGTTCCTGTGGATTCTCTTGAAATATTCCCTATGAGTAAAACTTGTGGAAATGATTATGCTACTGATATTTATGATAATCCATGCTATTTTGATAAATCTTATGATAATCCTTTATTTGTGCCTAATTTCGAAATGCATGGTAATGAGAAAGTTTGCTTAGAAAATGTTTATGATAAAGCTCTAGATGATGGTCCTATATTGGTTGATAATATTAATTGTACTACTAATGAAAATGGGATTGGAGAGGTCTTGACTTTATCTAGGAGTCCCATACCTCTTGAGAATGATCAATCATCTTGTTATAAAATTGTTAAAAGTGGGTTTGAAAGTTTTAATCCCACTATTTTTGAGCTTGATAAGAATTATGTGTTTGTAGATCATGAAAAGCATGCTTTATGTGATAGTTATATTGTTGAGTTTGTTCATGATGCTACTGAAAATTATTATGAGAGAGGAAAATATGGTTGTAGAAATTTTCATGGTACTAAAGCACCTCTCTATATGCTGAAAGTTCTGAAGTTACTCTTGTTTTATCTTCCTATGCTTGTCACTTTGTTCTTCATGAATTTATTTGTGTACAAGATTCCTATGCATAGGAAGTGGGTTAGACTTAAATGTGTTTCGAATTTGCTTCTTGATGCTCCTTTTGCTTCATTTTCTATTTTTATGTGAGCATCTTTAAAACTATCAAGCCTAGCTAAAAGGCATTAAAGAAAAGCGCTTATGGGAGGCAACCCATTTTATTTTTCTGCAATTTTTCTTTTATTGAGTCAAGGTTGTTTACTTCTGTAGCAACTCCTTTGTATCTTTACTTTCTTGCATTGTTGTGCCAAGAGTAGTCTCTAATGATAAGATGATGCTAATTTTGATTGCTGCGCAGGAACAGATTTTGCTGTTCACTGTACGAAATTCCTAAAATCACCAGATTGTGAATTAAATCTGAAATTTTTGTGCGTAATCCTGATATGTATGCATCTTTCGTTAGTTCAACGTTTTTCGATTTGAGTCCCGTAAGTGCCTCGAAAAAATTCATCTTTACTGGCTGTTCTGTTTTGACAGATTCTGTCTCTGTTTTTTGCATTGTCTCTTGTGGGCTTTAAGCAAGGTTCTCTATGGAGGGCTGTAGCTAATGTTTTATTGAGTTCTTGCAATGTGTCACAACAGAACCAGTGGATTAAAGTTTTTGAGTACTAACCCCTCTAATGAGAATTACGTTGAGTTTGGTGTGGCGGAAGTTTTCAAGGGTCAAGAGGGAAGAGTGATATAATAGGATGAAGAAGAGTGAAGAGCTTAAGCTTGGGGAGGCTCCCATGGATCTCCCCAGCATATTTCAAGAAGACTCAAGCGTCTAAGCTTGGGGATGCCCAAGGCCCCTTCTTCATCGCAAAATTATCAGGTCATCTCTAGTGAAACTATATTTTAATTCTTTCACATCATATGTGCTTTTCTTGGAGCGTCTGTGTGCTTTTATTTTCAGTATTGCACTTTTATTTTCAATAAAGCTTGACTGGACCCTAGCATTCTTGATTGGGAGAGAGACACGCTCCGCTTTTTCATGAGAATACTCCTATTCTTCACTTATATTTGTTGAGTATTCATATCTAGCGCTGTTCAGCTTTTAGCTCTTGTTTTCATGTATCTCTTGTCAGAGCTATTAGCTTTCTTTTGTAGAAAGTACTCTCTTGCTTCACTTATATTTGTTTGGAGAGTTGATGAAATAAATTGATTGGTGTTTGGTTGGTTCAGAAAATGTTGCATGTGGTAATTGGTATAAGGAAAAACTTGCTTAATCTTGTAGATCACTAATGGATAACTTGATGCTTGTCAATTGTTTTGAGTTAACAAGTAGATCATGATTAAATTGTGCATCACATGAGTTAAGCCTATTAGTGAAGAACTACCGTAAAGCTTGTTGAAAATTTGGTTTGCATCGGTGGTATCTCTAAGGTCTAGATATTTTCTAATAACAGGGTTTGGTTAACAAGGAAGACGGTATGAAGTCTTATAACGTTTGCAATATGTTTGTCATATAAAACTTGGTGTACGGGTTGATATTCTTGTTTGCTTACATAACCTTGCTAGCCTAAACTCTGTACTGAGAGGGAATGCTTCTCGTGCATCCAAATCCTTGAGCCAAAATCCATGCCATTTGTGTCCACCATAACTACCTATATGTGGTATTTCCTTGCCACTCCAAGTAAATTTTTCATGTGCTACCTTTAAATTATTCAAAATGTTATTATTCCCTTTTTGTGTCAATGTTTACTAGCTCATGAGGAATTAGTGTGGTTATTCTTTATTCTATTTGTCAAATGGACTTTTACACCTGGACTAGTGGCATATACATCCGCTTATCCAATAACTTGCAAAAAGAGCTGGCAACGGGGTGCCCAGTCCCAATTAATTACAACTTTAACCAATTAATTCTCTTCACACTTTTGCCCTGATTCATCAGTAAGCAATGACAAACAGTGAAATACCTGAATGTGTGTAAACCAAAGAGAAAGAGGGATGATCTGCCTTGCTGGTAGAAATAACGTCCTTCATGGGAGCCGCTCTTAAAAGTCCGTTTGACAGGTAGAATACTGTTCTCACCCGCTACCATTCGTTGACAATTAACAAACACCTCTCAAAAATAGATACTCCTCCATGGTATGTGATTGATGGAAGGCACCCGAGGATTCGGTTAGCCATGGCTTGTGTTAGCAAGGTTGGGAGGAGTATCAAATATTTTATGCAATCTCTATATGCTTTCAAAAACCTAAAAGCTCTAGCACATGACTTAATCCCTGCTTCCCTCTGCGAAGGGCCTTTCTTTTACTTTTATGTTGAGTCAGTTTTCCTATTCTTTCTGTCTTCCACAAGCAAACACTAGTGTCAACTTTGTTACAACATGCGTTATATGCAATGTATTGGACTTGTTATACTACTTTGTGTTGACGATATCCATGAGATAAATATGTTGAAAGTTGAAGCAAATGCTGAAACTTAATTCTTCCTTTGTGTTGATTAAATACCTTTTATTAGAAACTATTGCTTTATGAGTTAACACTTATGCAAAACTGTTTGATGCTTGTCTCGAAAGTACTATTCATGAAAACGTTTAGCTTGTGTGATTCATTGTTTACTCATTATCTATTTGGTAGCAAATTATAGACCATTGACTTGGATCACTTCATTCATTTACATGTGCCTTGCAATATTATATGATCAAGATTATGATGTAGCATGTCACCTCAAAAATTATTTTGTTTTTATCGTTTACCTACTCGAGGACGAGTAGGAACTAAGCTTGGGGATGCTGATACGTCTCAAACGTATCTATAATTTTTGATGTTCCATGCTTGTTTTATACCAATTGCTACATGTTTTGTATACACTTTATATCATTTTTATACATTTTCTGGGACTAACCTATTAACAAGATGCCACAGTGCCAGTTCCTGTTTTCTGCTGTTTTTGTATTCCAGAAAAGCTAGTCTGGAAATATTCTCGGAATTGGACGAAAATTTACGGAGGCCCCTATTTTACCAGAAGACTCCATGGGCCAGAAGGACAAGTCCGGGGGAGGCCCGAGGGCCCCACACGTGGGCAGGGCGCGGTTGGGCCTTGCCCGGCGCCCTGGGGTGGTGTCGTCTCCTCGGTCACCTCCTCGCGACGCCCTTTGGACTATATATTGCCCCTGACCTAAAACTCACAAACAATTGACGAAACTCCCGAATACATCTCCGTGCTCCGCCGCCACGAAACTTCGTTTCGGGGGTCAGAAGGTCCTGTTCCGGCACCCTGCCGGGACGGGGATTGACCCCCGGAGCCATCTCCATCGACCACGCCGCTTCCACTTCGACTCCATGATGGTTTGTGAGTAGTTCCCCCATGGACTACGGGTTCTAGCTGTAGCTAGTTGGTACTCTCTCTCCCATGTACTTCAATACAATGATCTCATGAGCTGCCTTACATGATTGAGATCCATATGATGTAATCGGTGTTGTGTTTGTTGGGATCCGATGAATATTGAATACTATGTCAAGTTGATTATCAATCTATCTTATATGTTATTTAAGATCTTGCATGCTCTCCGGTACTTGTGGTTACCTTGATCAAGTAGTTGCCTGTATCTCCAAGAGAGAGTATTTATGCTAGATAGTGGGTTCATGCCTCCATTTAACCTGGGACAGTGACAGAAAGTTCTAAGGTTGCGGATGTGCTGTTGCCACTAGGGATAACCTAACAATGCTATGTCCACGGTCATATGTATTTGTTTACATTACGCACTTTACTTAATGCAATTATCCGTTGCTTGCAACTTAATACCAACGGGGAACTCGGATGACAACCCGGCGGTGGATTATTAGTCATAGACGCTGTTGGATAACGGTCTATGTATCTTGTCGTAATGCCCAATTAAATATCATAGTAGTCATCATGTCATATATATGCATTGTCATGCGCTCAATATTCTGTCAATTGCCCAACTGTAATTTGTTCACCCAACACTTGTTATTGGAGAGTTACCACTAGTGTAGATAGCTGGGAACCCCGGTCCATCTGTAATCATCATTGCTTTCCGTCAACTCCACGCAAGCAACTATTTTCTGGTGCCATTGCTTCTGTGTTACTGCTACTGTTGCTCTCATATTACTGCTGCTTTCACATCACGTTTGTTACTAGTGCTTTCTCAGGTGTGGTGGAATTGACAACTCCGCTGCTAAGGCTTATAAGTATTCTTTGTCTCCCCTTGTGTCGAATCAATAAATTTGGGTTTTACTTCCCTCGAAGACTGTTGCGATCCCCTATACTTGTGGGTTATCACGCGTCGGCGGGCCGACGGGTCTCCTTCCTCGACCTCCTATGCGACGCCGACGGGGAATCCGTCCCCAATCCACCCACCCCACCCATCCCCGACCCACCACCATCCTCGCCGCCGTCTTCTCCAACCCCGCCGCCGGTCCACCTCCATCCGCTGCCGACCCACCTCCATCTGCGCCGCCCGTCTCCTTCAGCGCCGCCCGCGGGGCCCTGCATCCCCGCCGCCGGGAGCACCCCACAACCAAACGCCGCCGCCACCCGGCCACCTCCGCGCGCGATTCGTCGATACCCGGCGTCCACCATCCATGGCTGCACCACCGCCGCCCCCTGCGCGCCACCGCGGTCCACTGCCGTCGGCCGCCCCCTGCGCGCCACCGCGGTTCACCGCTGCAAGAGCGCCCCCAGCGACCATCGGCGGCAGGCACGGGCCGACGAGCTCTCCTGGTCGCGACCCCTGGGGCCTCCTGCGAGCGCCGCCCTCCTACCCCTTTGGTGCGGGCGGCCGCCCTCCCCCGACCTTCTGCTCCATCGGGCGCCTCCCGCCTCGACCCGGGCTTCACCGGCGCGGCGCCCCTGCTTCCCCGACGCGGCGCCCTTCTTTCCCCGCGGCGCGGCACCCCTCTGCTCCCTGCGGCGTCCGTTAGTGGCTCCACCCAGTCCGCGCCTTGTTCTGGTGTCGCCATGACCAACGTGCGGCTCCCACGTGGACTGCTTCAAGCCCTGATGCGAACCTTTTTTTTATATGACCCTGATGCGAACTACTGCCGGTGATGTAACTACTGCCAGTAATTTAAACTATCATTTTTGGGGCTGTTTGCTCTGCCCGGTGATGTAACTACTGCCAGAAAGAGGAATCAACATGCATGAGTGAGGACGACACCGTATTTCAGTTCGTTTATCTTGTGAGATTCATTTCATTTCATCCACTGATGAAGTCTCTGAACTGTTTTTCTTTTCTTTTTTCTACATTGATTTGAGCTGGTATGTGAACTGTCTTTGGGACGAGGTTCATAAAGTTTAAATGAAGGTTCACTTGATAAATTTTTAAAGTGCACTGCTATTTTTTGCAGTTCACTTCATCCACTGATAAATCCTCCGATCCAAAAAGTTCAGAAAAAATTCACTTTGCTAAAGAAAAAAGTTCACTTCGCTAAAAAAAAGTTCACGTGCAGTTCAGAAAAAAATTTAGGAAAAAGTTCATTTCGTCCAGAAAAAAGTTTCAGAAAAAAAGTTCACTTCGTTCAGAAAAAAAGTTCATGTGCAGTTCAGAAAAAAGTTCACTTCGCTCTGAAAAAAAGTTCAGGAAAAAAGTTCACTTTGTTCAGAAAAAAGTTTACTCCGTTCAGAAAAAAAAGTTCACTTCGTTCAGAAAAAAGGTTCACTTCATTCAGAAAAAAAGTTCATGTGGAGTTTAGAAAAAAGGTTCACCTCATTCAGAAAAATGTTCATTAAAAAAGTTCAGTTCATACTCCGTCTGAAGGTTCACATGACATGCGCGAGAAGGTTCACTCAGCTTGCCGAGACAGTTCAGAAAGTTTCCCTTTAGATTAAACAGAAACCATTTTCCTATATATATATATATATATATATATATATATGCAAAATAGTGGGGTGCCATGGGGGTAGTGGTGCACCCTCATCCAACCGTTGGATAGACTATAGAGAGCACAAGATTGGTTCCAATGTAAACGCCAAATCTTCACGGCGTCACACCGAGAGCACAAAAATCATGCATGTTGATTCCTCTTTCTCTCTCCTATTCATCTCCTTTAGACAATTCTACACCCCATGACATGAAATGTTGCATGGCTGGATCTAGTCCTTTAAGGAATTCAAGCTGAGTGAGGGAATTGTCTAAAGTACCTAGACACCATAGCTAGGTAGGTGACATTTCATGTGAAAAGCACAACGGTGGTGGAACATTGCAGCTAATAAATGTTCTATTGTATTCCTGGACTTCATTGAAAGAATAAAAAAAATACATGTAGTGTTTTTTCACGCAAATTTTTGTTTTTAACATAAGTACTGATTTCTTGGATATGTCACGGGATGGGAAGAGAAATATGATAGGCACATGGTAAATCCAAATCTACAAGATTGTAGTAGTGTTTCATCCCAGTTAGCATTACTACTTATTTACTATAAAAAGGGTTGCCGTCACTTCTATGCACTTTTACGGACCAAAAATGCAACAGCTATTTCTTGCCCACCCGATGGACTAATGGAGATTTTTTTTTCGGTCGTACGTGGACGAATAGAAAATATCCAACACCCCTGTAGAAATGGTCGTCTACATCTCAAAAGCTGGCACCTACTCGGTTGAATTCTTTGGAGACCATGGTCCAGCACCTGACACGTTTCGCGCCACTGTTGTAGAAATGTCCAAATTAAGGTGCTTGCTTGCTCTGAATCACCAACTGCCGCTAGTTATATATGGGGGAGGTGAAAAAACATTGCTCTTCGCGGCGGGAGAACATCACGGAAGGTAAGCTTGCTCGACAGAGAGTTTCCCGCGAAAAACTTGTCATAACTTTTTTGGCCAAAGTTTAAGAAAAAGACGAAACACCACCATGCCGATACAAAACATGAATTGTCTTGTGGATATGGTGCTTTTGGACACCGCATCTATCCACCACATTTGTGAATTTTCACCTTTGGAATTGTCTAAAGGTGTGGCCGGCTAGCACATGCAAAAGATTCACAACAATGTACTGCGGGGTGGTTTCCACCTCTAAGATGCACATGCAGTAATCAGTTCGGTTTATGTAATCTGTGGGGATATTTTTCAGTTCGAGACTGCATATGTAATCTGTGGGATTTGTTTTGCAGTTCATGATGCACATGCAGTAATCAGTTTGGTTTAAAGTAAAAACCAATTGATTGTTGATTCTATTTTTTCTTGGCTAGCCAGCCGAATAAGATAAAGACATGGTGCCATGGGCAAAACTTTTTTTTCACGACCGACACGACGATTACAAACAACACCGCCCGCCGCATGGCCAAATTCGTAAAAGAAAAAAAATGGACACTGGAATTCTTTGCCGCATTGTCAATTCGTAAAAGATAACCTGCGACCATAGACAAATTGTTAAAACATGAAACTGAACCATCTCGCAGAAAAAACACTGGAAAACTAATTCTTTGCAGTACGGTACCCAGAAACCAAGTACCACGGACCCATACCAGGTGTGGTTAAAAATGTGGAAAAAGCCGTGGCACTGTGCACGAAGTTACAAAATGTTATAGTTAAGGCGACCCGTACCAGCCTATCCAAATGGTCATGGAGATTTAAAATAAAAAAATGAACATGCAACGCCGAGTCACGCCACCAATAGAAATCCAAGACGAAATGTTGCATGAAATGTTGCATATATGTGGAGCTTGTGGACCCGCAGCCACTCATTATTTCACCTTGATGAAATGTCGTATGGCTGAGGATGCACTTGTACTCTACTTGCTAACTTTATAAAGGAGACGGAAGACAGCCACCGTCACATGCACAAACGGTTTTACTCAGCATAGATTCATCAAGGGAGCATTTGTCTATTATATCCAACGGTGCTCACCGCATGCACCACTACCACCCATGGCACCAAATCCGCGTCGATATATATATAGGTAAATTAACAGACGCTCCCTGGTGCCCGGGCATCAGGATAGAATACAGTATATTTTGGGTATGTAGACGACACATATAACTCGGGTATGAAAATGTCGGGTATATAGGAGGTACACATACCCTTGGGTATGCGTATTCGAGGTATCTACATGTTATACATACCTGTGTCAATCATTCTCAATCGGAGGTAGTATTTTATATTATTCAGGTATGGCTGTCTTTCATACTAAGGTGGTGTTTTGTCTTCCATATGGTTTCCATGTGAACAGTAAAGATCATTAAAAATGTTTTACTAAATTCAAAAAAAAGAAATGTTCATTTCATTTTACATGTTCATGTCGGCAGATTTTCATGAATAAAATGCATATACCATGTCAAAATAATAATAATAATAATAGTATGCTCTAAAAAGCGATATTTGAGCACCAAATTGGTCTTTTTACACAAGCCACAATTATTTTAATTCATCTGTAAATATTTACATGTGCACAGAAGATAAGTACATGAACATGTGTAAATGTTTTAGGATCTTTTTACATTAGGGATGTCATTTTCTTTACCACGAATATATGCTCCTCGGAGCCGTTTTAAATTATGGCTTTCATATTTGTTGTTCATGCAAAAGTAGCGGACGAAAGAACTTAGAGCATCTCTCGCAGAAACCTTAAACCGCGGAATCTTAAAACCGGTTTAAGGTTCGTAGAGCATCTCTAGAAGAAATCTTAAACCGCAGAATCTTAAAACCGGTTTACGGTTCGCGAACCTCACATTTTTAGGTCAAAACGAGACGCGACATAACAGAAACCGTAAAAACGAACTTTAAAACAAAATATTTACGAATATTCCTCTGTTTTTTTCTTCTATTTTCCCCCATCTTCTTCCTCCCGTGAATGCTTGTAGTTGTGGCACATGGATCGATCGATCGATTCATTGATGGGAGTAGCTAGCTCGTACCAGTACAACATGGATGGATCGACGCGGGCCTCCCGGGCGCCGCCTGCCGGCGCCTCCGCCGCTCCTCGCGGCCGCGGCCGTCGCTGTTGAATATATAAGCAATTTAGCATATGATTTAATTCGTGAAAACAATAAACAGAACATTACTAGAATAATAAGAATTAAACTAATCATGCGATCTACCAGTACAATAGATAAACAGATGCGATCTACCAATGCCGTAGATAAACAGAACAAATCTACAACATATACTACTAGCAGAAATTGTAGTAGTAATTCGAACAGGAAGATTAGGAGATAATACAGTGTGGCGGCAGCGGAAGCAGAAGCGTTGGCGTTCGTGTTGTCGCCCATGTCGTCGATGAAGAGGCTGCTGATGTCGGGGAAGAAGTCGTCGTTGGGGAAGAGCTCGAAGCTAGTAGTCGCGCGAGTGCGCTCCCCAAAAACCTGATCGCCCCTCTCCCGTACAGGATCACAAGAGGCGGGGTTCCGGAGGCCTACTGTCCCTTCAACCGGTGCACGCCGGAAGACGGGATGGAGAAGACTTGGAATACGGCGGCGCAAGGTTCTGGAACTAGGACGGCGAGCGACCATGTGTTGCGTGTAGGCGGCTAGGGTTCGCTCAGCCAGGATATATAGTGCAGGTCGGGTAGGACGTGGGCGCAGCCGCACGATCAAGTCGGTAACAGCCCCATGATCCAAAAGAATCGCAAACGGCTGAGGTAATTAACGTGTCCGTTAATTATCAATCAATGACTTGTTTAATTTTCCCGAACAGCAAAAATATAAGCTCGGCTTAGCGAGATTCCCGCAACCCGTGGTGTGTCGTGACGTGACGTGACGTGACGAGACGAGTGAGCGGCGGCGGAGGAGGAGGAGGAGGAGTGCGCGGGAGAGAGCCTCCTGTTCACTCAAGCACACCAAGTGTCTCAACACTCCACCTTATAAGGTGGTGTTTGTCTCCTCCAACTAGCAATGTGGGACTAAACTTTAGTCCCCAACCAGCCATATAAATGGGCCATGAGATTTTAGGAATTTTAGTTGGGCCATGTGAAAAAGATGTGATTTAATTTGGGCCATGGGCAAAGGCCCATAAAATTCCAACAATCCCCCACAAAGTCTCATTGGCACACATCTCATCATTCAGTTCCAAAACATTGTTTTATATACCGGTGCTTAGTGGAGACTGTTAAGTTGAACTTCCACTTAGAAACTTATGCTACACTAGATCACAACTTGGATAGTGGACTATGCCTTGAACTACAAGTTTGCTGCAAACTAGTTTCACACAAGCCCTTGACCGATACTGGGCTGCCGCAAGGCTTCCCCGCGGGTGGAGCTTATGCGTCATACTCCAAGACCTTTCATGAGTTTACTAGAGAGCACCAACTCTCATAGACTACGGTTTAATAGTCAGACTCATATAGGTGTATTCCTCAAGAGATGCTCTGCAGGATAACATCTCCGCTTATAAAAGTAAGCCGCTTGGAACACATTAAGATAAATCTCAACCTGCCATGCAGATCAGGAGAGTATTGCATCTTCACGGAGTGGGAAAAATAATGTAGGGATACTCTCCTCCCAGCTGACCAACAGCTTGTCACCCACTTCTAATTCACGGGATCTCCGATCACATAGAGTGGTTTACCACTGTGGACAACTCATACCGTGGGTCTCAAACCCATCTCCTCGATGCACTATCTATCACATTACGTGATAAACCCTTTGTGAAGGGATCTGCCAAGTTCTTAGACGTTTGGATATAATCCAACGCAATAACTCCGGAGTTCTTCAATTTTCTGACAGATTTCAATCTCCTCTTCACATGCCTTGATGACTTCAAATTATCCTTAGAACTTTTAATCTTAACTATCACAGTTTGATTATCACAGTTCATAAGGATAGCGGGTATTGGTTTTTCAACCACAGGTAAGTCCATCAAGAGCTCACGAAGCCACTCTGCTTCAACAGTGGCTGTGTCTAATGTGAGTTCTGCTTCCATAGTTGACCTCGTTAAGATGGTCTGCTTGCAAGACTTCCAGGAAACAGCGCCACCACCGAGTGTAAACACGTAACCACTCGTGGCCTTAATCTCATCAGCATCAGATATCCAGTTTGAATCACTATAACCCTCCAGTACCCTCGGATACCCGGAGTAGTGAATTCCATAGCTCGCAGTGCCTTTTAAATAACGCATAACTCTCTCAAGAGCATGCCAATGATCATCTCCCGGATTAGAAACAAACCGGCTCAACTTGCTCACAGCAAAAGAGATGTCAGGCCTCGTGGCACAAGCCAAATACATAAGCGAGCCAATAATCTGAGAATATCTCAGCTGATCTCTAGCACTCTGTTGATTCTTTCGAAGCAACACACTAGGATCATATGGTGTCGGAGAAGGCTTGCAGTCGTCATACCCGAAGCGACTCAAGACCTTTTCCACATAGTGAGACTGAAGCAGTGTAATCCCACCATTACCATCTCTCAGCAGCTTGATGTTCAAGATAACATCAGCCACTCCTAGATCCTTCATCTCAAAACAGCGAGATAAGAAATCCTTAACCTCCTTAATCAATTCAAGGTTGGTTCCAAAGATCAGTATGTCATCGACATACAGACAGAGAATAACTCCCTCGCCCCCACCATGGCGATAGTACACACACTTGTCAGATTCGTTTACAACGAAACCTGCAGCAGTTAAAGTTCTTTCAAACTTTTCATGCCATTGCTTAGGAGCTTGCTTCAGGCCATATAAAGACTTCAACAACTTGCACACCTTTGCTTCCTGACCAGGTACTACAAAACCATCGGGCTGATCCATGTAAATTTCCTCGTCTAACTCTCCATTTAGGAAAGCTGTCTTAACGTCCATTTGATGAACGAGAAGACCATGCGAGGCAGCCAACGAAAGTAGCACACGAATCGTGGTCAGTCTAGCCACAGGTGAGTAAGTATCAAAGAAGTCTTCACCTTCTTTCTGGGTATAACCCTTGGCCACAAGCCGCGCCTTGTACTTCTCAATAGTACCATCAGGCCTAAGCTTTTTCTTGAACACCCACTTACATCCTACAGGTTTACACCCATAAGGACGATCAGTGACTTCCCAGGTTCCATTAGCCAAGATGGAATCCATCTCGCTACGGACAGCTTCCTTCCAGTAGTCAGCATCAAGAGATGCATAGGCTTCTGAAATGGTACTGGGTGTGTCATCCACAAGGTACACAATGAAATCATCACCAAAGGACTTTGCAGTCCTCTGTCTCTTGCTCCTAACAGGAACTTCATTGTCATCCTCCACAGGATTATCAGTGTGTTCTATCGAAATGGTAGGATCAGGAATATCAACCAATTCCTGACTAGATGTATTAGGTATCTCCTGATTTGATGAGCTAGGCATATCCTTCATCGGAAAGATTTCCTCAAAGAAAGTCGCATCTTTCGACTCCATAATCGTACCAACGTTAACGTCGGATACCTCAGATTTTACTACCAAAAATCTATAACCAACGCTATGAAAAGCGTAGCCCAGAAGAACACAATCCACGGTTTTTGGTCCAAGCTTGCGCTTCTTGGGAATTGGTATATTGACTTTCGCCAAACAACCCCAAGTACGTAAGTAAGAGAGTCTCGTATTTTTCCTTTCCCATTCCTCAAATGGAGAAACGGTTTTCTTCTTTGTGGGAACTCGGTTTAGGACATGACAAGCTGTCAATAGAGCCTCCCCCCACCATGCCTTGGAGAGACCCGAAGTGTCTAACATGGCGTTAACCAAATCAGTTAGAGTTCGGTTCTTTCTTTCGGCCACCATTTGACTGAGGCGAGTAGGGAGGCGTCCTCTCATGATTATACCATGTTCCGCACAAAAAGAATCAAACTCATTGGAAAAATACTCTCCACCACGATCAGACCTTAGCCGTTTAATTTTCCGATCAAGTTGGTTCTCTGCTTCAGCTTTATAGATTTTAAAGTAGTTTAAGGCTTCATCTTTTGATTTCAGAAGATACACATAACAATATCTAGTGGAGTCATCAATAAGCGTCATGAAATATTTCTTTCCGCCTTTTGTCAACACGCCATTCATCTCACAGAGATCCGAATGTATAAGTTCCAGCAGTCTTATGGGACTTGCGAGGTTGTTTAGCTTGCACACACACTTGACACTTGGAACCTTTGACAGTAGTGAATTTCGGAATTAAATCCAAACTAGCTAGCCGCGTCATGCAACCAAAGTTAATATGACAAAGTCGTGAATGCCAAATATTGGACTCAATCTCATGACAAATATGATTAATAACTTTAGTGCAAAAATCTGACAAAGATAGGCGGAACAAGCCTCCGCACTCATAGCCTTTTCCAACAAATTGTCCATACTTAGATATTACAACTTTATTGGACTCGAAAACCAACTTATAACCATCTCGACATAGAAGAGATCCGCTGACGAGATTTTTATTGATGGAGGGCACATGATGCACGTTCTTCAAGCGCACGATCTTCCCGAAGTAAACTTCAGATCGACCGTGCCAACACCACGAACAGAAGCATGTGACCCGTTCCCCATCAGCACGGGAGAAGTCCCTGTGAACTGGTAAGAAGAAAACATGGAAGCATCATCACAAACATGTACATTGGCACCAGTGTCAATCAACCATTCAGGAGAATGACAAACTGAAAGGATAGTAGGAAATATACCGTACCCAGAATCCTTCATCTCAGTGTCGCCAATGACAACATTGGCAGTCTTGCCGTTGTTGTCCAGTCCGCGCAGCTCATGGCGGTTGGGACAGCGAGGTGGCCAGTGAGTTGGATCACCGCAAACATGGCATGATCCCTTCCTCGGCTTATTGTTGTTCTTCTTAAAGTTGGTAGGCTGTTTTGGCTTGTGCCTATCATCAGACTTGCCTTTGCCCTCAGATTTGCCCTTGTTATATTTGGGCTTGTGGGACTGCTGGAAATTCTTCTTCTGTACCATGTGGGCACTAGAACCAGCCTCAGCAACTCGAGCACGAGTGTCCTTTGCTCTCGCCTGCTCTTCCACGTCAAGAGACCCAATGAGATCCGAAACGGAAAACTCTTGCCTCTTGTGTTTCAGAGCAGTAGCAAAGTTGCTCCATGAAGATGGAAGCTTAGCGATAATGCCACCGGCAACAAACTTGTCCGGCAGGTTACACTTAAAATGCTCAAGTTCTTTTGCGAGTGACTGTATCTCATGAGCCTGTTGTACAGCAGAGCGCTCATAAGTCATCTTGTAGTCATAGAATTGTTCCATGACGTACAACTCGCTGCCAGCGTCCGAGGCCCCAAATTTGGCCTCGAGCGCATCCCACATATCCTTGCCATTATCAAACGACATGTATGAGTCCACAATGGAGTCATCAAGGATACTGAGGAGGGCACTCTTGAAAAGAGTATCGAGCCTCTCATATGCCTCCAGTTGTTCAGCATTAAGCTCGCCCTCAGGCTTGCCTTTGGTGGCGGCATAGCAGTTACTGTTCTGAAACCAGTAAACTGCTCTCATGCGCCACCGTTTGTAAAGCACCCCTTTAAAGGGAAACGGCTTCGTTGACGCGAGAAAGCCAGGTGATGCAAATTGCCTATAATCAGATTTTTGGATTGTTGAATATATAAGCAATTTAGCATATGATTTAATTCATGAAAACAATAACAGAACATGACTAGAATAATAAGAATTAAACTAATCATGCGATCTATCAGTACAATAGATAAACAGATGCGATCTATCAATGCCGTAAATAAACAGAACAAATCTACAACATATACTACTAGCAGAAATTGTAGTAGTAATTCGAACAGGAAGATTAGGAGATCATACAGTGTGGCGGCAGCGGAAGCAGAAGCGTTGGCGTTCGTGTTGTCGCCCATGTCGTCGATGAAGAGGCTGCTGATGTCGGGGAAGAAGTCGTCGTTGGGGAAGAGCTCGAAGCTAGTAGTCGCGCGAGTGCGCTCCCCAAAAACCTGATCGCCCCTCTCCCGTACAGGATCACAAGAGGCGGGGTTCCGGAGGCCTACTGTTCCTTCAACCGGTGCACCGGAAGACGGGATGGAGAAGACTTGGAAGACGGCGGCACAAGGTTCTGGAATAGGACGGCGAGCGACCATGTGTTGCGTGTAGGCGGCTAGGGTTCGCTCAGCCAGGATATATAGTGCAGGTCGGGTAGGACGTGGGCGCAGCCGCACGATCAAGTTGGTAACAGCCGCACGATCCAAAAGAATCGGAAACGGCTGAGGTAATTAACGCGTCCGTTAATTATCAATCAATGACTTGTTTAATTTTTCCGAACAGCAAAAATATAAGCTCGGCTCGGCGAGATTCCCCAACCCGCGGCGTGACGAGACGAGACGAGTGAGCGGCGGCGGCGGAGGAGGAGTGCGCGGGAGAGAGCCTCCTGTTCACTCAAGCACACCAAGTGTCTCAACACTCCATCTTATAAGGTGGTGTTTGTCTCCTCCAACTAGCAATGTGGGACTAACCTTTAGTCCCCAACCAGCCATATAAATAGACCATGAGATTTTAGGAATTTTAGTTGGGCCATGTGAAAAAGCTGTGATTTAATTTGGGCCATGTGCAAAGGCCCATAAAATTCCAACAGTCACTGCTGCTCCTCACGGCCGCCGCCCATCCTCGCGGACGCCGCCGTCGTCGGGCCGGCGTAGAGGTCCTGGGGCAGGCGAGCACGGTCTGCCCGCTGCTGCTTTAGTTTCGCTGATTCCGGTGGTCCTCCGCCGGATTTCGTCCTTGAACATTCCCTCCCGCTAACTGCTTTTCGAGTATACGGGGACCCTTCAGTTCGGCGCGAAAATCTCTTGTTAACAGTTCCGCGGGACGAATTTACGGGCGCCCTCAAAATCGTTTACGGGTCGGCGGCTTTTAAGGGTTCTACTATTTTCGTTTCTAAAGTTACGAAACTGTAAATGGCGGTTATTTTAATATTCTGCGACTTTTAAGTTTTCTGCTAGAGATGCTCTTAGCTCGTTGCATTTGAGTAACACGTTTCTGATATTTCAGAAGAAAAATATGATGATTCCAAACACAACTCTATTTGATTTGACAACACACCGCTTTTAGCAATAATTGTCTCCTTTGCCAAGGCCATTCCTGGAGAGAACATCTGGACACACAATGTCGTCACCGAGGCAAAAGAGCACCGTCGCTAACTTTCGCCATGTTCTTGCGGACAACGAGTTGTTCCACCAAGAAAATGGATCAATTGCTTGGCGAGAGGGACAACTCGGTACCCTATGGTTTTGCGACGGGGATCACACACCATGTCGTCACCGAGGCACAAGAGCACCATCGCTAACTTTCGCGACATTCTTGCAGACAACGAGTTGTTCCACCAACAAAGTGGATCAACAGCACCTTGCTTGGCGAGAGGGACAACTCGATGCCCTATGGTTTTGCAACGACGATCTATGGTGCCTTGCTCATAGAGCCCTTTCGACCTCCTCCTTCAGGTATTATGTTTGTCTCAAAGGGCCAAAATCAGGGCTCTAGATGCACTACTTGGAGCATTTGCTTGGTTTGATTGGGAAGAAGATGGATTTACAACTTGCCATTGGTGTTTACGGTGACATGGGAGACGAGATAGGCTATATACTATTTTGGGTTACTCAAATGCCTCACGATATGGTTTTCAAATTTGTATGAGAACATTACGAACATATCACTCTGAGACAACACGAGATTCCCTATTTAGCTATTTATATATGTTGGAAATGAGTTAAGCCCTCTAGTTCCTGCCTTGTTGTCGTGCACTGGTAATGGTTTCTCGCCACTGCACCAAGGATGAGTTGCTTGTACAATTCCTGCGTTTGCACCAAGGATGTAGCTTGTGTGATTCCGTCCTTACACAAATATATGACTCTTGGTTATTTTTCTGAATGTCAAAACAGTGCGACCTATTATATTCTTTATTCTTAAGAAATATTAGTGCAATCTTATTTCGGTTTGTTCATTTTTTTGTCAATAGATAAAAAGTCTTTATAATCACGTTACTATGTTAATCTCGCAAGGATTTTAATTTCTAGAATCATAACAGTAAAATGTTGATGCAAAACAACAGACTGGGAAAAGTTCATCCGAGTGTCTCAGCCTAATATAATGCCACAGGATTATCGCCAATTCCTCCAAAAAGCACATTACCAAAACCATTTGGCAAACTCATATGTCTTCGCTATGAGAATCCTGGTTGAAACTCTTCTCAATTCTTTGGTGTCGAGCACAACTCAGTCTAGCACAGTTAGAAGGGTACTGGCTTGATTCATACAAGTCTGCAAGAACATAGGCCACGAACTGAAGAGTAGCAGCTCTCATTACATTTGCCGGGAAAATAGTAAACAGGCAATAGAAGAAGCTAGAAATTTTCTGAAGCAAGCAGAGTTAGATAGACCAAAGATTCAGCTGATACTTCAATGTTAAAACGTACAAATTTACACCCTGATAAGTCGGCGCCGTTTGCAATGAGCCAATGAACAAATAAGATGGGAATTATGTTCCTCTTGCCACAGAGCACTAACACTTCACCAGATAACAATACATGCACTTAAGCTGTTCCTCTAGCAGGTGTTCACCAGCTCATGCTGTCATGTGACACAGTCAACACATGGGATTTGTCAAGGTACCTGGCTGATACCTGGGTTCGTATCTAGAACTCACAGTTGCAGGTCAAGTAAGCACGGTGGCTAATGGAACCTCTAGCTGACATCTCATGGAACCTGTGTCATCACAGCTTCTTCCTTCCTACATCTGTGTCTGTAGAAACATCTCAACCTGTCAACAACACAAAAGGCATTCTGAGTGATGGCGCCTTAACTGGAAGACAAACTGAAGGATACTGCATTTTTTTCCACGAATAAAATAGCGAATGGTACCTCAAATCCCTACTGCTGCTTGCAGGTTAGTTCCATTGCTGTCATCCACTGGCATTCCCCTGTGAAAGGATTTGTCATGACTCGTAAAGAGAGGGAGAGAGAGGCAACAAGGGCAGGGGAGGGAGATCATACTGTTCTTTAGCTTCAAGTTTAAGCTGATCAATCTGATTCTGCAGATCAACACAGGCAGCTTGAATAGCTATATTTTTCTGACACAGTTCCTGCCATTCTACTGTCAACGCATGGAGTTGCCCGCCCGTATTTTGCTGATTGAAAAAAGATTATCAGTTGTCTGCAAAGTACGGTCACAATTGCTACAAATTTAGGACAGGAGATCAACGGTTTGCTACCTGATGAAATTTCCTCTCACGGTTGACGGTTTCTATCTTTTCGTTGTATTCCACAGCCATTTTTTGCATCCTACAAAGTATAAGGTTAGCACATACTTAATGGCATATCAACTTTGTAGAGGCCATGAATGCATGCAAAATAATAAAGTATAGTCAAGCATGTGCTTCAGAATCCCATGGATGTCTATGCTACACTAAAACTGATGCATCACAGATGTGAGACCAGCTACAGAAATATTAGTTTTTAGTAACCTTCGACATAGGGCAATACAGATAACGCAGACACCAAACTGAACCATGTCAAATGAAATTCAAGGAAAACAGAAACGATATGAACAGCACTGAAATCAAAGTGATACAGCACTGTCAAGGACATGTCGCGAAAACAAATTACCTAGACAAAACCGATTCCATTTTCCTGTTCTGGAGCTTCCAAACCTCAACACCGTGCTTCAGCATAAGCTCCAGATTCTCAATCCTGAAACACTAACTTCATCTTAAAACTAAGAAGTATGTTTGAAATCAATAACGGACAATACATGATAAGAACCATATGCACAAGGTGAAACAAAAAGACATAATCTACTAAATAAAAATCCGTACCTCAACTGAAGCTAAGAAATTCAAAGCCTTACACCTCAGTATATCACAATCAAAAGCATAAACTAAATTTGGAGTACGCATTGTCATCAATATGGTTGTTATAGAATGTCAAACTAGGAGCACTGTGATACATTCCATTCTACCAATGATTACTATAGTATGTATAAACGAATTAGCTCTTGCATCGGAACAACATTTTGCTTGCCATTCCAAACAGACTGCAGAACACTTTGTTAAAGAGTCTACCCTTTTGAATTTGGTTTTCATTTGACCATATAATTTACAAACACGTATTGTTCATAGAAATTTTACAAGCTAGTATTATGGTAATGGAAAAAAACATTGGTAATTCCTACATAATGGTCAGCAGGGCATGTTAAAGACAGACGTTGGTCAACTTGATCCTGAGTCTGATGCAGCTAAATGCAATCTACTGCTTGATCTTTGAGGCTAGATTTCTAATTCAGTGCTCAGTGTGTTTACCTTATTAGTAAATGCGATTTTCTGTGGCGAAAAGGTCCATCAATATCCTAAACATAGCACTAAAAAACACTATGGAAGTTCCTTTGCAATCGTATGTTCGTATGGCTTCACAGATACACAACATTCGTATTCATAACTGAAACTGTTATAAACAAGCTGCCTTAGTGGCCAATCAGAGCTGTCAATGTGTATCTCTATTATAGAAAAATGTCGAGTCACAGCACATGATTCCTCAAATGCAGTAACCAACCTTACCTTATAATTTGATGCTGCAGCTGGCTCTGAGCATTTCGTAAAGCTTGCCTCCAAGCAGCCACATCATTCCGCTTGTTTGTTGGAGGTGGCTCCAAACCATAGCGGGACATCTCTATGGTTGCAGGTGGCTTGCCTGCTCTAACACGTTCATACTCTTTCGCAAGCATAGGATGATCCTAAAACAAAAATGCTAAGTGAGAGCATGATACCTTTACCTTCACAAATAAAAATCTAAATAAAATAAAATATGTAAGTCTCCCCAATTATACATTATCGTCATAACCTGCCATGAGAAAATAATGACCATTTAATTGATTTTGGATAATGTCTACACAAAATCATCTGCTCTGCAATAATTTTACAATTTATGCATACCTGTGTGTGCTAAGTAGCATCAGATATGCAATTTATGCTGGGCATGTAGCTTTATTGATGCATATGAAAAACTTAACAAGTCAGCCTTTTGAACTGCTAACAGAGATCAGGTGAGGCAAATGATGAAATAGTTGTGTGAACGCCTAACGGCCTAGCTACAAAACTAATTGTTAGTTGAGTTCCGAGGCACATCCAAAAAAAAATGCTTCCTTGAGTGGCATTAGAGAGAGTCACGTCCAAACTAGACGTAGTTCAAGTTTTAGTTTACAAATGCTTCCTTCTATTTCTGAGGCAACATTTCCACCAAATTAGTGTTTTAGTTGCTTACTTGAGTGGCATTAGAGAGAGTCACGCACAGAATTAATAGAGGACAAACTATGTCAAAACATATGGCAGGAACACTTGTACTTTGAGCCTGTTAGCAGTAGGTGGCGCCATGGCAGTTACCATTTACTGGTGCTCAGCTGAAACTGATGTTTTTGGCTTTTCAGTCAGTTGTCTAGATGATAGTGGAAATCGGCTCATTTTGAGGAGCATGGAAAAAAGTAAAAATATGGCACAAACTCCCCATGTTCTATGAGCATGCAACTATAACAATATCTCTTTACACAGTAAGAGAACTCTTTGAATCAAGGTGAGAATTGTCCTTTCAATCTAGTTGCAATTCAGCTAGTACGTGTCAGTTTTTTCCTGAAATAAATTCGTCAGTGCATGGCCCAAGCACTGAAGCTACCTCTAGTCATAATATTGTAGGTCTAAGATAGTGTGTTAACCTCGGTGCAGATTACATAATTTTAGCTTCACGCAGACAGAACAAGGAATGAGATAATGGATCAGCTTTTGCCTGGTCTGCACCTTTTTCCAATATGGTAATATTTTTTACAAAGCCAAAGGCAAAGAAGCAACCAATATTGTCCTTCAGTGTGCATTACTACATAAAACGGCATCAATTTTACTGGATGTACTGCTTGTGGTGCATCTTGCATCTATGGTAAATTTACTCTCTAATTGCTTCAGCAAAGTTAAAGGCACATGACAATCAGGGGCTGCTCTCCATACCAGCTTACAAGTGGAAGATGCAATAGTGGGAAATTATAATGTTTTAAGCAGAGGGTTAATCTTTTCCTCCAGGTATTATGATACGAAAGACATGACCTTAGTAACTAAACAGCGTTGCAGCCTACACTAGGGTCTGAAAATTGAACCACAATCCTCATTCAAATACTATAGCGAAATTCACTTTTTACACAAATTCAATAGACCTAGGAAGCTTTATAGTGTTGTTTGGTGTTGACAACAGCAAACGATGGATACTTTGTCAATAGTTCAGTTTTGATCCCATCAAAACAGCCGATAATAGGAGAAACATTCAGTAGTAATTACTAATTAGTTCTCGAAATCAAGCCCATGCATTATTTTTCAACTAAATTAACTGATATAGGTTTTGTAACAATAGCAGAGAGTAGTTGGTTGAATGAAAACAAAAAATATCTGTGTTCATGAGCTGACGAGTAACCTTGATTCCCTCACATCAACTATATAAGACTGAAACATCATAGTTGAGTCCTTTTCTGATCTAGTGGATGTGTTGATCTGCTACGTTGTTCTCGAAATACACATCTGACAACGAAACCTTATTTCAGACCAGTTCTTCCTACAACCAACTCCTAATTGCACAGTTCATCCACGAAAGAGCCAATTCTGACCTAAAATATGCTAATGTTGAAGAAATCATTAGGTAGTAATTACTAATTTGTTCTCGCGTCCATGAAGTATTTTTCAACTAAAATGACTGACATAGGTTTTGTAACAATAGCAGAGAGTGGTTGAAAGACTGAAACATTGTAGTTGAGTGCTTCTTTTCTGGGCTAGTGGATGTGTTGATCTGTTACGGTGTTCTCCAATTACACATCTGACAATGAAACCTTATTTCAGACCAGTTCTTTCTACAACCAACTCCTAATTGCACAGTTCATCCACGAAAGAGACAATTCCTAGCTAAATTATAATGTTGAAGAAAAAATTGTAGAACAATCCTAAACCTAATACACTATCAAAACTCCAAAAGCTAAAACGAGAAGGGAAAAAAAACAAAGAAAATCTCAGTGAGTCCAGCTATAAACGCAGATCAGAGAGAAAACATGACATGGGCGACGAACAGCTACCCGGGGTCCTAGTAGAAAGAAACATAGGGCTGAGGCACCCACCTGGAATCCAGCGGAGGGTACGGGGGGGAGGTCGCGGAGGAAGTCGGCGGGCTTCCGGTGCGCCCGGCGCATCTCCTCCTCGACGAGGCGGTCGACCTCGCGCTTGACCGCCGGGTCGCCGTAGTCGCCGTCGATGTAGGGCAGCGCGTCGACCGTCTCGGCGTCCGGCGGCGCGCGCCACGGCACCCCCGCCGCCTCGGCCGGTGGCGCCTCCAGCATGAGCACCTCCGTCGTCGCCGAAGAGGCCATCACGGCTAGAGAGAGAGGGGCCGCCGGGTAGGTTAGGGTGTCGCGCCGCGCGGAGCAATGGGGGATGGAGCTCTGGAGGAAGAAGCTCAGGGCGGCGTTTGCGTTTAGGGCTGGGCTTCCTACTTCAGTAATGTTGTGCCTGGATTTGCAGGCCCATCTGATCTGATCCGTTCACGCATCGATGCAGGCCTTGGGCCTCACATGGGTGTGGGCAGTGAGCCTGTTAATCTTCCGTGTCTGCTCTCAATAAACAGTCTGTTAACCCTCAAAAAACAATAAGGCCCCGCTTGGTTCCCCGTTTATTTCCACCCCCGCTGAAAAACGACGGATCGTAGCACAGAATTACGGACGTTCGGAGGTGGTAGAAAATTACCGGCCATTTCCTGTCCAATTACCTGGAATCCAAGCACGCCCTAAACAGTTTCATTCTACCTCCGGCGAACCATTGTGGGGCATCTTTGGTTTGAAGGATTTAAAAAAAAACAATTTTATCCCATATGAATTATTCCTATGAAGTGCATTTGGTTCAAAAGATTGAATCCTCTAACAAAAAATTATGGTTTGGTTTCTTGCACTACAATTTTATAAGATTTCTAGCAAGAGGTGACACGTTTGGAAAAAATCCTGTGTGTCAATGATAACTATGACATGTACCTGATCCCTATGAAAATTTCCTGCGTTTTTTTCTGTGGTGCAAATAAACAACGCATGCTACTTGTTCCTGCATTTTTTTTCCCTATAGCATTTTAAGTGTCATAACGTCATATTTGTGCAATATTCTTATTCATATGTTTTTCAAATCCAGCGAACCAAAAAGCCCTAATGTGTGTCTAGCGTAGCGTTACTATGTGCCAACAGGATAGCGGTGAGGAGCTTATTTGGCTCAATTACGCGCCAAGTGTGGCACTCGGGAGAAAGGCGAGCACGCTATAGCCATCGCTCACGTTCAGGCACACCCATAAGTTGTGTGAAAAAAGTCAGGATCAAGTTAGCGCATCAAGCCACAACGGATCAAAAAATAGAATTCAATTTACAAGTACAAAGACGGAAAACAGTATTCACCAACCGCATGTAGCTATATCCGGTTACAACATCTAGCGGATCCTATAAAAGGGCAAAAACCTTATAATAACCGTTGTTTTTAAGTTTAGGGATGGAATCTTTACCAGAGAAAATACTCGCTCCGGAAATTATCGGCATGGATTTTTCTAAATACGGATGTATCTATACATATTTTACTTTGTAGATACATCCGTATTTGACAAATTTGTGTCAACCATTTTTGATCGGAGGGAGTACCTTATTGTGGCGGAATCTGGGACGATCTTGTAGGGTTGCGTAACGGTAATTTAAAATTTTCCGTATAACATACTATGCAACAGCCAAGATCATCTATGAAGATACAAGAGAATAACAATTCAATGATCTAGTATGAAGTACGTTACCAATACCGTTAAAGCGGAAGAGGTGTTAATGACGAAGTTGATGAAGCATTTGGAAGATTCTCTGGGCTAAGCCTAGCGGAGAGAATGTTGCCGACTCCCGTGTCCAGCTATCTTGATCCGACAGAGCGAGGGTCAAGCGTCGGGGCTCTGATGCCTGACCCCTCTTAGAGTTCGCACACGTCTGTCGGGTCTAGTTCAGCAGAATTTCACTTATCAGCGCTAAGCATCTACTGGTGTATTAAGATGGAGATCTCAACACATGAGAAAGATATATAAAGAAAGATTGGATATCAATCTATAGGGAGAGGAACCTCAAAACCCCGTGGATTAGAACCCAACTCTTAATTCCTCCAAAGGAAGAACTTGAGAGAAACTTGTGTGTTCCCAAAAGGGAGGGGGTGGGGGTTTATATAGGAGGACAAGGGGGAGGGGATGCTTGGAGGAGGGGCAAAACCCTCCCCCTCATCCGCCACCGCCATGGGGTGGGCCCCACCCGGTTGGCCACACCGACCTACGGTTAGGGTGCCACCCCAAACCCTAGGCGCCGGCCCCACATGGGTCATGGGGCCCACTCGCGGGTAGGGAGGAGGGGTGCCTCCGTCCCCTCCTTGCCCATGCGCCGACCCACCACCACCCTAGGGTGGTGCGGCTGCCATGTGGGCCCCTAGGGCCCATGTGGCAGCCTCATTGTGGGTCTTTGCCTTTTTAATTTCTTTTAAATATTTTCCTTTTATATAATTTTGTCTAATTAATTCCAAACTTAATATGTCCTTTAACAGAAAATTCCCGGAATTCATTACTTATCATATAAACCTATTTATATGATCCGGGACACCTAGTGTCCGCACACAATTTTTTTGGATAAATATTTCCTCCTTATATAAACTCTCGGAAGAAATCTGACAGCAATAGAAACAATTCCTATCAATCACCCTGAGACATCCAACGTCTACATATTTAATCTCTCTGATATATGTTAGATATATCGATCACGCGGAAACACTATTCCAGTGATACTCTCTCTATATTTCAGACCAACCATTATACACAACTAAACAGATCTAACTTAAGTGTGTGACCCCTATAGGTTCGATAACAAGTATCTATGATTAGATACTTATCTAATCAACGGTCAATGTTAGGACCATGGATGTCTGCATTGACCACTACCGTTATACAAAGTTAATTTGTTAAACTTGTTGGCTATTTAATATATCATTCTCATTACTCCCGATACTGAACTTTACCCAAGATTAGGTATTCTCATATTTACATGAATCAATTCTCAATTCACTACATCTTTGTCTATATCATTAACCGGTAAGTATCCTTTTACTCATTCTCGTATTACGATATCCCACACGATAAAACTTCATCATGCATTGTCTGCAGAATATATTGGATATCTCTCACACCCAGTGGGGCCGGGATGTATCTCTCTTTTGATAGAGGAGTAATTCTCATGTATGAACACTAAGATTAATATACACCTTTGGAATTACCCAGCAACTGCCTTTTTGATCACCCTGTTTACGACATGATGTTTGACAAAATCAAAGCAACACTTCGTGAATGTATAACATTAACAACTTCATGGTTTAAGAACATGTTATATAATAATCTTGCTGTGATATATCGCCAAGGACAAAAGACACTTTTTAAGAAATCTCGTAGCATATCAACGACTTGGGTCTACCTAGCCTTTTTGTTTTCACCAACAATATGCTACTCATTGATGCTGACATAAACTATGTCCATGACTAGGAAAACACAGTTATATTGCATTCAACAAATTGGTCATTGGATAATACCTGGGTATCTATAAATTGTTTATGCTAACTACACTATTGATGATGATCTAAAGCCGTGGCAAATCCAACTCAATATGTCAGGGTGGTCTAATAGTGGAATTTTTTATCCGGCAATAATTATGGAATGGAGGCTTTTTTTTTTAATTGTTCTACTATGGTACATAGGCTATATGGAAAGGACGGGGTGGCTAATGAACCACCATGTCCACCACCAAGATCCGCCATTGATCTAGAGGCTATGATGCGGCGTCCAGGTACTGTGCAAATAGGAGACATGCTAAGAATACACTGCATAATACACAGGTGTGGTGGGGACCACGAGAAACTTTTGTGGTCCAGATCATCCGAACATACGAGTCGAAATAGATTTCGACTATGATGGCTCGTTCACTTAATATTTTGACTGCCTCTTCCGGACATTAGGTTTGTCTCAAAGGGAAAATGCAAATTCTTCATGCTCTACTTTTTCCAACCACCCTTTGTTGTCAAACATCTCCTTCTAATCAATGGATTTAGCAGTGATCCCGCTAACACTCAAAAAAAATGTCAGGGTGGTCTAACAGTGGAACTTTTTTTTATCTTACAAGATATATGGAATGGAGGTTTATTTTATTTTTTCTACTATGGTACATATGCTAAATGGGAGGCACGGGATGGTCCATGAACCACCCTGTCCACCCCCAAGATCCGCCATTGATCTCAAGAGGCTATGATGCCACGGTCAGTGAATCTTTCGACCTCCTCTTCCGAATATTAGATTTGTCTCAAAGGGCCAAAATCAGGGCTCTAGACGCACTACTCGGAGCATTTGTTCGGTTTGGTTGGGGATACAGCTTGTCGTTTGTGTTTACAGCCACAAACACCATCTAAGACGAGATAGGCTATAGACTATTTTGGATTACTCCAATACCTCACAATATGGATTTCAAATTTGTATGAGATCATTACGAAGTACTCTGAGACAACATGAGATGCTTTTTGTTGCTATTTATATAAGTTGGAAATGAGTTAAGCCATCTAGTTCCTACCTTGTTGTCATGCACTGGTAATGGTTTCTTGTGACTTGTACGAGTTAAGTCATCCATGTATCATGAGTTAATTGTTGTACAGTTCCTGCTTTTGCACTAAGGATGTATAGGCTGTACCTTATGTGATTCCGTCCTTACACAAACACTGCGTTTGGTTGCAGGGAATTGGGGCAGGGAATTGGAACTGGGGTCGATTCCACCGATTCCGCTGTTTGGGGTGGCTTGGGAATCCTCTCGTGGAAACGGCCCGAGATTCCGCGGCGGAATCCTCATGTACAAACTGACCGCAAAACATTCCCAGCTCACCAGCTCGGAATCGCTGGGAAACGTCTCCCTCGTCTCTGCTCCGCCGCGTGCCCCCGCCGTCTCCCTCCCGTCTCTCCGCCGCCGCCACCCCTGCATCTGCCTTCCCCCGCGCCGCATGCTCCTGCTCTCCTCCCCAGCTCTTCTCTCCCGCCGCCCTCCCGCCGCCCTCCGCACCCATGCTAACCCTAGATCGACAAACGGGAACGACGGCGCCTCCTGCGTGACCTCTCTGTTCAACACCTCGAGGTGGGCACAGCGGTGGCGGCGGCGACGGCCGAGGAATCCCTCCCTCCTCCCGAGCACTCCTCTCCCGCCGCCCCCGCACGGGAGGGAACGAAGGCGCCTCCTGCGCGATGGGAGGGAGACGACGACGCCTCTGCGCACGGTCACCGGCGTCCAGCCGCTCCTGCCTCTCGCTCGTCGGCGCCAGGTGAACGCCGACGGGGAACATCGGCCTCTCTCTGGCCCTTCCCTAGCCTCTCGTGGCTCCTCTTCACTGTCCTTCTGTTCCTTCCTTTGATTCCAACAGAAATTTCCAAACACATCCAAACAGTGGAATTGAATTAGAAGCCAATTAATTTCCATCTCGGATTGGAATTGGTGTCCAATTCAATTCCCTGCTCCAATTCCCTGCAACCAAACACAGTAAAATAGAAGGCTTTTGTTCCCCATTTCTATAAAAACAAAAATAGGGCTCTTGTTTATTTTTCTGAAGTCAATACAGTGTGACATGTGAGATTCTTTATTCTTATGAAATATCAGTACAATCTTATTTCATTTATTTATCTTTTTGTCAATAGACTATCTAGAGTTTAGGATTGATACGTCCATTTTGCATCACTATTTTATATCATAATTCACTCATATTCATTGATATATTTCATATTGGAGTGCAATACTTATGCTATTTTATCTTATTTTGCATATTTGACGATTATTGGGATTTAACTGTCGGAGCCAGGAATCAACTGAAAAAAGCACCGTCAAGATACTATATTTCTAGAACTCCAAAAATTACGAGAAATTCAGAGACTCCTACTTTGTCAGATAAATGGGGGAGCCAGAATATGAAATCGAGGGGGGCCACAGGGCGCCCAGACGCCACCTCAGCGTGACCCCACCCTCTCGCGCACCGAGGGGTCGTCTGTCGGCCTTGGCCCACCTCTGGCTAGCCCCTTTCGGGTATATCATCCCCCGACCTAAAACTCTCGGGGGCATCGTCGAAGAAAATGTTATGCCACCTCTATGGGGCGGAAACCACAGAGGGAGAAAAAACTCTCCGGCAGAGAGAAAACTGCCGGGAAAATTCCCTCCCGGGGGAGGAAATCGCCGCCATCGTCACCGTCGGACTTCATCGGGATCATTGTCACCATCATCTCCACCGCCAGCACCATCATCTCCGCCGCTCCACTTCGTTCCGCTGTAACATCTAGGGTTGTACTTTGTTTAGTTCATTGGGGAGACTCTCCCGGTGTTGATTACTTCTTGTGGTTGATGCTATTGAGTTTTGTCGGTGAATTACTTTTATTACCAGATTGTTATCCATCATTATATCAGCTCTGAACATGATCCATATGATATCTCGTGAGTAGTTCGTTTAGTTCTTGAGGACATGGGAGAAGTCTTGTTGCGATTAGTGGAATTATGTTGAGTAATATTTAATGGTTTGATATTTAGTTGTGGTGTTATTCCTCTAGTGGTGTCATGTGAATGTCGACTACATGGTATTTCACCTTTACGGGCCTAGGGAATGCATTGTGTATTTAGTTTATTTATTGTGGGGTTGCTGGAGTGACAGAAAATTGAATCCCCGTTGGTAAGCTAGTGCACGAGGGAGTGTAGTAGGATCCCAGAGTTTAAAGCTGTGTTTAGAGTTATCTTAATTACTCCTTATATTTGCGGCAGCTTCCAAGGGGTGTAATCATAAGTGTGTACTTGTCCAAGTAAGGGCGGTGCACTAGCATAGGTTTACCCATACAACACTTATCAAAACATTGAAAATTAATCAGCGGTATGAAGCGAAATCACTTGACGATATTCCCATGTGTCCTCAGGAGCGCTTAGTCATCATAAGTAAAACCACCGACTTGTCCTTTGTGCTAAAAAGGATTGGGTCACTCTCTGCAATTATTATTGCACTCTTTTATTTACTAGCACTTTATTATCTGTCATTGGAAAAACTCCTAAAAACTTGTGTGCTAGTGTGTAAATATACAATAGCAACACTATGCATATTCTATATTGCTTGCTAATCCTTCATTTGGTATTACTGTGTATGTGCATTTTCTCATCTTGCATTGTTGTGCTGTGCATACTGAGTATTCACTACATTAAAACATGACAGATACTGTAAAATACAACCATACAGATCTGTTGCATATTCATAACTACGCTAGGAACAACCTCAGTGCAGATTGCAAAAGAAGGTAGCTCCGTAGCTATATGGCACCTCGTAATTAAGTTCATCACTGCACGTGTATTTAGCAACAGACTTACAGGAAGAAAAGTTTTACACATCACGTGCACTTGTCCAAACTTGACCGAATAAAATTTAAGACTAAATGTCCGAGCATCTGTATAAACAAGATCATATATTAGATGAACAGAGAACAAATTTCAACGTTCTCTATACGGGCATAATCTTGAGAACTGAAATAGCAAAACAGAACTCGTGACTTACCTTCGTACTCATACATTCTTTAACGCCTTCAAGATCGTCAATGCAACAGTACCAAACAGCCTTCTAGACTGATGCATACTTGTCACTTGTGGAATTGTACTTGGCAATGAACATTGTTTACCATTTGCAACTGGAATAGAGTGTTTACCGAAGTACTTGCTCCTAAGGTTACGGATATGACTCAACATATCAGCTTCTGCATGAGATGGATATACCTTTATGGGATACCGAGATGCTAAAACTGATCTCCAGTATGGGAAGAAATTATTCCAAGTGCACTCACGCTCCGAACGTCTTGCAGACTGTCTCAGAGGTCAACGAAAGGTATAAGCATCAGTTGATTGTAAAAAGCTTGTTAAACGACCCATCACCACTTTTTCACTCAATTGAAGAAATCCCAAATATACGTATTTCAGGTTGACCGCCCAGCAGCACTAACTGGAGATATGGTACATATTATCTGCATTATTGATGCCTATAGTGTCCACTACATTCTTTAGAGTTGGGAGTACCTTTTTTTTACTTGTCAGTTGGGAAGTGCTTGAGTAGCATACATTATTTAGAATTGGAAGCATGCTTTGGCTCTTCCAGTCTTCCTGTAGCCTTCTTTGCTAGCAATAATTGAGTAAATTTGACCAGTGGACCGATGGCATAAATTATTAGCTAATATGTGTTGAACCGTTACGTGACATGAGCCAGCCCATCTTCTCACTCAGGCCCATGTTAAGAGCTGACCTAGATAAGGAGGTGCACGATACAGTTTTCCCTAAGGCTTTGTTTAGCAGAGGAGTTTTAGGGTGTTTTCTAGTGTATATTACCTAGTGTTTTGGGTGAAAACACTCTAACCCTTCCCAATCCGCTTCTCCACCAAAACACCCCACCATTTCACGTTGTTTGGTACTCAGGTTTTGCAAAGAAGTGTTTTTTCACAAATCTAGTGCACACAATTACAAAATTGCCACATTTTGGTCATCAATAAAAATCTGATATTTTTTAACGGCATGTAAGCACACAGTTTATCAACAAAAACCTGATATTTTTTCACAGCACGTGGACACACAATTTAAACAATTCATAAGATTCAGTAACAATAACTCATGCTTCCCAGGTTTATCCTAGGTTATCCCAGGAGATGGCATACATGGCAAAAAGATTACAGCTAGCAAAAAATGTTCATCAAGTTGCTAAATTACATTCAGGCAGTGATAGTACTCCGAGATTTGAATCATACTAGCATCTGAACTATATGAGGAGCATCGCAAATATGTTCACAACAGCTCACCTGATCCATGCTAGCAAAACTGATATTACAAACAGCAATGCATGGCACCTTGGACTAAACTCTAACACTTACTGCTTTAAACCGACCAACAGAGTCATACATGAATCACTTCAAACGCATGTACCTATGCTAAACATAACTGAGTATAAATGTACAGCAAACACAAATGCAAAACAGAATCCAGAAGACTGCTACATTACATTCAGGCAGCTATACCACTCCAAGATTTGCATCATACTAGCAGCCAAACTACAATGAATCCATTACTCACTACTGCTCCCAAATGCATATGAACACCAACTAGTAGTGACACAATTTCAGGTGCCCCAATGACAAAACAGCAACTACAACAAGCACTCCATATTGTTGCTACAATAACTAATCACAACATATAGACGAGCGACAGCGGCGTCAGGAGCAGAGGCGGCGGCGGGATCCAAGAACTCGTCGCCGGCGCGAGGGAGGGAGGCGCCAGGAGCGGAGGGAGGGATGGAGGCTTTGGCGTCGGGGCAGGGAGGCTTCGGCGTCGTGTCTCTGGCGACGGCGGAGGGATGAGCGACGGCGGACGGGACGAGCGATGTCGGACGGGACGAGCGACGGCGGAGGCCTCGAGCGTGCTGCGCTGCGCCGCCAGAGACACGGCAAAATGCGAGGCCCCCCTCGCGTCTCGTTTCCGCTCCAACCGGACGGGTTTCCACCGGTTTTCCCAGACTCGGCCCGACCAAAACCGGCCTGCCAAACAATTACCTAGTGTTTTATGATGTCTTCGGTTGGGCCGGTAATTTACACCAGAAAACCGGCCCATACTCGCCTGCCGAACGAGGCTTAAGAGAGCAGAACACACACCCAGCGGCCAGCCGCCATGACCACAGGAAGAAGAAGGTAAACTGCTGCAACAACATGGTATCAGAGCAGGCGACGGTGGGGCCTGACGGAAAGGTGACTCCGGCGGGATCGGCGGTGGTCTAGGGCGTGTGGAGATGGTGGCGATGGCTGAGGCAGTGGAGGTGCTCACGAGTGTGTTTCGAGAGTTGCCTCCGCGGCCGTCAGTGGAGGAGGTCGAAGCATCGGCAGCGGTGCTGGCCTTTGCAGACGCTGAGGAGAAAGGGCGTCTTGCCGAGGTAGAGAGGGAGGAGGTGGCGCAGCAGCATGCGGCAGAGGGGGAACTCCTCCCCGTGCTGCTTGAGGCGAGGCGCGTAGTGGTGCGGCTGCACGCGCTGCAGCAGCGGAAGGAGGCTGCGCACGTCGTCGAGGTCGAGAGGCTGTTCAAGGTACTCGATGGGCTCATCCAGATGGGGCCGAGGGTTGTTTCTTTGTCTGGTAAAGAAGGAGGAATTGGCTGCAGTTTTGTGAAGGCGGTCTGGCAGGAGATGGAATCCAAGCGGCTATGTTGTTGTTGTTGCTGCTGCAATAACAACAGGAGCTCAGGCTGCAGCGTGCGAGTTGCAGGGGTCAGCTCATGTGTGCGGCTGTCGGCGAGGAAGATGCCAGAGATCATTGAGGAGGATGAGATTCTCATGTCTAGCAAGGAAGTAGGGGAAACAAGTAGCGGACATACAGCAAATTTTATATGTACAAATGAAGGTAACATTGAAAAGGCCAACATTGCTGCTCACAGAAGTGATACGGAATGGGTTCTTGACTCTGGTGCATCTAAGCATGTTGGGGGTAAACTTTGTGTGTTTGAGTCTTACAATATGCATCCTCCTACTCACAAGGGCACTATTCAAACTACTGATGGTACAAAGCAGCCTGTCGTTGGGGTTGGCACAGTAAAATGCACTTCAGACATCTCACTATTCTCAGTTTTGCATGTGCCAGCGTTTCCTGTCAATTTGGCCTCTTTAAGTGCATTGATTGATCAAATTGACTGTAGTATGACTTTTGACAAGTTCGGTTGCTTGATTGAGGAGCGGCAAACAAGGCAAGCAATTGGGTCTGGCACCAGGTGTAGGGGACTCTGGTATGTGGACCAGGAGGTGAAGCCAGACTTGGTGTGTGCTGCGACCATGGAGGACAAGGAGAAGCAGGCGTTGATACATCATTGTAGGATTGGGCACGTTTCTTTTGACAAGATGAGTAGAATATTTCCGGATGTTATGTGCGACATAGACAAGAGCAAATTACAATGTGATGCTTGTGAGTTTGCAAAGCATACAAGGACATCGTATGTGAGTAGAGGACTAAGGAATATTTCTCCGTTCATGCTTATTCACTCTGATGTATGGACTTGTCCTGTGGTGTCCGTTAGTGGTGCGAAGTACTTTGTGACCTTCATTGACTGCCACTCACGCATGACATGGGTATATCTGATGCGGCATAAAGATGAAGTGTTTGACTGCTTTCAGAATTTGTATGCTCTTATCAAGACTCAGTTTAGTGTTTAGTGTGCAGGTGCAGGCAATGAGAAGTGTTTGACTGGTACGTGCAGATGTTGCTATTCATGCAACTGGCATGGCGGGCAGCCAAATATTGTCACTGAGAAGGGTGAACGCTGGGGCAGTATTTGGATCACATCTCGCATTCTTGAACTATACTTTAGTCTTTACTACAAGAATTTCTTTTAACTATTTATATATGCTTGTCCTATATCTCTGTATGGCTGTTTTTGGAAATGCCGTATCCCGTGTTACCATATGTGTATCCCTGTTTCCATATCCCTGTATCGGTGCTACTTATGCATGGTGCCATAGTGCATACTCTTAACTTATATAGATTATCCTAACCACGAAATAAGTTGTTTTCATATGTAATGGAAAATCCCAGTACCCTAGTCCCTAACACAAATATGAACATAAGAAATGCTAAAGAAGGAATAGTAACTTCAATAGAACATAAAGTAAAACAAGAAATACCTTATATGCACGACACAGATGAGCCGTTTCTGTGGCTGCCTCAGTTTCAACCATTATCCCTATTTTCATAACAAATTACAGTTTAAATGAGGAATTTTCTACAAATTTTTGAAACAAGGACTTCAACATCATAAACTTACATCTACACCCACAATGGTTTTTAGGCACTACATCGCTGCGCGTTGGCGACCATTTATAAGGGTAGCTTCAAGAACAGGTAGAATAAATAATTAAATCAACATCATACAGAAAATGTGTTCACGTGTAAGATAAAGAATCATTGAAGCAACATGCAAGGAGTGTAAAATGTACAGGTTTCCAATGCGGATGACTCCTCCAGTAGGGGAAAAACCATAACGATTAAGAATCTGTAAAACCTGTTCAAGGACCTTTGTCTGAGGCAACTGCAACACATTTCCCAAGTTGTATCAGAAAGAGCAAAAGAAGAAGAAAACTAAACAGAAGAGAAAAGAGACAATATATCTGCCATTTAACAAAGGTATAATTACCTTTTTACGCCTCCGAATGCATGAATCAAGAGCTTTACCAGCTTTGTCAATTATTTGGACAAGCAACAATGCAGATGACAAATGTTCACGCTTTGCCACCAAATCCAGCTTTTCCTTTTCGTCTTGGATAATCTCAAATTTTAAGGTAGTGGTTTGTTCAGCAATGCGAGAAATGATAGTAGAAAATCCATCAATCACACGTATATGTGCTTGAGCTGCCAAGAGCAAAACTGCTGTTTGCAACAGTTTCCCATCCTTTATATAAGTCCAGATCTCCTCAACTAGATTATTTGTATGTTGAGCAAGCAATCTAGTGGTGTCCAAGAAAACTTTCTGCAAAGGAACCAACAAGTACAAAAACAAAGTACTTTCAGCATTTATATGCAAGTATTGGTTATTAACTTCCACGTTTATTATGTCCTTGCAGCAAAACATAGTCGCAGAGAAAATCGAATGTGAATATCAACTTGAAATTACTCATTGAACATTGATTAAAAACTTTCCCCACACGAGCGCATAAATTAAGTAACTCATGGGAAGCTATTCTGTCTATGAAGTGGAGACGTCACAATGCCTAGTTATTAAGTATCGTGGGTGCCGGTAATTGTAATATATGACATGAGCTCTCAAACATAATAATATCTTTAGGTAGGGATATAAGACAAACCATCTCGGGTAGGCACAGAGATAAATGATCTTGTAGACAAAGTTGGCATCTTCCTTTATTGAATGATTGGGATGCTCCTGACTGGGAAGTAGATTATCCTCCAGATACTTGGGATGCTCCTGACTGGGAAGTAGATTATCCTCCAGATACTTGTGCAAGCAAGTGTCCTCAACTGCAACATGGAGCGGGAGTAGGTCCTCAATGACTAAATCGCCAGCCGTGCGTAAATTGGCCATTGCACCATGATGGAGGAGTAACTTGATCATGTCAACAGAAAATCTTTCTGCAGCTTCATGCAGGGGAAAGTACCCATACTGATTCATACAGTTTGGATTAGCACGGAAACCTTGGAGCACAGGAGCCTTGCCCTCCAGGACAATTTTTGCACAATTCAGGGCATCTTTAACAATCATCTGGTTGAGGACTTCTGGGATGATGATGAAACCACGAGTAATGTGGTACCCACATTCGGCGTATAAGCAAAGGAAGCACCGGGCACTATCTTTCTCCAGGATGGGCAACAAGCGGTGATATATGTCGTAGAACGCAGAATTCACCATCTGGGTCGATGGATTCAATATTGAACAGGGTGAACGACAATCAGCTGGAGATGAATAAACTATAAAGCAAACAAAAACGAACAAAGTCTTGCAGCCATGAGTCTTAGGGCAGCAAAACACAAATGTTGCAACATATAAGATGGTGAAATGTTTTATAGGAGGAGGATAGAGAAGAAATATTGAAAAAATGATTATGTTCTTTGAGCAAAGACAACGTTGAACCTTGGGAGTACGATCCGGGACAATTATATTGGTTGCTCTGGAGTCCATAAGTAAAGCGCATCTTTGTTTACGCCACTGATAGAGAGATAACGTGTAAAGAGCCGTAATGAAGAATACAGGACAGAAGAGGACAGGAATAAAATAAAGGCAGTATTTGTTACCGTACCTCTGAGTAGGATTTATGAGTAGAAGAATCATACGGAGGAAATGGAGGGTCCCATGGATCGTATTCAACAGCAGTTGATTTATTTTGAGCTACACCATTATCCACATGAGAACCAGTGTTCAATGCCTTATGTTTGTGTATTGTCTCCATTGTTGCACAATTATGGCGTAATTCTTCTTCCGTTGTTTGTCTGAAATAAGGAGGTTTAACGCATTATTATTATCAAGGTAAACTTTATGGAGTATCTTGTTTGGGTTTACTAAGATTTATGAAGATAGTTATTTTCCAAAAAGTAATCTAAACTTCTGATGTAAATTTAGCATTTCCATTATTTGACAAAAGGAATCAACATTTCATAGGGAAGAATTTAGTATCAGAAAATGGTGTGAATACTTCTTTTATACAGACTCCCTCGTTTTAAAATTATATGGTTCGCAGTTATTAATCAAAATATTGCAAACTTCCAACAAAGTAGCATCAGTTCTGAATTAGACTCACTCCTAAAATACTAACGCCTAATGAATTCGAAGATACGCAGAAGTATTATACTTGTAATATAATGCAAAGGTCAAACACATAGACCAAGGACAAAATAATGCGGTATATCTTAGAAACGATGGAGCACGCAAAGCAACGTGATCACCAATATTTTTTTTTAAACGGAAGATGAAAACCTATATCAGCAGTACAACTTATCTGCTGCAACTTAGGGAAAAACTTATAGTCCGTTTCAGTGCGCGAAAGAAAATACGCAGCAACCTGACAAAGTTCATAACAGAAAGAGCTGCTTCCGATCAGAAAACAGTTATAAAACTGTAGGGATATTACCACAGAATAATCTATTTCGACTGCGATTCGTCGGCGAGGAAAGGGGAGGCGTCGAGGATGAAACGGCTGCCGGAGGAAGGTGGGAGGGGATGAGCCGCCGCACGCCGGGTGATCCAGACAGGTATGCGATGGAGGGGAGGGGAGGGGAGGGGAGGGGCTGAGGGGAGCGAGCAGGATCGCGCCGTCACCGGCCGGATGAGAGAACAGTTTTACCGAGGACGTCCATCGATTTTTTTTTTTTTTGACTTGACGTCCATCGAATATTAATTAAACGTTAATAATTCCCCTACTTTAGTACAAGCTCGTGAAAACAGTTTTATTACGGTTCTGAATTTCGAATGAGCATCTGCATCTTCGTTACAAGTATAATACTTCTGCGTATTCACAGCCTCGTTGAGAAGTTGAGATGGCTTCATCTTCGTTAGAAAAATAGTACTCCCTACTCCAAATGGTCTCCAAACTTTCAAAACTAAACAAAATGGTCTCCAAACTTGCAATGCGGATTCACAGCCTTCCAAAATTGTTCTGGAGCTGACAATGCGGAAAACTCCAGCATATTTTCTTTCTCTTCCAACATTGACCTTGCTTTGCGGCCCTGGTCCCCCAAATCCACCGGTTATGCGGCCACCGCAGCCGCCATGCCTGCCCCTCCGCATGTCTTCGTCCAACACCTTCGAGGAGCCTTGGTCATGGTGGCCGTGATCACGGTGGACACGATAGGGTCCAACTCGTCGTATCCCTATGTTATCCCTGACGTGCGCACGCAGAGTACGATGGGTGGCTATGGACAAGGTACGACATCCAGGCGCGTGCCACCATGTCTATATCGATGATATCATATTGGCGAAAAGTCGCAACGTCACTAAGCTCGACGCGGAGATACAAGAAGGATATGCTGGCCATGAGGATCTCAACAACAAACTCGGCTTAGCAGATGACACATCGAAACACATACAAAGTTCTTTATGTTTATGCCCACATTATTTGCAATAATTGTTTTCCTTATTTTCTTTTGATCTACGAAGATTTTCCATGATATCTCATTATTCAATTATTTAATGTTCAAGTGTAGACAACACATCTTTTTGTATTTTTCGCGTTTGAGGGACCTTCTGGGACTGAATTATTCGCAAAAGAAATCATGTTATGCTATCTTTTGTAACAAAGAGTAACAATAGAAGAGGTAGATGGCGTAAACAAAACAGAAGAGGGAGCCGAGGACGGCGTGGCGGAGCATAACGCCACACGGCTCCCCCACCCCTCAAAGGCGCATCGTGGAGGGGTCAAACTCCCCACTAAATCTTGCTTCATCAAGCCCGTCTTAACTTAAAACTATTTATGTATACCCTCTCATGATTTTACGCAAGAACAATACGAGGACAAGGGAGGATGTGAACTGTTTCAGGGATCGTGTATGCAAAGCTTTCACATCTAGCATAGGGAGCTAAACATGCAAAATTTGCACATATATTTATTATTTGAGCTATATCCTACCATAAAAAGACCAATAAGAGCAATACTTGAAATGAAAATCCATAAAAACACCAGTACTAAGATACGCTAAAACAAAATGATATCCCACTGGAATAACAAAAAAGCGAGTCTGCTTGGTGATACGTCTCAAACGTATCTATAATTTTGATGTTCCATGCTGTTATTATACCAATTGCTACATGTTTTATTTACACTTCATAGCATTTTTATGCATTTTCTGGGACTAACCTATTAACAAGATGCCGAAGTGTCAGTTCCTGTTTTCTGCTGTTTTTCTCTTTCAGAAAAGCTAGTCGCAAAATATTCTCGGAATTAGACGAAAATCAACATGTGCAAATATCTCATCGGAAGACTCCAGGAGTCAGAAGGGGAGACGGAGTGGGACCACGAGGCAGCCACGCCACCCTAGGGCGTGGCAGGGGGTGGGCCCGTGCCCTGCCCTGGCGTGGCCGCCTCGGGTGCCCTCCAACGCCGCCCTTTCGCCTATATATTCCCGATATCCCGAAAACCCTAAAAACACCGATCATATTCCACGAAAAGTTCCGTCGCCGTCGTCAACAATAGATCGGGAGGGTTCTGAAGCTATTCCCGGCACCCTGTCGGAGGGGAGATCCTCACCGGAGGCCTCAACACCATCATGCCTGCCTCCGGAGTGATGCGTGAGTAGTTCATTCTTGGACTACCGGTCCATAGCAGTAGCTAGATGGTTGTCTCTCCACCTTGTACCTCCATGTTTAGATCTTGTGAGCTGTCTAACATGATCAAGATCATCTTATTGTAATGCTACATGTTGTGTTTGCTGGGATCCGATGAATATTGATACTATGAGCAAGTTGTTTATCAATCAATCTATTCATGTTGTTTATGATCTTGCATGCTCTCTGTTGCTAGTAGATGCTTTGGCCAAGTAGATGCTTGTAACTCCAAGAGGGAGTATTTATGCTAGATAGTGGGTTCATGCCTCCAGTAATCTGGGCTCGAGATGACATAAACGACTAAGGTTGTGGATGTGCTGTTACCACTAGGAATAAAACAATGATGTATTGTCTACGTGTCATTTGCATTGTTTACATTACACACTTTATTTCATGCAATAATCTGTTGTTTACAACTCAATACCGGAAGGGGTGCGGATGCTAACCGGAAGGTGGATTATTTAGGCATAGATGCGTTGGATAGCAAGTCTATGTACTTTGTTGTAATGTCCAATTAAATCTCATAATAATCATATTGTCATATATTGCATTGTCATGCGCTCATTATTTGTCAATTGCCCAGCTGTAATTTGTTTACCCAACATGTTAGTTATCTTTTATGGAGAGACACCACTAGTGAACTGTGGACCCCGGTCCATTTCCTCATACTGATAAAACCACCAACTGCAATCATTTGTTCTCTGTTACTTTCTGCACTCATTAATGTTTTCCACACAATACGTTTAATCCTTTGTTTTCAGCAAGCCGGAGAGATTGACAACCTCTCTGTTTCGTTGGGGCAAAGTAGTTTGCTTGTGTTGTGTGCAGGTTCCACATCAGTTGCGCCGCTGACAACCTTCTGAAGAACCTCCGTGTCCTCCTGGTTCGATAAACCTTGGTCATATTTTAAGGTAAAACTGCTGCTGCACTACATCATACCTTCCTCTTGGGGTCTCCCAACGAACGTGTGTTCTCACGGTCAACAAGCAGATCTTCTGGTGCTGTTGCTGGGAAGTAATAAAACACTCTACCGTTAACACGCCATCAAGACATTTTTCTGGCGCCGTTGCCGGGGATACTAGAATCTCCAGATAGGAGAGTCTTACACTTCCAATCTTGCTTAGTTTATTTTATTTTATCTTGTTTGCTGTTAAAACACAAAAACACAAACAAAAAATCATGTATTTAGTTTATTTCGGTTTGTTATTTTCTTGTTCTGTTTTAATTTTGCTAAAATGAGTAATCCTGAAAACACTAAGTTGTGTGACTTCACTAGCACAAACAACAATGATTTCATATGCACACCTATTGCTCCTCCTGCTACCACAACAGAGTTCTATGAAATTAAACCTGCACTGTTAAATCTTGTTATGAAAGAGCAATTTTCTGGTGTTAATACTGATGATGCTGCTGCTCACCTTAATAATTTTGCTGAGCTTTGTGATATGCAAAAGTATAGAGGTAGAGGGTGATGACGTGGGACACACGTTCGTTGGGAGACCCCAAGAGGAAGGTATGAAGCAGTGCAGCAACAAGTTTCCCTCAGTAAGATACCATGGTTATCAGATCCAGTAGGAGCAAGAAGCACTTCTGAATGTTGTCAACGGTGCCAGAAAAGTAATTGCGTGTGGAAGGGAGTTCGGCTGTTGATGTGGAACCTGCACACAACACAATCAAACTACTTTGCCCCAACGAAACAGGAAGGGTGTCAATCTTCCTGGCTTGCTGAAAACAAAGGATTAAACGTATGGTGTGGAAAATAGTGTTTAATTGCAGAGAATGAAAAGGAACAATGATTGCAGTTGGTTGTATTATCAGTGTAAAAGAATGGACCGGGGTCCACAGTTCACTAGTGGTGTCTCTCCATAAAAGATAACTAACATGCTGGGTGAACAAATTACAGCTGGGCAATTGACAAAATATTGAGCGCATGACAATGCATATATATGACATGATGATTACTATGATATTCATGTGGGCATTACGACAAAATACATAGACCGTTATCCAACAGCGTCTATGACTAATAATCCACCTCCAGGTTGTCATACCGAGTTCCCCGTTGGTATTAAGTTGCAAGCAACGGATAATCGCATTAAGTAATGTGCGTAATGTAAACAAATGCATTAGACCTAACGGCGCACCCTTAAGCTAAGCATCGGTTATTTTATCCCTAGTGGCAACAGCACATCCACAATCTTAGAAGTTGCTGTCACTCTCCCAGATTACCGGAGGCATGAACCCACTATCTAGCATAAATACTAACTCTTGGAGTTACAAGCATCTACTTGGCCAAAGCATCTACTAGTAACGGAAAGCATGCAAGATCATAAATAACATATAAGATAGATTGATAATCAACTTGACATAGTATTCAATATTCATCGGATCCCAGCAAACACAACATGTAGCATTACAATAAGATGATCTTGATCATGATAGGCAGCTCACAAGATCTAAACATGATAGCATAAAGTGGAGAGACAACCATCTAGCTACTGCTATGGACCCGTAGTCCAAGGATGAACTACTCACGCATCACTCCGGAGGCAGGCATGGTGATGTAGAGCCCTCCGGTGATGATTCCCCTCTCCGGCAGGGTGCCGGGAAGAGCTTCTGAACCCTCCCGAGCTAGGGTTGACGACGGCGGCGGCTCGGAACTTTTCGTGGATAAGGCTCGGGTGTCTAGGGTTTTCCCTGAAGATGAATAAATAGGCGAAAGGGCGGCGGCTGGAGCGACCCGGGGCCCACACCCCACCACGGCGGGGGGGGGGCCGCGCCGCCCATGGTGTGGTGCCCTCGGTCCCTCCGTCTCTCCTTTGGACTCCGTGTACGTGTTGGAAAAATAGGAGGTCTGTCCAAGTTTCGTCCAATTCCGAGAATATTTCCAGACTAGCTTTTCTGAATACAAAAACAGCAGAAAACAGGAACTGGCACTGTGGCATCTTGTTAATAGGTTAGTCCCAGAAAATGCATAAAAATGCTATGAAGTGTATATAAAACATGTAACAATTGGTATAATATCAACATGGAACATCAGAAATTATAGATACGTTTGAGACGTATCAAGCATCCCCAAGCTTAGTTCTACTCGTCCTCGAGTAGGTAAAACGATAAAAACAAAATAATTTCTGAGGTGACATGCTACAATCATAATCTTGATCAAATAGTATTGTAAAGCACATGTTATGAATGAAGTGATCCAGGTCAATGGTCTATAGTTTGCTAGCAAGTAGATAATGAGCAAACAACTGAATCATATAAGCAAAAACTTTTCATGAATAGTACTTTCGAGACAAGCATCAAAGAGTTTTGCATAAGAGTTAACTCATAAAGCAATAGATTCTAAGTAAAAGGTATTTAACCAACACAAAGGAAGATTTAAGCTTCAGCAATTGCTTTCAACTTTCAACATATATATCTCATGGATATTTGTCAACACAAAGCAATATAATAAGTGCAATATACAAGCATATAAAAATTGTTGCACCAAAGTTGACACTAGTGTTTGCTTCTGAGATAGAAAGAAGTAGGAAAACTGACTCAACATAAAAGTAAAAGAAAGGCCCTTCGCAGAGGGAAGCAGGGATTAAATCATGTGCTAGAGCTTTTTAAGTTTTTGAAATCATATAGAGAGTAAAAATAAGTTTTGGGAGGTGTTTGTTAATTGTCAACGAATCAGAAAATGGAAAGTACAATATGACCCCTGCCAACCAGACTTTTAAGAGCGGCTCCCATGAAGGACGTTATTTCTACCAGCAAGGCAGATCATCCCTCTTCTCTTTTGTTTACACATGCAGATATTTCACTGTTTGTCATTGCTTGACTGATAAATCAGGGCAAAAATGTGAAGAGAATTAAGCGGTTAAAGTTGTAATTAATTGGGACTGGGCACCCCATTTGCCAGCTCTTTTTGCAAAATTAATGGATAAGCGGATGTATATGCCGCTAGTCCGGTGGTAAAGTCTGTTTGACAGTTGACATAAAGACATCCACCCCGTCCTCATGAGCTTGGTAAACATTGACACAAAATAGGAGTAATAATTTTTGAATAGTTTAAAGGTAGCACATGAAAAATTTACTTGGAATGGCAAGGAAATACCACATATAGGTAGTTATGGTGGACACAATGGCATGGATTTTGGCTCAAGGTTTTGGATGCACGAGAAGCATTCCCTCTCAGTACAGAGTTTAGGCTAGCAAGGTTATTTGAAGCAAACACAGGATATCAACCGACACAGCAAGACTTATATGAAAACATATTGCAAGCATTATAAGACTCTACACTGTCTTCCTTGTTAACCAAACCCTTTTACTAGAAAATATCTAGACCTTAGAGATACCAATCATGCAAACCAAATTTCAACGAGCTTTACGGTAGTTCTTCATTAATAGGTTTTAACTACATGATACAAAAGCTTAAACATGAACTACTTGATAACTCAAAACAATTGACAAGTATCAAATTATCCAATACAGTGATCTACAAGAATATGTAAGCTTTTTCCATTATACCATCTACCACATGCAACATTTTCTGTTCCAACCAAACACCAATCAATTTATTTCAACATAAACTCTCCAAACAATTATAAGTGAAGCAAGAGAGTACTTTCTTTAAAAGAACTAACAGCTCTGAATAAGAGATGCATGCAAAACAGGAGCTAAAAGCATAGCAATAGCTAGATAAGAATACTCAACAAGTATAAGTGAAGAATAGGAGTATTCATATGAAAAAGCGGAGCGTGTCTCTCTCCCAATCAAGAATGCTAGGGTCCAATCAAGTTGACCATAAGAAAAATAAAATACTGAAAATAAAAGCACACAGACGCTCCAAGTAAAGCACATATGATGTGAAAGAATTAAAATATAGTTTCACTAGAGATGACCTGATAAGTTGCTGATGAAGAAGGGGATGCCTTGGGCATCCCCAAGCTTAGACGCTTGAGTCTTCTTGAAATATGCTGGGGTGATCCATGGGAGCATCCCCAAGCTTAAGCTCTTCACTCTTCTTGATCACATTATATCATCCTTCTCTCTTGACCCTTGAAAACTTCCGCCACACCAAACTCAGAGTAATTCTCATTAGAGGGTTAGTGCACAATCAAAAACTCACATGTTCTATAAGGACACAAACATGACCGTTACTTTTAACATTAACTACTGCCACTGATGTTATGTGAAGCTCTTCACCCTAAAAAAGAATTCCACTCAACACTAGTAAAAGAGAGAATGCGAAAAATAAAAGACAGAATCTGTCTAAACAGAACAGTCTGTAAAGACGAATTTTTTCGAGGCACTTACGTTGCTCAGATCGAAAAACTCAAAACTAACGAAAGATGCGTACATATCTGAGGATCACGCACAAAAATTTGCAGATTTAAATAATTTTTCTGTGATTTTACAGAAGTAAAACGGTGAACAGCAGAAATTGTTCCTGCGCAGAAATCCAAATCTAGCATCATCTTCCTATTAGAGGCTCCACTTGGCACAACAATGCGATAAATTAAAGATTCAAAGGCAATGTTACATAAGTAAACAGCACCTTGACAAAAACTGAAAACAAAAGATAATGGGTTGTGATGTAGCCCAACCTACGGCTCCTACAACAAGTGGCCCAATGACAAGAGCAAGAGTTAAAGCTCTCCATGATAAGGTGAATTCACTTCTATCTATGTGTGACCTCGACACTCCTTTGAATGGGTTGCTACTTCATTCGGATACTTTGTGCATACTCAGGAACCACCTTGATGACAACCCACAATGGAGTGGAGAAGATGACCAAGAGAAGACCCAAGAAGATGGTTAAGAGATGACGCAAGACGATGGAGAAGAAGCGGAGAAGAATGGAGAGCCGGCCTCCTAGCCGGCCTGGGCCGGCTTGCCTCTAGACACGGCCGGTCTCCAGGCCGGCCTCGGCCGGGTCACAGGCCAGACCACCTCCCGTCTCGACCGGCCTTCCAGCCGGCCAGGGCCGGACCCAGGGCCGGGCACCAGCCTGTGGCAGCCGGCCTTCCAGCCGGCCTCAGGACCAGACCTCCAACAGACCCGACCGGCCTCCAGCCGGCCCCCAGTCCGGCCTCCACCCCAGCCTCGACCGGACTCCAGGCCGGTTTCCCAGAGAACTTCAGCCTACGCGCTTGACGGGCCCGTGTGGCCTTGTACCTCCTACCTTTTCACCTACTTCGTGGCTTAGACTATAAATAGACCCTTCCCCTCCAGATCTAGGGTTAGACTATGATTTGGGAACTAAAGTAGAGCCTTGCTCCTTCTTCTCAAAGTGTCTCTTTCCTCCTATGGAGATGAATCAAGGCCTCCCCTTGTGGAGATGAACCAAGGCCTCCTCATGAGGAGAAGATCGCTACGTGGATACCAAGGCTTCCGCTTGTAGTTGCGATTACTTGCTAATATTCCCTCTTTGAGTGGCTAGATTGAGTTGGTTGGATTGACCAATTGGACAAACAATCCTAAGAGTAAGGTGTGCTTGGGAGAGGAGAATTGGGGCTGCCCTAGGGAATTGTTACCAATTGAATCTTGCTGAGTTGCTACTTGCTAGTTATCCTTGTTTTGTTGATTTCCCCTCGTTGTGTTCTTGTGTTCATCACTTGTTCTTCGTGTTCATCGTTCCCTCCGCACAAATCCGTGAAAATCAGGACCAACCTACATCATATGGTATCAGAGCTCTAGGTTGACACGGATTTGATTTGTGTTTCCACCAAAATCCACCAAATTTTTCTTCGTTTTTGAGAAATTCGAAAATTTCCACAAAAAATAGCCATTTTGGGATTCGAGCGATTTGGTCGATTTGATGAGTTTTTGGTAGTTTTGATCCATGGATCTGTTGCTTTAGGACCCTCTCCACCCTTGTTTGCGTTCCCTATCATTAATTTTGCCAATTTCCCAAGAAATCGAGGTTTTTCGCGTCGTTTTTCCGCCCAAATCTGCGGAGTTTCAAGATCCAGACAGGCCGGCTCCACAGCCGGCCCAGGCCGGGCCACAGGCCGGCCAGCCACCCAACGCGTCCGGCCCCCAGACCGGCCTAGGTCGGCCCCAGGGCCGGTTTTCCTAGAAAATTTGTTTTTCATCCTTTTTCCTCGGTTCGTTTTGGCAATTCTCCTTTGTTGTTTGAGTCCTTTTCCGGTGTGTGCAACGTCTACAACATCGACAAGCTTTCGCAACAACACGTCATCAACGCCAAGCAAAGACGACACCAGGGACTCGACATTTCCCGGCATCGTAATCCGTTGTGAACCCTTCTTCCTTTCGCGTGCCTTGACCTATCGGACTAGCTCTTTGATATTGCGGGGCATTGCACTTGTCGAGTGATTGTCTTAAAGTATTGGCGAGTGAGTATCGTTAGAGATCTTGGCACTAGCAAAAGAGAAGGAATCATCATCAAAAAGCAAAAATCAAAAAAAAAAGAGAAAAGAAAAGAACATGAGTAGTGCCAAGTATCATCTCTTGTAGGTTGCGACAAGCTGAAACCGCCTAAAGTGAGTGAGTGCGTAACACTTGTGCAAATCCGTTGCCCATCAAAAGGAAATTGAGCTAGCGTCCCTCTCGTGTTGGGTGACATTTGAGCACGTAGTCTTCGTTAGGTTGTCTATCTTCGAGTGCTCGCCCTTTGGTCGCCCAACCCCATCATTTACTTTTGTGTGTGTTTCTTGATACTTTGTGGTTGGAGTTTCTTTGGTAATTTGGTCATTGTGGATTTTCTCTACCTTTGACAATATGCTTTTCGCCGAGTTTGCTTGATTTCCGTTGCCACTTCATACCTTCCTATCCTCATAAGTGTGTGTGTTGGGTGTTAGAACCTTCTCTCCTCTCAAGCCACATTATACTTGGGATATAGTTTGTCTTGGTTTTCTTGCCACATATCTCACTTGTTCTTGAGAAATGTTTAGGGGAAGTACAAACGGAAGCTCAAGCTCGGATGATGAAATACATGGTGGAGTTCGCGGTGATCATGGCTATGTCACACAAACGGAGTTTGTTGGTCTTCGACACCTTCTTCGTGATGGACTGGACGCTACGAGCGCCGTCTTCAAGCTCAAGAGAACAACTTCAACGAACGCATGCATGCGCAAGAAACATATGGAGCGGGTGACCGAAGCTCTCAACAACCTTGTGCGACAACGCGCTTCTTCATCACGCTCAAGTCGTACAAGAAGCACCTCAAGGTCGACACAAGCACGTCATGGACGTCATGAACCTCGACAAGAACGTCAACATGACCCAAGACGCGATGCCCATGAACGACCTCCTCCTAACGTTGAACAACCACATGATCTTCACGCAAACAATGCCAATGCGCATCAAGAACAACCTCGCCAAAATGTTGAACATCGCGAACGCATACCATCATCACCACCGCAACAACGTGATCGTCATGACCCATTGGCTAATGACAATGGCGTCCGGGTGCAATGATTTTATGAACAAGGACGTCACCCCGTCATCCTCCAAGGCCACGCCATCAAAATCATGACAATGCGAACAATAACGAACAACCCATTCATCAACAAGAGCTACCTCCCAACATGACCCTCGACCTCGTCAAGAACTTCCACATGATCGTCACCAACATCAACGCTCCGAGTCAAGTGATAACGAGTCAAGCCAACACAATGGTGATGGACTCAATCGAAGGAGACGTGGACGTGCATTCCCACGTGGTGGCCATCGTGACGACTATGATGACTTGACCAACGTCTTTGACATACCCAAGTTCTACGGCACAATGATCCGGAAGCTTACTTCTCAACGCTTCTCCGACAACAAGAAGGTTGCCTTAGCCTCGATGGAGTTTGAAGAGTATGCCCTCTTGTGGTGGGAACAACTACAAGATGCTCGCGTCGCTAACCACCAACAACCAATTGACACTTGGGTTGAAATGAAAGAAACAATGTACAAGCGCTTCGTGCCAAGCCATTACACTAGAGACTTATACAAGAAGTTGCAAGAGTTGAAGCAAGGTTGAAGTCGGTTGACGAGTACTACAAGGAGATGGAAATCTCCATGATGAGAGCCAATGTCAACGAGTACGAAGAGCAATCCATGGCTCGTTTCATGAATGGCCTCAACTATCCAATCAAGAAGATCGTGGAGTTCCAACCATATGCCTCTTTGGTTGAGCTAGTACATCAAGCTTCCAAGGCCGAGCGCCACGTGCTTGAAGAGCTCAAATACCTCAAGACAAAGGCATTCTTCGCCAACAAGCCTTCTTCGTCAACTCCTACACCTTCACAAGCTCTTCCTCAAGCGAACACTCGAGGTCCTCCAAGAGTCTCTACATCGACACCTCAAGCGCCTCAACCTTTCAAGAAAGTACCTCCCTACCAAGGCGCCTCAAGGATCTTCGTCCGGCACAAGACTCTTGCAATGCTACAAGTGCGGCGGACAAGGGCACAAATCTTTTGAGTGCACCAACAAGAAGGTCATGATCATCAATGACATGGGAGAGTATGAATCTATGAGTGAAGATGAGTACAATGCTTTGAACAAGGTCGCCACAATGCAAAGTGCTCAAGAAGAAGAAAGTGAGATATATTGTGATGGCGACAACAACCCTTCCTTGGTTGTGGCAAGAGCTTAACCACCAATGTTCAAGTGGAAGAAGACCAAAGATGCAACTTGTTTCAAACAAGAGCGGGAATCAATGGAAAGTCCATCAAGGTCATCATAGATGGTGGAAGTTGCCACAACTAGCGAGCAAAGAACTTTGTGATAAGCTCAACTTGAAGTTCAAGAAGCACCCACATCCTTACCATGTGCAATGGTTGAGTGATACCGGAGCCGTCAAGATTCAACACATGGTGCAAGTGTCCTTCAAGATTGGAGCCTATGAAGATACGGTTGATTGTGATGTTGTGCCTATGAACGTTTGTCACTTACTCCTTGGGCGTCCATGGCAATTTGACAAGGGTGCTATGCATGATGGAAGGACAAATTACTATAGCTTCAAGAACAACGACAAGACCTTCGTCCTTCGTCCCATGACACCAAGTCAAGTCATCGCCGACAACGCCAAGACTATTGCAAGGGCACAACAAGATCGTTCGTCTAGTGAGATGAGTGGTGAGCGAGAGACCCACCATAAAGTGAGTGAGAGCCACAAGCCAAATGAGTGTGACACTTCAAAGAGAGTTCCCACAAAACTTACACTATTTGCCACAAAGAGAGATGAGGGAGTTGAGAGAGAACCCATCCACCCTCCACTATGTGCTCATATGCAAGGGTGAAGTTTCTATGACTAACACTTTCACAAACCTTCCTCCTTCTTTGTTGTCTCTTTTGAAGGACTTTGAAGATGTTTCCCTCAAGAAGTGCCACCGGGACTACCTCCTCTACGCGGAATCGAGCACCGCATCGACCTTGTTCCCGGCGCACCGCTACCAAACCGCGCTCCTTACCGCACCAACCCCGAGAGACAAAGGAGATCGAGCGGCAAATACAAGAACTTCTTGCCATGGGACATATCCGCGAGAGCTTGAGTCCGTGCGCCGTGCCCGTCATCTTGGTACCCAAGCACGACAACACTCTTCGCCTTTGCATGGATTGTCGCCCCATCAACGCCATAACCGTTCGGTATCGCCATCCTATCCCTCGACTTGATGATATGCTTGATGAGCTTTGTGGTTCCGCTATATTCTCCAAAATTGATCTTAAAAGTGGATATCACCAAATAAGATGTGTGAAGGTGATGAATGGAAGACCGCATTTAAAACAAAGCTTGGTCTTTATGAGTGGCTGTCATGCCATTTGGTCTTTCCAATGCACCTTCTACTTTTATGCGTCTCATGAATCATGTTTTGCGTCCTTTCATTGGAAATTTGTTGTGGTATACTTTGACGACATCCTTATTATAGCAAATCTTTGGAAGAGCACACTTCTCATGTTGCTCAAGTTTTGTTGGTTCTTCGCAATGAAAAGCTTTATGCAAATCTTTCTAAGTGCACTTTTGCCACCAACAAACTTGTTTTCTTGGGTTTTGTTGTTTCTTCGGATGGAGTCGAAGTGATGAAGCAAAGATACAAGCAATTCGGACTTGGCCTTTTCCGATGTCACTTGAGGAGTTGAGACGTTTTCTTGGTTTTGCCGGATTTTACCGCCGTTTCATCAAGGATTTTTCCACAATTGCTTGCCCCCTCCATGAACTTACAAAGAAAATGTACCTTTCATTTGGGGCAATGCACATGATTTTGCTTTCAATGAGCTCAAACGGTTATTAACCGAAGCACCACTCCTTGCCCTTCCGGATTTCTCTAAGACATTTGAGATTGAATGCGATGCAAGTGGATTGGGCATTGGTGGAGTGCTTATGCAAAATGGTAGACCCATCGCATACCATAGTGAGAAACTAGATGGAGCTCGCTTGAATTACCCCATTTATGACAAAGAGTTATTTGCTTTGGTTCGTGTTTTGGATGTGTGGCAACATTACCTTCGTCCTAAGGAATTTGTCATTCATTCCGACCATGAATCCTTGAAATATTTGAAAAGTCAAACAAATTTGAACAAAAGACATGCTAAGTGGGTTGAGTTCATTGAGTCTTTACCTTTGTAATCAAATACAAGAAAGGTAAAGACAATGTGGTCGCGGATGCTCTATCCCGCAAGGCCAACCTACTTACACGTCTTGACATTAGTGTCTTGGGTTTGGATGAGATAAAGAGTTGTATGCTACCGATGCTTTCTTTGGAGACATTTTCGCTCAATGTTCGGAGCACAAAGGAATTGGTGATTTCTATTTGCACAAGGTTTCTTGTTTAAGGCTAACAAACTATGTATACCCGAGTCTTCGCTTCGTTTGGTCCTTTTGAAGGAATCTCATGGAGGACACTCATGGGTCACTTTGGCCGCGACAAGACCTACGCCATGCTCGCCAAGAATGAAGCGTGATGTGGAACGCCTAGTTCGACGATGTTCTACATGTCTCAAAGCTAAGTCTACTCTAAACTCTCATGGCTTATATACACCTTTGCCTATTCCACATCACCCATGGTCCGATATAGCTATGGATTTTGTCTTAGGACTCCCACGCACTAAAACAAACAAGGATTCCATCTTTGTCGTCATTGATCGCTTCTCTAAAATGGCACACTTTATACCTTGCAACAAGAGCGACGATGCTTCACACATTGCTACTTTGTTTTTCAGGGAAATCGTCCGTCTTCATGGCGTGCCAAGACCATTGTGTCGGATCGTGACAAGTTCGTGAGCTATTTTTGGAAGACTTTGATGGCCAAGATGGGAATCAAGCAACTATTCTCCACCGCATACCACCCTCAAACCGATGGCCAAACCGAAGTGGTGAACCGAAGCCTATCTACACTCCTTCGTGTGTTGATCAAGCCTAACTTGAAGAATTGGGAAGAGTGCATCCCACACGCCGAGTTCGCCTACAATCGAGCACTTCATCGCGCAACAAAGAGAACACCCTTCGAGATCGTCTATGGCTCCAACCCCTACACCGCGCTCGACATGCTACCACTTCCACTCCGTGACAAGTTAACATGGACTTCGACAAGCGAGCCGCTTACATGAAGAAGCTCCATGAGGAAACAAGAACTACACTCGAGAAGCACAACAAAGACCATGCTACGAAGATGAACAAACACAAGCGCGCCATGATATTTGAAGAAGGAGACCTTGTTGGCTACACCTTCGCAAAGATCGCTTTCCGGATGCAAGGAAGTCCAAGCTTCACCCTCGTGGAGATGGACCTTTCAAGGTTATCAAGCGCATCAACGACAATGCCTACAAGATCGACATCTCCAACTCCAAACACTTGGTCCATGACACCTTCAACGTCGCCGACCTATCGCCATACCTTGGAACATCAAGCGATGAGGATGACCAAGAGTCGAGGACGACTCTTTTCCAAGGGGGGGGGGAGATGATGTAGCCCAACCTACGGCTCCTACAACAAGTGGCCCAATGACAAGAGCAAGAGTCAAAGCTCTCCATGATAAGGTGAATTCACTCCTATCTATGTGTGACTCGACACTCCTTTGAATGGGTTGCTACTTCATTCGGATACTTTGTTCATACTCAGGAATCACCTTGATGACAACCCACAATGGAGTGGAGAAGATGACCAAGAGAAGACCCAAGAAGATGGCTAAGAGATGACGCAAGACGATGGAGAAGAAGCGGAGAAGAATGGAGAGTCGGCCTCCCAGTCGGTCTGGGCTGGCTCCAGGGCCGGTTTGCCTCCAGACACGACCGGTCTCCAGGCCAGCCTCGGCCGGGTCACAGGCCGGCACCACCTCCCGTCTCGACCGGCCTTCCAGCCGGCCTGGGCCGGACCCAGGGCCGGGCACCAGCCTGTGGCAGCCGGCCTTCCAGCCGGCCTGGGCCGGCCTCAGGATCAGACCTCCAACAGACCCAACCGGCCTCCAGCCGGCCCCCGAGCCGGCCCCCAGTCCGGCCTCCACGCCAGCCTCGGCCGGACTCCAGGCCGGTTTCCCAGAGAACTTCAGCCTGCGCTCTTGATGGGCCCGTGTGGCCTTGTACCTCCTACCTTTTCACCTACTTCATGGTTTAGACTATAAATAAACCCTTCCCCTCTAGATCTAGGGTTAGACTATGATTTAGGAACTAAAGTAGAGCCTTGCTCCTTCTTCTCAAAGTGTCTCTTTCCTCCTATGGAGATGAATCAAGGCCTCCCCTTGTGGAGATGAACCAAGGCCTCCTCTTGAGGAGAAGATCCCTGCGTGGATACCAAGGCTTTCGCTTGTAGTTGCGATTACTTGCTAATCTTCCCTCTTTGAGTGGCTAGATTGGGTTGGTTGGATTGACCAATTGGACAAACAATTCTAAGAGTAAGGTGTGCTTGGGAGAGAAGAATTGGGGGCTGCCCTAGGGGAATTGTTACCAATTGAATCTTGCTGAGTTGCTACTTGCTAGTTATCCTTGTTCTGTTGATTTCCCCTCTTTGTGTTCTTGTGTTCATCACTTGTTCTTCGTGTTCATCGTTCCCTCCGCACAAATCCGTGAAAATCGGGACCAACCTACATCAGGTTGCCTCCCAAATGCGCTTTCTTTAATGCCTTTTAGCTAGGCTTGAAGATTTTAATGATGCTCTCATAAGAATAAGAGTTGAAAAACAAAGGAGAGCATCAAGAGGCAAATATCAAACACATTTAAGTCTAACCCACTTCCTATGCAAAGGAATCTTGTAACAAAATAAATTATTGAAGCATAAAGTAACTAGCATAGAAAGATGAAACAAATAAAACTTCAAAACTTTCAACATAAAGAGAGGTATTTTAGCGACTTGAAAACTTTTACAACCATATTTTCCTCTCTCATAATAACTTTCAGTAGCATCATGAAGAAACTCAACAATATAACTATCACATAAAGCATGCTTTTCATGATCTACAAACACATAATTTTTATTAAGCTAAAAACAGTGGGGTCATTAAACCCACTTTTGACAATAGTAGTATAACAAATATCATTAGGCAATATAGGACCATCATCAAGAGCATTATCATATAAGACATTAGGGAGCACATTTTTACTTTCTACAATTTCCTTTTCTTGAGTCAAGGAGGCTGTTACTTCAAATTTATCAAAAGGAGATATTTCAATAGAATCATGACATTCAACAATATAACATTTCTCCTCCTTAGGTAGGCATGGATGGTAATCATATAATGTAAGAGTTAAAGAGTTACTATCATTAGAAAGTAGATCCTCCTTTTGATCATCACTCTCTTCCTCTTTTTCATCAAATGAGCTTTCAGTTTCAGCAGTTTCTTCTCCCACAGGTTCCTGAAAGGTAGCAAGTTGTTTTGGAGAATAAGTTTTCTCAAGAAATTCAGTGATATAAGGATTATCATTGTAATATTCAAGGCAATAACCAAGTATAGCAAATTTTCAGATTTATAAGGAGAATCATCATCGTGAATATAACCAGCAATTTCATAGGCACCTTTAAAAACAAAAAATTCTTCAGTTTGTTCAAAATTACCAAAGTCATAGTTTCCTTTAGCATAAGTAGCCAAGGTTTCATTATCATTATAATCACATTGGAAAGAGAGGTGTTTATGCCTTCTACAACATAATGATTCATTAAAGCAGTAGGATTCATCATAAGTAGAGCACACGTTCTTAGCAAAATAATTCAATGTACTTATTTGTTTCCATAAATGTACCCCTTTTTAGAAAAGCGGTATTCCTTATAATAATTTTGTTGATCATCAGTGAACCCACTTAGCCAACACGATTTTGTTTCAAAGAGAGAAACCATTGATATCAAGTAAACAACTAGACATAATAACAAACCGAAATAAACTAGATGGAAGAAACTATTTTTTTTGTGTTTTTGATAAATAAAGCAAACAAGACAATAAAAATAAACTAAGCAAGACAATAACAAAGTAAAGAGATTGGAAGCGTGAAACTCCCCTTGCAGAAATATTCTTGCTCCCCGGCAACGGCGCCAGAAAAATGCATGATGACGTGGGACACACGTTCGTTGGGAGACCCCAAGAGGAAGGTATGAAGCAGTGCAGCAGCAAGTTTCACTCAGTAAGATACCAAGGTTATCAGATCCAGTAGGAGCAAGAAGCACTTCTGAAGGTTGTCAACGGTGCCAGAAAAGTACTTGCGTGTGGAAGGGAGTCCGGCTGTTGACGTGGAACCTGCACACAACACAATCAAACTACTTTGCCCCAACGAAACAGGAAGGGTGTCAATCTTCCTGGCTTGCTGAAAACAAAGGATTAAACGTATGGTGTGGAAAATAGTGTTTAATTGCAGAGAATGAAAAGGAACAATGATTGCAGTTGGTTGTATTATCAGTGTAAAAGAATGGACCGGGTCCACAGTTCACTAGTGGTGTCTCTCCATGAAAGATAACTAACATGCTGGGTGAACAAATTACAGCTGGGCAATTGACAAAATATTGAGCACATGACAATGCATATATATGACATGATGATTACTATGATATTCATGTGGGCATTACGACAAAACACATAGACCGTTATCCAACAGCGTCTATGACTAATAATCCACCTCCAGGTTGTCATACCGAGTTCCCCGTTGGTATTAAGTTGCAAGCAACGGATAATCGCATTAAGTAATGTGCGTAATGTAAACAAATGCATTAGACCTAACGGCGCACCCTTAAGCTAAACAACGGTTATTTTATCCCTAGTGGCAACAGCACATCCACAATCTTAGAAGTTGATGTCACTCTCCCAGATTACCGGAGGCATGAACCCACTATCTAGCATAAATACTAACTCTTGGAGTAACTCTTGGAGTTACAAGCATCTACTTGGCCAAAGCATCTACTAGTAACGGAAAGCATGCAAGATCATATATAACATATAAGATAGATTGATAATCAACTTGACATAGTATTCAATATTCATCGGATCCCAGCAAACACAACATGTAGCATTACAATAAGATGATCTTGATCATGATAGGCAGATCACAAGATCTAAACATGATAGCATAAAGTGGAGAGACAACCATCTAGCTACTGCTATGGACCCGTAGTCCAAAGATGAACTACTCACGCATCACTCCGGAGGTAGGCATGGTGATGTAGAGCCCTCCGGTGATGATTCCCCTCTCCGGGAGGGTGCCGGGAAGAGCCTCAGAACCCTCCCAAGCTAGGGTTGACGACGGCAGCGGCTACAGAACTTTTCGTGGATGGAGGCTCGGGTGTCTAGGGTTTTCCCGTGAAGATGAATAAATAGGCGAAAGGGCGGCGGCTGGAGCGACCCGGGGGGCCCACACCCACCACGGCGCGGTTGGAGGGGGGGCCACGCCGCCCTAGGGTGTGGCGCCCTCCTCGGTCACCTCCGTCTCTCCTTCGGACTTCGTGTACGTGTTGGAAAAATAGGAGGTCCTGTCCAGGTTTCGTCCAATTCCGAGAATATTTTCAGAACAACTTTTCTGAAATACAAAAACAGAAGAAAACAGGAACTGGCACTGTGGCATTTTGTTAATAGGTTAGTCCCAGAAAATGCATAAAAATGCTATGAAGTGTATGTAAAACATGTAACAATTAGTATAATATCAACATGGAACATCAGAAATTATAGATACGTTTGAGACGTATCAGAGGGTGATATTATTAAACTGAAATTATTTCCTTTCTCCTTGAGAGGAAGAGCTAAAGAATGGTTGCTATCTTTGCCTAGAAATAGTATTGATTCTTGTACTAAGTGTAAAGATGCTTTCATTGGAAAATATTATCCTCCTGCTAAGATCATATCTTTGAGAAGTGGCATTTTGAACTTTAAGCAATTTGATAATGACCATGTTGCCCAAGCTTGGGAAAGAATGAAATCATTGGTTAAGAATTGTCCCACTCATGGACTGACTACTTGGATGATTATTCAAACCTTTTATGCAGGATTGCATTTTTCTTCATGGAATTTATTGGATTCAGCTGCTGGAGGGACCTTTATGTCCATCACTTTGGGTGCTGCAACAAAGTTTCTTGATGATATGATGGTAAACTATTCTGAATGGCACACCGAAAGAACTCCAACAGGTAAGAAGGTAAATTCTGTTGAGGAGATCTCCTCTTTGAATGATAAGGTTGATGCCATTATGTCTATGCTTTCGAATGGTCATGCTACTATTGATCCAAATAATGTTCCTTTAGCTTCATTGGTTGCACAAGAAGGGAATGTTGATGTGAACTTCATTAAAAATAATAACTTCAACAACAATGTCTACAGGAATAATTTTGGTAACAATAACTATAGGCCATATCCTTCTAATGGTAGCAATGCTTATGGTAATTCTCATGGTAGATTTGGAATGGCTAGTGAGGAAAAAATGATAGAAGTTGAGAAGGCCACTAAAAACTTTATGCAAAAACAATTTGAGCAAAATAAACTGTTTACCAAAACGATGGAGGAGCAGTCTATCATGTTAAGAAATATAAGTCACCAAATTGAAAATTTGAACAATGAAATTTCTTGTTTGCAAGCTAGGATTTCTAGTACTGAAACTTATATTTCTAGTTTATCTGAGTCACAAACTTCCCTGATCAATAAAATGGCAGCTAAGCCTGAAACTGTTGATAGTAATGGTTGTACAACAACCTATGCTAGAGTTTGCACTATTTTTACTACTGAAAATGTTGATACCTCAAGTGCTAGTAAAACTCATACTGTTAATGGAAAGATAATTGGTGTTGGAAATGTCTCCACTTCTGCTGCAAAAAGTTTTAAACTGCCTGATAGCACTAAAATTGCTCCTGATAAAAGTGCTGAAATTTTTAGGAGTGTAGGAGATAATGGTTCCATTACCTTTGATGATAATTATTTTGATTTTGATGGTTGTAATATAACTGAAGTCATTATGTTCTTGCAAAAGCTAGCTAAGAGTCCTAAGGCTAGGGAAATAAATATGGCTTTTACTAAACATATCATCAATGCTCTCATGCATGCTAGGGAAGAGAAATTAAAACGTGAAGCTTCTATCCCTAGGAAGTTAGATGATGGTTGGGAGCCCATCATTAAAATGAAAGTGAATGATTTTGATTGCAATGCTTTGTGTGATCTTGGTGCTAGTATTTCTGTTATGCCTAAAAAGCTTTATGATATCCTTGATCTTGCACCTTTGGAAAAATGTTATTTGGATGTTCACTTTGCTGATTTTTCTATGAAGAAACCTTTGGGGAGAGTTGATAATGTTCTTATTATGGTTAACAATAACCTTGTCCCTGTTGATTTTGTGGTTCTAGATATTGAATGCAATCCTTCTTGTCCTATTGTGTTGGGAAGACCTTTTCTTAGAACTGTTGGTGTTGTTATTGATATGAAAGAGGGGAATATAAAATTTCAATTCCCACTCAGGAAAGGTATGGAACACTTCCCTAGAAGAAGGATGAAACACCCTTTTGATACTATTGTTAGGGCAAGTTATAATGTTGATGTTTTTGGTCTTGACAATACTTGATTCATGTTTCATGCCTAGCTAAAAGGCATTAAAGAGAAGCGCTTATGGGAGGCAAACCATTGTTTTTACTTTCTGTTATTTTTCTTCTTTATGTCAAGGAGCTTGTTTACTTCTGTAACAACTCCTTTGTATATTTTATTTGCTGTTTTGTTGTGCCAAGAAAAGTCTCTTATGACAAGATGGTACCTATATTTGGATTACTGCACAAGAACAGATTTCTGGAACGTCGCCGTTTCTCGCCGTAGAAAATCAGAAAAATTTGAAAAAAATCTGCCAATTTTTTTGTGTGTTCCTGAGATATGTACTCAACTTTCGTACGACTAAAGTTTTTCGATTTGAGCGACGTAAGTGTCCCGAGAAAAATCATCTTTACGGACTATTCTGGTTTTGACAGATTCTGTCTTTGTTTTGCATTCTCTCTTTTACAAGTGTTGAGTGGTTTCTTTTAAGGTGAAAGAGCATCACTTAAGCCTAGTAACAGTAGCTAATGTTTGAAAATGATTGCTTATGAATTTGTGTCCTTACATAATCAAGCGAGATTATTTGTTTTGATGCACTAACCCGCTAATGAGATAAATGTTGAGTTTTGGTGTGGAGGAAGTTTTCAAGTGTTAAGAGAGGAGGATGATATTATAAGATCAAGAAGAGTGAAAAGATTAAGCTTGGGGAAGCTCCCATGGATCTCCCAATATATTCAAGAAGACTCAAGCGTCTAAGCTTGGGGATGACCAAGGCATCCCCTTCTTCATCAACAAACTATCAGATCATCTCTAGTGAGACTATATTTTTATTTCTTCACATTATATGTACTTTTCTTGGAGCGTCAGTGTGCTTTTGTTTTCAGTTTGTTTTTGTTTTGTTTGCTGCTCTATACTTGTTGGATCCTAGCACTCTTGTTTGGGAGAGAGACACGCTCCGCTTTTTCATTAGAATACTCCTATTCTTCACTTATATTTGTTGAGTATTCCTGTCTAGCTACTGCTAAAGCTTCTAGCTCTCTGTTTTCATATATCTCTTGTTAGAGCTATTAGTTTCTTTTGAAGAAATTACTCTCTTGCTTCACTTATATTTGTTTGGAGAGTTGTTCAAATAAGTTGATTGGTGTTTGGTTGGAACAGAAAATGCTATACATGTGGTAGTGGTATAAAATGCTTACATAAATCTTGTAGATCACTATCTTGAGTAATTTGATACTTGTCAATTCTTTTGAGTTACCAAGTAAGTAATGTTTAGACTTGTGCATACAAAACCCTTGAGCCAAAATCCATGCCATCTGTGTCCACCATAGCTACCTATTATGTGGTATTTTCCTGCCATTCCAAGTAAATTTTTCATGTGCTACCTTTAAAATATTCAAAACTGTTACAACTCCTTTTCGTGTCACTGTTTACAAGCTCATGAGGAAGTGGTAGATGGTCTTTATTTCACTTGTTGATCAGACTTTACACCTGGACTAGTGGCATATACATCCGCTTATCCAATAATTTTGCAAAAAGTGTTGGCAACGGGGTGCCCAGTCCCAATTAATTACAACTTTAACCATTAATTCTCTTCACATCTTTTTGCCCCTGAGAAATCAGTCAAGCAATGTTCATAAGTGTGTAAACAAAAGAGAACGAGGGATGATCTACCTGCTGGTAGAAATAACGTCCTTCATGTGAGCCGCTCTTGTAAGGTCTGGTTAACTTGTGACTTAAAGTATTGTCTATTTACTGATTCGTTGACCACTAACACACACCACTCAAAATATATTTTTATACTCTCTATATGCTTTCAAAAACTTAAAAAGCTCTAGCACATGATTTAATCCTTGCTTCCCTATGCGAATGGCCTTTCTTTTACTTTATTGTTGAGTCAGTTTTCCTACTTCTTTCTATCTCCACAAGCAAACACTAGTGTCAACTTTGGTACAATAGTTGTTATATAATGATATGTTTGACTTATTGCATTACTTTGTCTTGACAATATCCATGAGATAAATATGTTAAAGTTGAAGCTAGTGCTGAAACTAAATCTTCCTTTGTGTTAGTCAAACACTTGCATTTAGAATCTAATGCTTTGTGAGCTAACTTTTATGCAAACTCTTATAACTCCATTGTCTCCAAAGTATTATTCATGAAAGTTTGCACATGTATGATTCATTTTGTTTACTCCTTGTTTACTTGTTAGCAAACTATAGACCATTGACATGGATCACTTCATTCAGTTTATGTGATTTGCATTACTATTTGATCAAGATTATGTCGGTAGCATGTCACTTCAAAAATTATGTTGTTTTTATCGTTTACCTACTCGAGGACGAGCAGGAACTAAGCTTGGGGATGCTTGATATGTTTCAAACGTATCTATAATTTTTGATGTTCCATGCTGTTATTATACCAATTGTTACATGTTTTATTTACACTTCATAGCATTTCTATACATTTTCTGGGACTAACCTATTAACAAGATGCCGAAGTGGCAGTTCCTGTTTTCTGCTGTTTTTCTCTTTCAGAAAAGCTAGTCGCAAAATATTCTCGGAATTGGACGAAAATCAACGTGTGCAAATATCTCATCGGAAGACTCCAGGAGTGAGAAGGGGAGACGGAGTGGGGCCACGAGGCAGCCACGCCACCCTAGGGCGCGGTAGGGGGTGGGCCCGCGCCCTGCCCTGGCGTGGCCGCCTCGGGTGCCCTCCGACGCCGCCCTTTCGCCTATATATTCCCGATGTCCCGAAAACCCTAAAAACACCGATCATATTCCACGAAAAGTTCCGTCGCCGCCGCCGTCGTCAACCCTAGATCGGGAGGGTTCTGAAGCTCTTCCCGGCACCCTGCCGGAGGGGAGATCCTCACCGGAGGCCCGCCATGTCTGCCTCCAGAGTTATGCGTGAGTAGTTCATCCTTGGACTACGGGTCCATAGTAGTAGCTAGATGGTTGTCTCTCCACCTTGTACCTCCATGTTTAGATCTTGTGAGCTGCCTAACATGATCAAGATCATCTTATTGTAATGCTACATGTTGTGTTTGCTGGGATCCGATGAATATTGATACTATGAGCAAGTTGTTTATCAATCTATCTATTTATGTTGTTTATGATCTTGCATGCTCTCCGTTGCTAGTAGATGCTTTGGCCAAGTAGATGCTTGTAACTCCAAGAGGGAGTATTTATGCTAGATAGTGGGTTCATGCCTCCAGTAATCTGGGCTCGAGATGACAGAAACGACTAAGGACTCCGGTGTTGTTTGCAACTCAATACCGGAAGGGGTGCGGATGCTAACCGGAAGGTGGATTATTTAGGCATAGATGCGTTGGATAGCAAGTCTATGTACTTTGTTGTAATGCCCAATTAAATCTCATAATAATCATCTTGTCATATATTGCATTGTCATGCACTCATTATTTGTCAATTGCCCAGCTGTAATTTGTTTATCCAACATGTTAGTTATCTTTTATGGAGAGACACCACTAGTGAACTGTGGACCCCGGTCCATTTCCTCATACTGATAAAACCACCAACTGCAATCATTTGTTCTCTGTTACTTTCTGCACTCATTACTGTTTTCCACACAATACATTTAATCCTTTGTTTTCAGCAAGCCGGAGAGATTGACAACCTCTCTGTTTCGTTGGGGCAAAGTAGTTTGCTTGTGTTGTGTGCAGGTTCCACGTCAGTTGCGCCGCTGACAACCTTCTGAAAAACCTCTGTGTCCTCCTGGTTCGATAAACCTTGGTCATATTTCAAGGGAAAACTGCTGCTGCACTACATCATACCTTCCTCTTGGGGTCTCCCAACGAACGTGTATTGTCACGGTCAACAAACAGATATTCTGGTGCTATTGCTGGGAAGTAATAAAACACTCTACCATTAACACGCCATCACTTGGTTTGGATAGCTTTGTGTTAAAGTCATGGACCCGATTGTAATTTGTTTTAGGTCCTTTTATGTAATTGTGCGCCCACCGTTATGAATGTAGAATCCAGATCCTTTAGACCTTTTACCTGTTAAGAAAAGACGCTCGACGTGCCCATCAATAACGAGTTGCATATTATGATGATTTCGTTAAGCTCAAGATCTGACTCTGTCTTCTGGAGGTGCTCCTACGGATTGGGTAAAATTGATGGTACATGTGTGCGTCTATATCATGTTTTAGATTATAATATTTGCATCCAGCACAGGTAGACAAACGTGCAAAATTTGCATACAAGAGTCTGATTGGTCTGGATAGGTTTTCTGTTAAAGTCATGGACCCGGTTATAATTTTTTTTAAGGTCCTTTATTTAATTGTAGGCCCACCGTTATGAATGTTGAATCGAGATCCTTCAGACCTTTTTTCTGTTTAAAAAAACGCTCGACATGCCCATCAATAACGAGGCGCATATTGTGATGATTTCGTTAAGCTCAAGATCTGATTCAGTCTATCGGAGTGCGATCGGGTAAAGCTGATGGTACATATGTAGTACGTCTATATCGTGTTTTAGAAAGAAAAAAAAAATCATTAGTGGGCATTACTGTTTCGAATATCGAATGGACATCGACCGGACCTTATATATATAAACGGGAAATCTAATTGTAAGGCGCCCTCAATTTGACATAAGTCGAGACGGCTCTCCGAGCCGTAGAAAACAAAACTCAATTAGTCATCTTGCCTGTGTGCGTGTGTGAGAAACAGGCAATGTTCTGCATGCATGCACTAAAAAACAAAACTGCTGACATCATTGCGCATTAAATGCGAAATTCAAATATTCAAAATGTTTTGTAGCTCAAACCGTTTATCCGATTTATGATCCGTTTTCACCGTTGGACTGGTCACGTCGAGATCTTCAAAACTAGATCACATGTTGGTATGTTCCGACGATATATTTTTTGGACCCAAAAGTTACCCACGCATTAACACGTAAGTTACCGGGCGGTAGTATGTAAGTTACCCATCTAAGTAACAATTAATTTTCGATTCGAGACTATATTCCCTTTTTGGTTGTTCTTTCGATTTTTCCGCGTTTTAAAGTTACCACCTAGTTTTATAAGTGAGTTACCACTTTGGGAGAATAAACTTATCGTTTACAAGTGGATAACTATCTACTAAAATGTATGTGCAACTCCATAAGTATTAGGGTGCTAACTTTGTCGATTTCATGATGACAACTACACCCCTAAAACAGATGGATAACTGCATCAATAATGAGTAGGTAGCGAGTAGGTAACTATTACTAGGAGAGCATGGTAACTATATCAATTTTATGATGGATAACTATAGTATGAATAAATGGACAACTCCATCAGTGAAGGGTGGGTAACTTTATCAGTTTTGGGTGGGTAACTATATCATGAAGACATGTGTAACTTTATCAGTACTAGGTGGGTATCCATGAGTACTGGGTGGGTAACTCCATCAGTACTGGGTGGGTAAATTTATCAGTATTAGGTTGGTACCATGGATACCCACCATAATTACCCACTCAATAATGATGATGTTACCCACCCAATACTGATAAAGTCACCCATGTGTTCATGATGTAATTATCCACCATGAAATCGATATAGTTGCCCAACTCTCTCGGTACCCACCCAATACTGATGGAGATACCCACCCAATGCCCATGAAGTTGCCCATGTCTTCATGGTATAGTTATCCACCATGAAATCGGCGTAGTTACCATACTCTCTCGGTAATAGTTACTCAACCAATACCGATGGAGTTATCCACACCGTACTGGTAAAATTACCCATGTGTTTTCTAGTTTAGTTATCCACCACGAAATCAATATAATTACATACTCTCTCGGTAATATTTACCACCCCAATACTTATAGAGTTACCCACCAAGTACTGATAAAGTTACCCATGTGTTTTCTAGTGTAGTTATCCACCACAAAATTAATGTAGTTATCATACTCTCTCGGTAATAGTTATCACCCTAATACTGATAAAATTACCACCCAGTATTTGATAAAGTTACCCATGTATTTTCATGTGTAGTTATCCACCACAAAATCGTTATATTTACCCTACTCTCTCGATAATAGTTACCACCCAGTACTGATAAACTTATCCCATGTGTTTTCATGTGTTGTTATCCACCACAAAATTGTTATCGTTACCATACTCTCTCGGTAATAGTTACCACCCAATACTGATAGATTTACCCACTCAGTATTGATAAAGTTACCCATGTGTTTTCATGGTAAGTTATCCAACACGAAATCAATATAGTTACCATACTCTCTATGTAATAGTTACCCACCCAATAGTTATCCACATTTTTATGTGTAATTTCACTATGAAATTGACAATTATCATTCTAATACTTATGCATGATAAATTTACCATCTCAAAGTAATGTGGTAACTTTAAAGCTCGTAAAGATCTAAAAGAACAAGAAAAAATGGTTCTATTTCAACCCAAAAACTAATCGCTAATATGGTGGGGTAACTTACTTATATAAGCCTGGGTAAGTTCTATGTTACGGGGGTGGTAACTTCTGGGCAAAAAAAAAGTTGTCGGAACATATCGATATGGAATCTAGTTTTGAAAATCTCGTCGCGACTAGTCTAACGGTGAAAACGGATTCTCAGTTGGATAAACGGTTTGGTTTACAAAACTTTTTGAATTTTAGAGTTTCACATTTAATGCAGAATGACATCAGCTTTTTTGTTTGTTTGTGCATGCATGCAATTGGAGGCATTTCTCTCTCGGCCTGTGTACAGATTAGCTAACTAGCGCGCCTACTGATTAGTCACTCCCATATACGGAGTATAAATGAAAAAAAAACAAATATATTCTTATCTCTCGGTCGGGTCCGGGGCATATGCCGGCCCAAACATTGGAATTTCTTCATCTCTGCCGCAAAAGTAGTATCTTTTGCCGACCACCCCCGACGCGCGGCGGCTCCATGGTCGCTCTGGTAGTGGTTGGTGACGCACCTGAGTGACGGCTGACGCGCCAACGCTTGGCTGCTCCTGCTGCCTGCACGGTGGCGACTTTCCTTCCTCCCCGCCCGCCCGTTCTCACACGCCGCGAAGGATTCCTCTTTCTTTATCCCCCACTACTAGCAGCCCACTACCGCTCGGCCATCTCAGCTGTTCCTCACGGGGATCCTTCCGGGAACGTGCGGTGACTGGTGAGCCGTCTCGGCGTGCCGTGTGACCCGTCCTCGCCGGCGCCGATAAGCGGGATCCTGATTCTTGAGGTGCGTGGCCGCCGCCCTCAATCCCGGTTCATACTGTTTGATTGCCACAACCATGAACTGCGCTGTGCTGTTTGGTTTTACAGACCGGTTCGGTTGTAGATTCATGGAATTCTTAGACTCGTCATAGCACTTGTCTGCCATATTTTCTGGGTGGGGGATGATCGGGTGTTCTTCCGCGTGCGGAAAGTAGTAGATTTCGATCTGCCCCTCCTCCAATCCCAACGATTTTTTCGCAGCTAACGCTCCTGGAAGATAGGAACTGCCCGCAGTTAGTTCGCGTTGACTTGATCTCCACCTGCTCTGCAGCCCACGAGATCCAATTATGCTTGGAGAAAGGGACAACTGAAGCATATCTAAATATTCCACAGCGTTGTCGTGTCTTTATGATTAGATTTTCCATCAGGCACGGGTATCATGCTGTGCTAGGTTTCTCCCATTTCGGAGGTTCCCATGGTTCGTGGTTCAATCTATCGTGCGCTGTTAATTTTCATTTTATCACGGCTCTTGGCGCTGAGCGTTTTTAAATTATGAATCTCCCTGGTTTATTTGTTTCAATTATGAGCAGTTACACATCATAAAAGGGATAGTGCAAGTTTCTGTTAGTTTTGTAGCAGTACGTTTACCTGAATTGTCATTAGTCACAACCTATCCATCGAACTAGCTTATTGAGTTTTCTTTGCTCACTCTTTTATTTGCACAAAGAAGATGATAATTTGTGTGTATTTACCCTTTATAATATTTTTGCAGCTGTTTCGATTACATATCTAGCAGAGTCGTCTCCCTGCACTTAGTAAAAATGTCTTTTTTATGGAAATCAAGCAACGGTGCTGCAACGGAGAAAACCTTGACCCTAGAAGAACAGCAAGAGAAAGTAAGATATTATTCTTCAACATTCGCTTGGTCCCGTTGAAGTACTTAATTCTAAGCCCGTTTGATGTGCTATTTACTACGCAGATAGATGAGTTACGCAAGCAACTTGGTGAGCCCTCATCAGTAGCAATACAGGGTTTCCTTTCGGATGCCACGATTTTGAGATTTCTTCGAGCAAGAAGCTGGAATGTGCAGAAAGCGAGTAAAATGCTGAAAGCAGCTGTCAAGTGGCGGGCAGCATACAAACCAGAAATGATTTCCTGGGTATGTCTGGTTTAACCATTTAATATGTTCCTGTTCAATTGAAGATGCATGTGTTTGTTGGGCAAAACAAAGAGCAATATAATTAAGACATCGGCGAGGAGTGAGAACAGCAGGTACTTATACAAGAAGCATTTAAAGTAAGTTTAGTGCAGGAGGAACAAGCATTGGTCAGTGACAATTACACACCACTGTGCTTTTTTCTCTCGAAATGAGCCCCTTGAATGATATTGATATTATCGACCTGCTGGGGGAGAAATCATTGTGATGCAGAAGCAGTTCACGATACTTTAGAAGTTACTTGTATTACCAGGTTTACAGGGTAACGTTTTTCTTTCTTCAATCTTCAGGAAGACATTGCACATGAAGCAGAGACTGGGAAGATATATAGGGCTGACTACAAGGACAAACTTGGAAGAACTGTTCTTGTGCTGAGGCCAGGCTTAGAGGTTAGCTTATTACATGTAGAGCAATTATGTGGAAATAATTTCATCATAAGGTTCTTAAGATTTATATTCGCAAAAAGAAACATGAGTATATATGCATGTGCCTGTCATATAATATGCTTGGAAATCATATTGGAGTTACATGGTCTGGTTAAAATATGAAAGGGACATTAGTACATTACAGCTGTGAACCGTGATTATGGAGCTATCATGCTAACTCTGCTTATATTTTTAAATTCATATCCAATGCTCAATCAGTGTTATGAGAAACCGAAGATAATTTCATGCTTTGTTGCAAATCAAAGTATCAAACTTTTTTTTTCTTTTTAGAACATCTGAATCTTGAGAAGCATAATTTTGTTATCGTTTCTCTGGACACGTATTTACCATGAAATAGATACGTTGTATGATGGTAACCTTGTAATTTACTTTCAGGGATGCCTCTTTTATGTTTATTCTGTAAACTTGTGAGTTGACTTTCAACTCGCATCACTCTGGAATCTGGACTACATAAGTTTGTGGTTCAAATGTGAAGCATGGTAACTTCATTCATTCTAACTGTGCGTTCATAATGTTGATGCATAACAGAACACTACCTCGGGAAAAGAACAGATCAAGTATCTTGTTTACTCTCTGGAGAAAGCGATTATGAATTTGACGGATGGTCAGGAGAAGATGGTGTGGCTGACAGACTTCCAGGGATGGTCGATGGGAAGCACACCACTGAAGGTGACCCGGGAGACTGTGAATGTTTTGCAAGACTGTTATCCTGAGAGACTGGGCCTAGCGATCCTTTACAATCCTCCTAGATTATTTGAGTCTTTTTGGAAGGTAAGCAGCTGCACAACTTGAATTATATCTACACTTGAACAAACTTCTTGTTAGTATCATTTCCTCTTGGAAATATTCTGTTAGCTGTTCTTGTTCTATGCTATTCTTAATTGAGCCACTTCAGTGTTGTAAGATGACATGGCCTAACATACATACCAATGGCAGATAGTGAAGCCATTCTTGGACCATGAGACCCAGAAGAAGGTGAAGTTCGTGTACTCTAACGATAAGGACAGCATGAAGATAATGGCAGAGGTCTTCGACATCGACAAGCTTGACTCAGCTTTCGGGGGAAGTAATCCAGCCACCTTCGAGTACACAAGCTACGCAGAACAAATGAAACAGGATGACAAGAAGATGCAATCTAACGATACTGGCTCTGACGCTTCGAGCGAGGCTTCCTTCTACAGTGGAACGGATTCCCCGAAGCACGGAGATGGAGAAAATGGCGCAGTGAAGGCCTGAGTTGCTTAGCTGCTGATGTTTGCTCCATTTGGGAGGTGGGTAGGTCAAGAAAGAAAAATACACAATCATCTAACTAGCAGACCTTCTGCTCGAGTTTACAATCTTGTTAGAATCCTCTTGTTAATCCTGTTTTTGGGTCCAAGACATGGGATGTTCTCTGTCCGTGGTGTTATAGAAAATCTGGAAGGGAAGTTTGGAGCAGAACTTGTGATGCATTGGCATCTACCGAGGAACATAAATGAGAAACTTATAACTGATGTCCTGTTGTTTCAGGCTTCTATACGAAATAATTTGGTGTGCAGCCTTGTGCTGCATGACTTGCTTTTAGGACTGTCTATTTAACTATCTGAGTATTGGTCTGATTTATGTTTGATGGCCCTAAGGTTCTCTCTTATTTATTTTGTGGGATTCTCTGATGGTAGGTACGAAAATTAGCTTGCATATATGTACCAGACTATATCAGGAGAAATTAATACTTCTTTCAGAGTGAAGGGACAATTGATCATATGTGACGAGTTGATTTGAGCTGTTCGACAAATATCTTGATTCGAGCGGGAAACACATTTTTCTTTAGCGAAACCTAAATGCATTTTATGAATGAATGTTGGATGCGCTTATGACGAGTCTACGACTAAGAATTTGTCCATCTGAAAATATTTGTTTTCTTTCTCGAACACCTTCCGATACTACGTTACTTGCATAAATACAGTTTTTCGTTGCAAAGCTAACAAAAAGAACACATGTTTTTCATTAGAATCTGCAAGTAAATGTGGTAGGGCTTTCAGATTTTGGTGAATCTGCAAGTCAACCGCAACATCGGATTCATTCCCATTTAATCCACACCGATCGGATGTCTGGAAGAACAACCATTCCTCCGCAGACAGAGACATGCAGATGGCGCCTGCTTCATCAGTTCCAGGTAGACGATGGCAGGGCATGGCGACGCAGCTTTTCCTCAGCAGCTCTCACAATCATGGTGGCGTGGCACATGGACGGCCCATCCCTGTGCTGCCTTTCAAGGAACATCTTCCACCCCCGAGATGAGATGAGGAGAAGAAGAGCGATCGCTCACTCATTCAATCGGATCTGTTGGCGTCGCGAGGATTTAGATTTGTTCTGACTGCTCTGTCTGTGGCAGCCGCGCGGGCCACGTTGGTGGCTACTGTGTGCGAGCCTCCGCGTCTATGCTTGTGTTCTTGGTGCCATCCGGCGGGAGCAACTGATTCTGGTTGTTATTGTTGTCCTGCGCGACCATACCTTGTACGAGCATGTACGTCCTGACACTTGGCCGTCACCTTATCCTGTGCTGGAAGCCTGCAGGGACACACATGCATTTTTTCGAAATGGAAGTAAAATCTTTGACTCATCTCATCAATTAATTAAGAAGGAAAAAAAAACATCGTCGGACTACTCTCGCGGCATGAGGGAGCCGAAATGCCGTGCGCCGGCGATTTGCCAATTCGCCACCTCCCTGTTTATCACGGAGCTACTACGACAAACTTTGCTCGGCTCTGGTGATGTAGGGACGAGCACTGCGGCGCGAGTTCGGCTTGCTCTATTGTTTGTAGTCGCCGCTAGGTGGTTAAGGGCATATTTGTATTTTTTATTACTTTTAGCACTCTATATAGATGTTGATAATTATTAGTAGATCTAGCAACTTCTCGCAAAAAATGGTCCGAAAAATCCCGACGATGCGTTCATTCCACGCCTCCCAAGAGATAAGCATCATCATCAAAGCCAAAGCTCGCCTTTTATTGTCGTGAGCATTTACCAAAGAAAACCACCAATCCTTGACCGAAAACAAAGTCCGGCCAAGCGAGGGTGAGCTATGGATCATAGCCAAGCCAAGCAAAAATTTCTCGCCATGCAAAAGGTGTATCTGCATCTGAACATGATATGTGTCTTGGACTCTAGCTCTCTTTTGCATAGTTAGCACATACCACAATTTGGCCACCCACGGCGCTGCAACCTATCAGCTGTCCAAGCCCGGTCTTGAAGAATGGGCCACACGAAGTTGCATTTCGGAGGGGCCCAGTTGATCCCCACCGCCCGCTTCATTATAGTGGGCGTCGTTCCTTATAATTGAGCGTGGTATGCCGAAGTCGCCGAATATTCCCCAGAAGGCTTAAGGTTCCAAGTGATCTCATAAGGCACCGTGTCATGTAGGTGAACATCCCGAACCCTGCATGGCCCAAAGGTCGACAAACTCAATGATGTGCTGAACGGATGCGATGGAGCTGATATCAATGTTCTTTATCCAGAAATCGTTACTAATTAAACCCCTTGTTGACACAGAAATTCTCCCTCTTAAAAACGCTGAAATGACCGGTGCGATGTCTTTGGGCTTACGGCCCAAGAGCCATGGGGTGTGCGAGAAGGCCGGAGTCCGGCCATATCCAATGCCAATGGAAGTTAGAGCATAGAAGAGTTCCATGTCAAGCTTGTCGCAAGGGTGTCCCAAGCCCACCCATACTATGTCTTGTCTTTCCACTACAGCCACGACCACCTAAGGCGGAGCACTCTTGCAAAATTTTCCAAATTCATAACACCAAGGCCACCAAGCTTGGTGGGGCGGAAAACAAGGTCCCAGCCAACCTTGCACTTTTCCCTAGAGCTCGAGTCAGGGCCACCCTAAAGGAACGCACACTTCAAGCTTCTTGAAAAGACTCCATGGTCCCCTTAGGCAAAATGAGCGACGTGAGGTGATGAATGGCTTGAGAGATTGTCGTGGGGTCACTCTTCGACTACCCCACGGTGGGGATACCTGGGTCACGCCAAGCCCATCAGCCTTATGACGAGGGCCCAAGGAAGACCCAAGGAGGACGACGTGCGGCCCAAGATAGTCGACGCTAGGTCATGCGACCCCGCCATGCTTGTAAGCGCCATCGGCACCGTTCACCTTAGACCTAGCCTACCATATAAAGGCTAGGAGGGTCCTTCGTCTAGGGTACGCTCATAGCCGCCACACAAACCCTAGCGAGATTGCCATCTCGCCATTGTAGCCACAACTCACCATCAATAACCAGACAAGCAGGAAGTAGGGAGTTATCCTCCGGGAGCCTGAACCTGGGTAAACGCCTTGCTTGTCAGCCGTCGTGATCACCAGCGCTCATCTCTCTCCCCCTCAATCAACCCAGGGTACTCAACTCTAGGATTTGCCGAGTCCACACCTCGTCAGAGATAATGATAGACTTGGCGTAACTGGTTTTGCCCGCAACCGTGATGAGTTTTCCACACATGAGCTTCCCGGACTCCTAATTCATAAGGTGTTGGAAGTCGATACCCGAAGCCTATGCACCGACAAAGAGAGCCCCAAACAACGCATGGGAAAGTGCGCGTAGATTACCGGGAAGCTTTGAAGCACATCGTCGAGGTCGATAGTGGAGCATCTAATTGGCGCGACCATGCTTTTCTAAACATTTGTCACAAGACCAGTGATCTATCCGAAACCCTCCATGATAGTAGCTAGCTAGGTTGAAAATGTTAGATTTGACGGGGCGACAAAAATGGCCACGTCGTCCGCATGCAGAGAAGTGCGGATACTAGTAGCTCTCCCACACACAACTTGTGGAGGTCTCCTGCTGCAGTCGCCATGTCGAGGATAATCCCGAGCCGCCCTGAAAGTTAGGGGCGGTTAAGCGGATTTTTATGTCCAGACTTCCATTGAAATGATGGAGCCCTATCGAGAGCGCCGGTGCAGCTTACACGCACATAATGTGTGATGTGATGGAATGGAACTGGACAATGGACATGGGCATAGGATGGAAAAGCTGGGGTCGAATGTTCCCATCACTTGGCGCCAGTAGCAGCATCAGGCTGGCACTACAGCAAACTCGCCTGACATGAGCATCCCATCAAAGATCACACTGATTTGCTGCAAGTTGTTGAACCTTATCGATCAAAGCCTGCGATCTGTCTAAATTGTCCACAAACGAAAGTGATCGACGATCGACATAACATGTACTCAGATCGGTGCAATAGACTTTGCGTTTGGAGCTGATTTTCAGCAGCACGTTTTCTTCACGTACGACTTACAGATTTAATTACAGTGGGTGACAACGTCGCAATCGCACGCACACAAAAGGTGTGCGTGCCAACGACACCTTGTTCGTGCGCCGGACCGAGAGCCATCACGTCCGGACCGGCATGTGGACGCGGCGGTTGTGGTACCGCGCGGCGCCGCCGCTTTCGAGCCCCATCGCGCGGCTGGCCGTCTTGGCCGGGACCGCCGGCGGCCGGGGCATCCGGACCGGGGTCGGCCCGACGCTGACAGCCTTCTCGCACCGGCAGCTGTTCAAGAACCCTCCGCCGCTGCCTTTCTTGCGGCCGGCGCTCCGGGACATGGCGGCGGTGAAGCCGTCATTGCCGGCGGCAGACGACACCGGCGGGACGAAGCGGAAGTCGTCGACGCAGCATGCAGACGCCGCGCTGGAGAAGTTGGCCACGCTGCCCGCGTCGTAGGCGACGCCCTCGGCCGTGGCCACGCTCCACACCACGCTCGCCTCGCTCGGCGCGTACATGCACTCGCTCAGCGCCGGCTCCGCGACCGCCAGGTGGTCGTCGTCGCCCGAGTTGCGCCGGCTGCTGCGCCCGCGGTACGTGGTCGGGTAAGACGACGACGCCGCGAAGCTCTCGAGGTCGAACAGGTCGGAGCTCGCGTCGCTCATCGCGTCGTCGTCCGTCGGCGCCGCGGCCACGACCGCTGTTGGAGCGCGCAGGAAGCCGGCCGCGCCGAGGGCGGGAGGCGGGTCCACGAGCACCACGGAGTCCTCGTCGATCGGACGGAACACCTCCAGCGACTCCCGCGGCGGCTCGTCAACGACTGCCGGGGCGATCACCGGGAACGTGAATCCGCTGCCGGAGCTCACTACGCGGTGGCCAACGTCCGTCGGGAAGGCAGGGAACGACGCGCCCTGATTTGGCACCGGCGGGAGGACGCTGTTGCTGCTGTTGGCGCGAAGCGGGAACGCGCGGGTCCCCGTCGTGATGATCTTCATCACGCCTGGCTCGTCGTTTGCAGACGGGGGAGGCAACCCGTTTGCTTTAAAGATGGCGCGCTCCTCTAAGGCGTGGTGGATCCTCGGCGTGGTCGGGCTCGGAGGCTCGGAGGCGACGTCGACGGTGACGGCCTTTCTGCCGGCGCAGGGGCAGTCCCGGCTGAAGAGCCCCCACCGTTGCCCGGGCTTCTTGCTCGAGGCCTTGACGACGACGCCGAGGTCGATGCCGCCATTGCCACTAGCCGGTCCACCACCGTAGCGGGCTATCTTGTCGTGCTGCCTAACCGCCGCGGACGACTGGTTGCTGGCGAGCAGGCCGGAGCGGCTGTTCCAGCTGGCCTCGGACGACGCGGCGGTGCGGCCGCTCTGGCTTCCTGCCACGTCCACAGGCGCGTCCGCCGCATGGACGGTGGCAGACTTGATGGCGTCGGCGGCGTTGAAGTAGCGCTCGGCCGTGAATATGTCGAGCTCCATGTCGGCGACGCCCGAGCGCCGCCCGGCCGCGGCCTGTAGGCGGTGGTGGTGGTGGCTGGGGCCGGAGAGGAAGACCGGCCGAGCCGGCGCCACCCTGTACCTGTTCTCCATGGATGTAGGAGAGATAAGACGCCACGCTTCTGGCTGTCTGTCACTCGTTAAGCGTGAGTGTTTGTGCGAGTGTCGGGAGAGGGGAGAATTTGTAGGAGCAGGAGCGCGGGCAGAGCCAAGGCGGGACAGGCTGTTGGACGGCGACGGCGACGGCGACGGCGAGCGCGGGAGGAAGAGGCCGATCGATCGGTTCGTACCGGGACGACGCTATAGCTACGGGACGGGATGAGTAAGCGTCGGCGTCGGCGTTTAAAAATGTGTGTGGCTCGCGTTGCGCGGCAGTGGAGTGGGACGGCATGTGAGCCGCGAGGAGAAGTGTAGTGTGGGCACCGAGACTTTGCCCAGTCTACAGGGTCCTTTGATCGTTTCGTTCTTGGCAATCCTCTCATCACCTTGTGTTCTCTGATCGTTTCCATAATTCCATTGTAGGAGCAATCGAGCTTGGCGTTGGTGGCTTAGCCAGATGCATCCCATGAACAGCTCGCCAAGTGCAACGCATGATCGAATACAGACTGATAGAATCATAGAGTGCACACGAATGATGAGTTCCACTTCCATGCCATCCAAAACGGAGATCCAATGCACGATACAGGATGCGTAGCAGCATGCAATGTACTCGCCGGAAAACGGCCAGGATCACCCGTGGCGTCCCAACGAGCCAGTACCACAGAATCGGCAAGATCCTCGATCGGCAATACTATGGCACGCAGGATGACCGTGGCATCCGGACAGCCAGTGCCATAGAATCGGCAAAGATATCCAGCGTTCTCTAGCAATGATTCGATATTATACCGAAACCGATCGATAACCAAAGCCCGCAGTGTTTCCAGTTCTGGGGTAAACACGTCAGGCAGTTACAACATGAGAAAACTATGCCTCGGTTAGTTCAAGTTGATACAACACCCCAGGACTTGTGTAACATATAGGAACTAACCGAAAATTGCATCAGAACGAGCCAGTAGCACAGAACTGCCAAAAGACTACACGATGCTAGCGCTGATGCATCTGTTCCAGCGTCCTGAGATTTTGCCATCAAATTGGCGCTGTGTTTCTGTGCCAATATATTAGGACCAATTTACATCCAACAGAAGCTTTAAAATCACAAACGACAAGAGCAGCATGATTCACGAGTAAAAGAAGCAAAAGTATGTACACCACTTTGGAAAAGATGAAAATATCATGTTGAGTTAAGTTGGTCACAAACACTCCAGGACTTATTGTGAACAAAAGTTAACCCAATATCATAGACGACACAGCCATACACAGAGATAGATACCAAAACTGCGAATAGGGCACATACAAGTTTTAGCATCATTCCACGAGGAAATCTTAGCATTTACAAAAATTGACCCCCTATTAGTGGTACCACAGATTTTGTAGAGCACTACAATTCAGTGGTGGGTCTGCTGTGCAAGTTACAACGGCGAGGAGCCTCTGCTCTTGTGCATGTCCTCACGAGAAGCAGAGCGGGGAAATGAGGGCGATGACATGGCGGCATGACAGGACGATGAAACCAGCTGTGCAAGAGCTGGTATTGTACCACCTATAGAGAGAATTAAAACTTTAGCTTAATAACTGATAACAGTGACACATGATGTAACATTCAAATATATATGTGAGTGCGGAAGACTCGGTTACTTTGCTTAATTTGAATTTGAGGATACTTGGTAACCTAATCTAAAGATGAAACGCAATTTCACAAAACACTGTTAATCATCTCATCTTAGATAACTAATCCAGAAACCATTTCTTATCTCTAAATAATAGCTGCTACCAATGCAGCCTCCTACATTTCATCATATGACGTGGAGAGTTCCCACTGTTATTACTCTTACTACAATGTCTTGAAATCGAATAATTACGGTGACTGCACTAGTTAGTCCTCGCTTAAAACAGCAGTTCAAATGCAAATGTTCCAAAATGAAATAAAATCACCCAATATGGCATATACAACTATATGAGTCTTTAGAGATGCATATAAATTCGGGTTCACATTAAAAGGAATAAAGGATCTCCTCACTTGGTATTGTCAAGCACTATTACCATCATACATGAATTATACTATCAAACTTCATAATTACTCCACAATAATATGAAATAGTACAACCACCTATTTAATTTCTACGCATGCTTACTCAATGACACCCTGTGATTATACTATACTGCTAGCACAAAATCACAAAATGTGTTGCTCACGTGGTAAATGAACATCCTTACTTGCATGTGTTGTGTTAAACAGGCTTCTGATGATCCGTTATCCAGGAGAACTACATGCCAGCTCTCCAGGGAGGCAGGGACCAAGTATGGCCTTCGGACAACGTATGTACCAGCCCATCCCATAAGTTGGGGTCTCGTTATCCTCCAGTGTATACTTTGCTTTTTCTAGCAGGGACCGGTGTATAGTTTGTTCACACTTACCCACTATAGCACGCATGTATTCTGTGTTGATGTAAATGAATTCAAACCAGCTCGAATCATCTAAGTCAAGTTTCCAGCGTGGTACCAGAGTGGGTTCTTGCCTAGCTGTTTGCGCCATGGGCAATGGCTAGGTCTCCTACTCTACCACTATCTTGTCTGTCCACGCATTAAGCATTGTCGACGTCGAGAGGGATAGTTCCCATTGTTTTTATCTCCCCTCCAAGAGCCACTCAAAATGGCACTCTTTGAGATTACCATCAGTACGTTCAACCTTACCTCTGACATCAGTGGCGGCGACCATACCCATTGTAATGTGGACTGAAACCAGCTTGACCTCACTGCCAAGTGTTTATCCGACAGTCTCTAAAGAAATTCTCGATATGGTCATGGATCTGGTTGCTTAAAGGCTTATTTCTTTAGAAGAGAGCAGCCCTGCAATCGACTAAGAAAACCCATGATCATGTTCTTGAAGAGAAAAAAAGCACCCGATAACAACCAGATGGTGTAGACAGTGCTTACCATATCCATGGCCATGTCAAGAATTTCTTTACGAACCATCACATAGAGCCTACACCTGGGCTAGTCCGCATCATCGTGCTATGATTATATCAATTGATGTTAGAGGTAACGCCGAACTTGCTTAGCGTAAGCTCGAAGAGTTATGCCATTTGGGAGTGGCTGCTAGAGTGGAGATCAAGAACAATTGGAACCAAGCTCTTGATATAGACAATGTTGAGCATGTAGAGGATGAAGGCAGTGGTGAATGGAAAGATAGGAGGACGGAGACGTATCACTGGAGGTTCTCATGACACTGAGAACAGGCTAGACAAGAACACGCTACGATAGCAAACCAGAAAGTTACTGAGATTGAGCAGAGGGCCTATGCTTTCACGGGAGACCCAGGAGACGGAGGTTAGTTTTTTGGAGCTATGTTTTTTGTTTTTCCCGTTTAGGCCTAGGCCTATCCTCTCACGAGGAATTTTGTAAAAGAACCTTGCTTCTCCTTTAATCGAATGGCAGAGCGCCTGCCTTAAGCCTAAAAAAAAAGTGTTCTCCCTCCTCTCTATATTATGAAATTTTCAAAGGTTTTTCGGGGGTTCTGTTCCAGCAAATCCTAAGTGCTTCGTTTGCGTGGCAGTGAAGCGACTAGCTTTCAGGTAATATGCATTTCCTATCCTCAGGTCAGCAAGTAGCTAAGCAGAAAGATTTTCACACGTAGCAAACAAGTCCAATTGCAGAATAAATGGGGTGCTCTTCTAGTTGGCAAGTTTCAAGCTGGTTTCATTCATCCACATCAGCAGATAAGAGTACAAATAGTACAATCATGTAGTGGATGAGCACAAGTGAACAAACTCTAAACATGAGTTTTATGGTATCCTAATCCTAACTAATAGAATCAACCAACACTAAAACCAAGGAAGATGAGCAAGATGCTACAATGCTAGTGTAAATTAAAACATGTGTCTAGAGAAGCAACAAGTCATTAAGCCAGCCATGGTCTTGCGCATAACGACTAGATGTAAATCACTCATGCTACTACCTATGCATCGTGATAAGCTCCTATTGGTTCCAGATCATTGCTTTGTTCTACTAAGTCGATCTGATCACAATAACGGGGTTCAACTCAGTGCAAACCTTAGTAAAAAAAACTTCATCAAGGACACTTGCTTTAGAATCCCTCAAAGCTAAAGTGTGCTTTACAGGCCAGCTAAATGAAATTTTACTAACAATAAAAATTGCCAAGTGGAGCAAGGAACAAAACTGATCAAATACACCTCTCTGTACCAGCAAAATACATAATATATAACGAGCATGACATCAAGAAAATAATAATAATGATATAACTAGGCAACAGAATAAACAGTTTAAAGGACAGAAGAGTGTTGTTTCACCTGCTAATCCAGCACATGCAGAAGAGAACACAACAACTGGAGGTGCCTGAAGGAGGGAAAAGCAGATAAGACTTAAAGCCATACAGATTCAACTGAAAATAGCATGCTGATGTAATCTTCAAGCCAAATAAAAGTGAGCAATTTTTAATAAAATAAAAAATTGCATCCTGTGGAACATTTGCCCAGAACTTTTGGTGTGCAACTGTGACTATACAGTAAGTAATGTTGACCTGGGAGGGAGCCTGTTCCCAGGATGAAGCTTATTGCTGTACATAATGCTACGAAGTTAAGAACATGGCACAATCATATTCGGTGCTCTGTCCAGAGACTACACTATAGATTGATGTGTGTTATGAGAACTTTACAAGGAAACTAGACCTTGATGACAAGTTAAGAAAAGAAAACATCATTTTTTTCCATTTCAGGTTCTAATGTTATCACCGAGTATTGTTCAGGTGGTGGATGACCATTCATATCAAGGGACAAAACATCTTAAAAGCTGCATCGCCCAAAATAATTCATGCTAAACCGATCAACAAAAGATAATATACAAGAATTTGAAGAAAGAAAAAGGACAATGTACTTACACCAACAAGAAAATGTATCCACATTGGCCCTTTTATGTAACGGCGTACAACAGGCATAGCTACATTTAAAAAACAAAGATAATGTTAATGGGTAGATATTATCAATCATTATTAACGGTATAATAACATAAGAAGATCATGGCATGAATATCTAACCGGTTTCAATATAAATCGATTTGCAATGAAATTACCAACCACAAAATCTACTGGATGTTAATGAGGCGAGCAAACATCATATCAAACAGGAAGAACCTTACGTGCAAGCAATGTATGAACAGGGAGGGGCTTTTACAAGAGTAACATAACCATGCCTTTATTAAGACAGCAGAAACAATACGTGGATGCCTGGATATTTTCCGATATTTGAAATGCTATTGAGGTCTATGCGATGAGCGACAGGGACTACCATGCCAACTACAACACCGCTCACAAGTCACAACCAAACAAATGAGATGACATGACTGCTTCATATGGACTACTCCCAACTAACTAAATTATAATTCATTAGAAGCACGGTGAACGAAACATAACTATTACTCAAAACATGATATAAGGTGTTGATAGACACACAAATAATCAGCTTGTACTGAATGTCTCAATCAGTCACTGCAAGAAAAGGGTGAGCAACACATACCATGATTAAAAGCATAAAACGCGCCTGCAGTACCCCCAACAGCGGAACCAATCTGTTTCAATGTAATACGTATATTAGTACATGAGAAAATTAAAAAATGGACTAAAAAGGATTAACTTGCAGTAGAGAGAAGTAAAAGGCAGCAACACAAACCATAGAGAAGCTATCTCGAACCAATGGAGTCACCGTCCAGCTACTTGTTTCCTTCAAACAATTCCACGACATATATCAGTATATAATCGCATTAATTGAGTTAAGAAAAGGTAATAACGGCACAAAATGACATCAGTCCAATTTTTTAAATAAAAGCACAAAATTTCATCAAGTAATGTTTTCCAAAATGATGTAGAACAAGCACACGTTTGCTCCAGGAAGCACAATTGCACAAGTAAACAGCAAGAGCTAGCTAAGTTTGATCCATCACCATCATACATCAAAAATCATACCATAATTCATGCCAAATCGACAAAGGGGGTAAAACTAGCAAGAACTCAACGCCGTCACGATCAATTACCCAGTCCAACCCCCTCCGCGACCCAACTCGGGAACACGGGGAGCAGGGCGAAACACCACTACGACGCAGGGTCCAACCACCGAAGGAGATAGGAAGCAGCGCAGCAAAGTAAGGCAACACAATTACACAAAAGCGGCGGCGGCGGCGTCCCGTCAGAGGAGATGGAGGAAGAGGGCGGCCGTACCATGTCCTTGGATAGGGGTCCCGCGCAGTGGTGGCACCTCTTTGGGAGCTCCGGGGCGGCGTGTTCCGCCATGGCGCGACGGAGGGACTGGTCCGGCGGGGTGGATCGATCCGTCCCGAGCTAGCGGGAGGGAAGCTCTGACCTGTCTGTTGCCCAGCCGCAGGAAACAGAACCGAAGAGGCAGCTTCGTTAAAACCCTGCGATGTTTTAGCGGACGCGATTCCCCCACGTGGATCAGTGGTGGGTGAACAGCCGTCAGATTTACTCTTTCTTCGGCTCCAAGGCGTGGTGGATGGGCTGGAGGCCCAGAAGGAGGCGTGATCAGTGTCAAGGCCACCTGTCGCGTTAACGGGCTAGCTGCTTTATAGGATTAGCAAATCACAGACTATACCCTAAGAAAAAAACAAATCACAGACTAGAATATATAGGAGAAACAAAGGAATCGTTAAAGGAGGTTGAAATGAATGTTAAATTTCATATAAAATGTAGTACAATAATTCCTATGAGGAAATTTTACTATATAAACCAATACTATAACTCAAACGACCAGCGTAGGAAAATTTTCTATAGGATCAATATTATCCAAAAATCATATGAATGTTCCTTTGAATCAAAGGATCACTCAGTGTCTTGCTTTAGACTTCAAACTCTCCCTACATATTGATTCAGTTATTTTTACTGAATTGGTCGGAGTTTTTGGTGGGGCAGAAAGAATGGAAAGAGGATGTCCTTTTATTTTTAAAAGAGGAAACCATGCGCCCGTGATGGATCCGTGGAGAGCTCCCTGCAGGGCCAGTGTCGGAATAGGATACAGACGGGCTTGGAGGAGCAGGGGCGGAACTGGGAGGAGCTACACAAACAGCATGCAACGTGTGTTGACAAGGAGCCGCAGGGGAGGCGTGCTACGGCTAATTGACATGCCTAAATTGTAACTAATCTGAATCAAAGTTCATATATCACATGCATTCAGGAATTCAGCGAACATCTTTTCATTAGCTACCTTCGGATGAAGTTTGCAAACGAATCGACTTTGCTAGGTGCAGTCTCTTACACCTCTATCAGAGGAGGCAAGCAGTGGCAGAGTTTAAGCAAACTCCGAGGGGTAAATAATCTTACTTGTCAAATTGGGTGTGGGGGAGGCAAATGGGTCGTTTTATAAGAGTTTATAGGCTAAATTTGCATGGGCTGTGTGTGTGTGGGGGGGTGGCCCCCTGACATACACTAAGCTCTGCCACTGGTGGCTAGGGTTAAACCCTTTACAAAATTCTCGATAACCCTAGATGGGCATGATATAGTGCATTAAAAGGTAAATGCTTAAAATAAAGTTGAGTAGCATTGCCGTTGTAAGGTGACTATTTCGGGCAATCTGAATCACAGCCGTGCGATCCTCAACGTGTGTCCAGGATGGAGTACGAACGGCCCAAAGTTGAGTGATAGTCGGCGATGAGTTCAACTTATCCGCAAAGTCGTATGATAAGAGATGGACAGATACTGCTTCGGTCCGGACACGGACATGGCATGAAGAGGGTCGACAAAGGACCAGTGGAGGTAGGTGGCTGGTGGGTGGGAAAATGTGCCATGTGCCAATTTTTTCTTGAGATGGAACGCAGACATTCCATTAACCTTGCTCGGCAGAATCACCGTACATCGCCCTGATTACATCAACAGGAAAATCATCGAACCAAACATTATGGTAACCAAGAGGCTCGGCCACACCCATCGCGACAAGAACATGGGCCGGCTTATTGCAGACTGTTTTTGTGCACCACCTGGTAGTCGATGAAGTTCCGATGCATCTGAGTTTTTAATTCCCTGAGCAAAGCTCCGAGCGGTGCAGAATCATGAGCATTGGACATAGCTGTTTGTTTTAGCACCAGTCAATCTGTGACAAATATTGGTCTCCCGATGCCTATCTGGTCTGCAATGACAATCGCTTGGAGGACTGCCTGAGCTTGGGTAGTAACAGCCTGGCCTGCATTACCAATTGCTCCAGCGCCAGCAAATACCGGATTGTTGTCATGGTCACGGCCAATACATCCCCAACCTCTCCATCTTGTGTTAGCATGATAAGCACCATCAAGATTGATTTTAATCCAACCATTGTGGCTTACTGGCTTCTCAACCGGATTGACTGTCAAGAATTCAGACCCTTCTCTTGCTTGTCTGAGGACCGTGAAACGAAACTCATCCGGTGAGAGTCTCCTCGGTTTGCCTTGTTTCTGTTGGAAATAATGCATACATTAGTTCTGTGAATTCCAATTGCCATTAGCTGCTATGCATCAGACTGTCATGTTCGAACTTCTTGTGACAATTCATTCTGCACCTTGGGCTGCCTCCTATTTCCAACAGTTTCTTTCAGTCCACCAACACCGCAAAAGCGCTACTAGTTTCATCTTGCTTTCATCAGGCAGGTTGAGGAGTTCGCCGACTTGCAACTGGACAAATTAACTTGTTTTTATTACGCTGAAGATTGCCACCAGGCTAATAAGGCTGGTGTACATTAAAGTCATGGGGTTCTCACTGGTCGAGGCACAAGCCACACATACGTGATGGCCGTTCACAGTGTGAACCATGTACATCCACTTATCATCAAGGCTACGGCTCTTGGTACACCCCATACCGATAAGTTTCTTAAAAAAAACAGCGACCGTGCCCGCAAAAAAAAAAAAAACAGCGACCGTTTACTATACAAATTGGGACGCAACTACATTTAGAACATTCTACAGTTAAACCTAACCATAGAACATTAGAAGGGAAAAAATCACACATACCCCGCACGCGCAGTTTGCTCTCTTACCCGCATGCATGCGACTAATGTTTAGAAACAACAAACAAACAAAACTGCTGATGTCATCCACATTAAATATGAAATTCGAAAATTCAAAAAGTTTTGTAGTTCAAATCGTTTATCCGATTTATGATCCGTTTTCACCGTTGGACTAGTCGCGATGAGATCTTCGAAACTAGATCCCGTATTAATATGTTTTGACGATTTTTTTTCGGACCAAAAAATTACCCACCTATTACACGCGAGTTATCCAACCTGTCGTATGTAACTTACCCACCATAAAAACAGTCTGTGTGCTCTTAGCAAATCTCTCTGCCCAAGTGCTAGCTAATAGGAATGAAAATGCATGTTTTGATGGGGACAGTCAACCAACCACCAATTGAGAGCAAACAAAATGCTAATGTGTCGGGGGTTTGGGACTACACGATTTTCGCGTTGTGTCCTTTGAACCGGTACGGAGGGAGTATATATGTTACCCACCCAATCAATGAGATATCACTTTGGATGGTAACTATAGCATGGACAAATGAGTTGCTATACACTAAAAGATCTATATATCTCCATAAATATTAGAGTGGTTACTATATCCATGGTGACAAACTAGACCCTAAAATAGATGGGTAATTCATTGAGTTGGTAAATATTGTCTAGATAATTGTGATAACTATATCATAAACACAGTGGTAACTCCACCGATTGTAGGGTAACCTTTTAACTAGAGGTATGATGAATACTTCAATTTCGTAGTTTCGTAGTGATACCTATATTATAAACACATGGGTAAATACATCATTAGTATGCGGATAACTATTACCTACCAATAGGGTGATTAAATCAATTTCGTTGTGATAACTATATCCTGAACACAGAGTAATTCTGTCAGTACTGGATGAGTAACTATTAACGAGATAGGGGTAACTACATCGAATTCATGGTGATAACTATATCACAAACACATGGGAAACTCTATCAGTACTAGATGAGTAACTACTATCTAGTAATTAGGGTAACTAGACCGATTTCATGATGATAAATAATCAACGCATGGGTAACTCCATCAATACTGGATGGGTAACTATTATATAGAGGTAGGGTAACTACATGAGTCCTATGTGGATAACTATGACCTAAAGACTAGGGTAACTATATCGATTTCATGGTGATGATGTATCATGAACACATTCTAACTCTGTCAGTACTAGGTGGGTAACTATTACATAAATAGTAGGGTAACTACATCAGTCTTATGTGGATAACTATGATCTAAATATTAGGGTACCTATATCGATTTCGTGGTGATAATATATCATGAACAGATGTGTAACTCAATCAATATTGGGTGGGTAACTATTACATAGAGAGTAGGGTACCTATATCAGTACTAGGTGAATAACTATTATCTAAAGAGTAGGGTAACTATATCGATTTCATAGTGATAACTATATCATGAATTCATGGGCAACTCCATCAGTATTAGGTGGGTCACTATTACCTAAATAGTAGGGTAACTACAACGATTTCGTGGCGATAACTATATCGCAATTATATGGGTAACTCCGTCAATACTGGATGGGTAATTACTACCTAGAGAGTAGGGTACCTATGCCGATTCCACCTATGTCATGGTGATAACTAATCAACATATATGTAACTATATAACTACTGGATGTGTAACTGTTTGCATAAAGGATAGAGCTGCTCGGTTGGTGCGTGCCCGCCACCTGCATTGTCAGTCCATGGTGCCTTCACTAGCTCCGACGGAAATTGCCGCGCCCCACCGACGACCGCACTTTCACCAAGTACACACCCGCCAATGTGCACCACCCCCATCGATCTCGATGTTAGCACCCTAACTCATACAAAAAATGAGCGAGCATAGAGCAAGTAGATTTTACTTGTTGATGTTTTTGCTCTTTAGCTTCATTACTAGGTCTGCATTATCCAACTTTAGTATTACCAATACACGATCAACGGCGGACCTAGCGTCCCTGCTCCCCGGCGCTCGCCCGGGCTTCCGGCCGGCCGGGCAGTGTATTTGTACTGTATTTGTACGGTGAATTTACTAAAAAAAAATCATTTTATGCCCTTAATTTTACTGTTTGCCCGGACTTCCAGTTTGCCCTGGGTTCGCCACTGTACACGATTAACAGCTTTCTGTGCTGCCAGCAATTCAGCCATAGACGAACAATTAACATTGATGAAACCGGTGCTTTTTGCTGCTATCAAACTCCTATCATCTTGCCATAAAATAACATCAGCTCTACTTCCATTCGAACATTTCAGGATGCCATCTGCATTTGCATTAACCAAGTCATGTTGTGGTAGTTTCCGTTTGCTTACGCTCATCAAATGTATGGGGCTGGAGATAGCTTCAAAGTTGAAACCTTTCCGTCCATCAACAAAGATGCACCGCTCTTGTTAACTGGTCATGGGGATTTCACACTTCTCCTCTACACACTCTAGATCGATTAATTTCATACAACATCGTGAGGAATAAACATAGTGCTGCTGAATTTCGTGCCACACCACAGACTGCTGCTTTTTACCTGATTATGTCCTCCATGGTATTCAGCAAATAGTACACATCCTTGATTCAGTATTGGCTCCATGGTATTCGCGCTGGAGACGTACACAATCTTGTTAATTCACAAGAACATGAACGTACCAGGGACAAGATCAAAGAACTCAAGTGCATGGTTCTCGTTTCTCCCCTCCACCTCCTTCGTCGCCTCCCTTCCCTATGCGGTAGCTCCTGGTTAAGGAGCGCGGCACCGACATCATGCAAGGCAGCCCAGGAAGGTGGTCGCGGTGGAGGAGCTCAGCTCTTTGGCCAGCGTGCTCGAGCAGGACGAGCAGCGGAGGTGGCCGGGCGCGAGGGCGGAGGCAACCTCGTCGCAGAGGGGAGGCGCGGGTGGAGGCTAGAGGCATGGCCGTGCTCCATAGTGACGGGGTCCAGAAGAAGGGGAGCAGGGAAAGAGGAGCTCGAGGGAAGGGGGCGACGGGGAGCCGGCGGCGGCGCTGGTCAACGCAGAGAGGGAGAAAAGGGATCGTCGGGTGCCTCCCAGCGTGCGTTGCGTGTGTGTTGGAGTGAAGCGATGTGATTGGTCCGCCGCGAAACCGACCGTTCTAAACATAGAAATTCTGTACAAATTGTACCAATGTGAACTTATTCCGAGTTCAAGTTAAGCTGTATAATTTCGGTGGCACGTAACTCATGGTTTTTTGGTCGAAATAATAATCAAAACTGGAACCGAAATGCGATCATGCCTTGTAAACCAAAGTGCGATCACTCATGAGCAATGACAACCAGCAGAAAACCATTAGCAAGTCAGTGAGGCAGCAGAGCACACAACAGAATCGAAGCAGAACCGTCCTCTGCGTTGGCGTAGCGATTCTATCTGCGCTGCTTCTCATCAGGTACCAAGAGCCGTAGCCTTGATCGATGCATAAACAGCGAAGCGCACAGGGACGGACAATCGGACATACTAGTACACAACGCCGCTCGCGATCGCATCTCGATACAGGTCGATGAAATCATCACACGCACATCCTCACAAGCCAACACGGCGAAAGCAAAAGGGTTCATCAATATAATGAGTAGCGAAGAACACATCGAAAAGGCAACGCTACAGCCTATAGGGCCTAGGGCGCAGCATGTGTCCGCGTCGACAGCTAGCCGCACGGGTGTCGGGCGGTGGTGATGGCCGGTGCAGATCTGGAAGAGGAGGAGGAGCAGCTAGCTGGCTAGGCCGGCGAGAGCACTGATCTCTCGTTCTCACGGGTGTTGCGGTCCTCGCGGGTATCCTGGGTCATGCCGGGCGTTGGCATTTGCACCGGGGTAGTCCTGGACGTCGACCTCCATCTCCATCCTCACCGGCAACTCGTCCTCCACCGTCGTAGCCGCGAACCCACGCGCCGCTCCATCCTGTCCGGCAGGCTTCTCCGTCGCAATCGCTGCTCCATCCGTCCGGTGAGCACTACTCGCTATACAACGAAGGAAGCGGCCGAGCTGTAAGTAACACCCTCGCGTACCAAACAACCAAGAAGATCGAGAGGCGGCTTGCAAAGAACGTACCTGCAGAGGCCGCCGACGCCCCGCCGCCGAGGCAGCAGAGGGAGAGCAGCACCAGGAGCGCCGCGAGGAGGCGGCGCCTTCGTCGCTGCTGCTGCTGCCACGGCTGCGCCATCACATCGCCGAGCGCGACCTCTCTCTCTGTGTCTGTCTGGTGTTCCTTCGGGAGCGCGTGAAGGGTGAAGACAAACACTTTCTCTGCTTCTTGTTCGGATGGATCCACCTCTTCGATTGACCTGTGCACAGCACACACACAAGTAGCCGCTCTATTTATCTATAGAGAGAGCATCATCGGCTCGGCTCCTGCAGCTAGCGTGTGCGACAAGTAGAGTGAGCGGGTGGCGGTGCTGTCCAAACGATCATGATCCGGCCTCGAGATTGGATAGACACTGGAGGCTCTGTTTGCCACTGCGTTCGGTTTGACTGTAGGAACACTGTTCACACTGGAGGGGGTCAACTGCCGCATTATTTAACCGCGGGAAACGCCTCTTTTGCTATGCGCGCTGTCGGCTTGGATTTTTGTTCCCCGAGATCCCGAGTGTATTCGCGCCACCCACCCACGCCTCATCATATTCAAATGAACTGAACCAAACGCTTTGGATCACCAACCGCGGATTGTTTAAGCGTTCGAGAAATGGTAACTAGAGCTTAGGATCTTCCCACTTGATCATAAAACTCAACTAAAATCGATCCGCAGAGAAAAGTACAGTATAATGCAGATCACGGGTGCAGGCTCAGACAGATAGAGAAATTGGTCCAATTATATTTGTCAGGGCATGTGGTTTCGATCATGATTCGAGGTTTGTCTCATGCTTTGGGCTCATCTGCTCGGTGCTTGGCTGGCATATGCTTGCGCTCTGATTCCTATACTCAAACCGAGGTTGTTCCTGCTAGTCGGAGGACCTCCAAAATCATGGTATGGCTGTGTTCGTCTAATATGTCTGTACCAAATCCTGGGGTATGGGTGAAGTTGCTTCCTGTCATCCGTGGCGGACTGGCTGTGCAGCTGCAAGTACTAGACATTCGCGGCAAAAAAGGAGTAGTTTTGGGGGCGCGGATTCGCTGACTTTGCTCCCGCTGACTTTGCCTGACTTTGAGTCATTTACATGTGGGCCCACCATGTGTGGGGCCCACACGTAAGTGACTCAACGTCAGCGGGAGCAAAGTCAGCAAATCTCAACCCGTAGTTTTGCTAGTGCTGGAAGTATCAACCAGTTGCACCACCCACTTCGCCTCGCCTTTGCTTCATCTGCAATGTAACCAGCTTTGGATCACGTAATATCAGTTAGGGCATTCCCGTAGTTACTGTGTGTGTGATGATCGTAAGTACGGGTAGTCTACTCGCAAAAAAAAAAGTACGTGTGATGCTGGAGAGACTAGAAGTAACATAGATTCAATTGGGCCGGGTATGTACTATATAGGCTATTCCAGCCCGTTTTGTGTCCGTCCGGCCGCGTACCAGCCCATGTTATCTAGCAGCACGAGCCCAGGTGTACGCCGAGGGAAACGCATGCGAAATCATTTGCCAATTTTAGAGGGATCCCCTTTATATGGCGAAACCTATTTGCCAAGGAACGCAACCAGTGCGCTACACGTACACACTTTGTTTTCGTTAGTGTATCATAAGTCTTCATTTTATCTGTTTCCAGTTTTGGTTTCTCGGGTTTTCTCTTTCTTTTTAGTTTTCCTTTTTATTCTTTTATTTTTCTGTTTTCTGATTTCTTTTCCGTTTCGCTTTTATTTTCCGTTTTCTTTTTATGTTTCTTTTCCCTTTTCTTTTTATTTTTTCGGTTTATTTTTTGTTTTCATTTTTCTTTTTCACTTTTTCATTTTTACTTTCATGTTTTCATTTTCGCTTTTTGAAAAAAATGGTACATATTTAGGAAAATTATTATTTTTAGAAAATGGTTTTCTTTTTTAGAATACGGTTCCGAACTGAAAAAATGGTTCTGAATGAAAAAATGGTTCCGATTTTTTGAAAGTATTTTCAAAATGGTTCTGATTTTTTGAAAATATTTTCAAAATGGTTCCGATTTTTGAAAATGTTATGACTTTTTGAAAAATGGTTCTGAACCAAAAAATTGCTCTGATTATTGAAAATGGTTCCGAACCGAAAAATGGTTTCGATTTTTTAAAATGATCCCGAACCGGAAAATGGTTCCGATTGATTTTTAAAATGGTTATGATTTTTCGAAAAATGGTTCCGAACTGAAAATTGCTCTGATTATTGAAAATGGTTCTGAACCGAAAAATGGTTCCGATATTTAAAAATGGTTCCGTTTTTTTCGAAAATGGTTCCGAATAAAAAAAAGGTTACGTATTTCGAAAATGGTTCCTTTTTAAAATGGTTCCGAACCGAAAAAATGGTTCCGATGTTTGAAAATATTTTTAAAATGGTTCCAATTTTTGAAAATGTTACGACTTTTTGAAAAATGGTTCCGAACCAAAAAATTGCTCTGATTATTGAAAATGGTTTCGAACCGAAAAAATGGTTTCGATTTTTTTAAATGATCCCGAACCAAAAAATGGTTCCGATTGATTTTTTTAAAATGGTTATGATTTTTCGAAAAATGGTTCCGAACCGAAAATTGCTCTGATTATTGAAAATGGTTCTGAACCGAAAAAATGGTTTCGAACCAAAAAATGGTTCTGATTTTTTAAATGGTTCCGAACCGAAAAATGGTTCCGAATAAAAAAAAGGTTATGTTTTTTCGAAAATGGTTCCTTTTTTAAAATGGTTCCGAACCGAAAAAATGGTTCCGATGTTTGAAAATTGTTCATTTTGTAAAATTGTTCCAATTTCAAAATGGTTCCAAATTTAAAATGGTTCCAAATTTAAACTGGTTCCGAATTTAAAAATCGGTTCCATTTTTGAAAATGGTTCCATATTTAAAATTGGGATCCATTTTTTAACTTATTTATTTTTTAAACGGTTCCATTTTTAAAGAAATAAAAACAAAAAAGGAAACAAAAATAGAAAAACAAAATAGAAACGAAAAATAAAAAGAAACCAAAAGGATAATAAAGAAAAAGAAACGAAAAACGAAAAAAAAGAAACAGAAAAGAAAAAGAAACGAAAAAGAAAATTGAACGCGCGTCAGTTTTGGGTCGGCCCAGCTAGCACAAAGGGCTCCCCCTTTATATCGACCAGTGCAATGATAACTCGCGGTCGCACCCCCTGCGCTAGTGGGCCTGGCCCATGAACGTGATTCGGACGCGCGCGACCGTTTCGCTAGTACTGAATTTGAACTACTGTTTCCTGTTTCTACTGAATTTGAACGTTACTAATGTTTCCTGTTTCTACCGTATCCTGTTCAAAAATATATTTCAGTTTAAAGTAAAGTGTACACAAAAGTTATGCACGTCAACAGATAGGTCCCATTCTGTACTCCGTTTCTAGTTTCATCGATTGTAACTTCTCAATTTTGAATCGATGTTCGAAACCTTTTTAGACAATTTTTATTAAATTCGTCGCACTCAGTTGGCCGTTTCAAATATCCTTTGACGAGTAGATTAATATCCATGTTTCGCAGAACTTTCATGGTGTAACTTTTCCGTTTCGACGGTCATATATGATAATGTAGGTTTGAACATGTTTAGACTCCTCATTGTACACATCTTCTCCAACCCGTGTCTCCGTCACTCGCCATGGTTAACTCCGCCATCGTCTGCACCACGGCTGACCCGCGCCGTTGTCGTCGAACCGTTGTCCAGAAAAAAGGCTGGTGAATGAAAAACTGTGTTTTGAACGATTTTCAAAAATGAACAGAAAATGACGGTGAACAGAAACTATAATTGAATGATTTTGAAATTGAACAGTAAAGGCGATGAACGAAATCGATTTTTGAATGGTTTTAAAAAGTTAACAGAAAAAAGTCTACGAACGGAAATTATTTTTGAACGATTTTTATAAAGTGAACAAAAACCTCTATGAACGGAAATTGTTTTTGAACGGTTTTGAAAGGCGAACAGAAAAAGTTGTGAACGGAAATTATTTTTGAACGATTTTCAAAAAAGTGAACAAAATAGGTATTTGAACGAAACTATTTTTGAACGATTTTAAAAGGCGAACAGAAAAAGTCTGTGAACAGAAATTATTTTTGAACGATTTTCAAAAACGTGAACAAAATAGGTATTTGAACGGAAATTATTTTTGAACGATTTTAGAAGGCAAACAGAAAAAGTATGTGAAATTTTTTTTTTGAACGATTTTCAAAAAAGTGAACAAAAAACGTATTTGAACGGAAATTATTTTTGATCGATTTTCAAGAAGTGAACAAAAATAGGTATTTGAACGGAAATTGTTTTTGAACGATTTTAAAAGGCGAACAAAAAAGTCTATGAACGGAAATTATTTTTGAACGATTTTCAGAAAAGTGAACAAAATAGGTATTTGAACGGAAATTATTTTTGAACGATTTTAAAAGGCGAACAGAAAAAAGTGTATGAATAGAAATTATTTTTGAACATTTTCAAAAAAGTGAACAACAAACGTATTTGAACGGAAATTGTTTTTGAACGATTTTAAAAGACGAACAGAAAAAGTCTATGAACGAAAATTATTTTTGATCGATTTTCAAAAAGAGAACAAAAACATGTATTTGAACAGAAATTGTTTTTGAACGATTTTAAAAGACGAACAGAAAAAGTCTATGAACGGAAATTATTTTTGAACGATTTTCAAAAAGTGAACAAAAATAGGTATTTCAACGTAAACTATTTTTGAACGATTTTAATACATGAACAATTTTCGAATATGAACAATTTTAAAATTTGAACATTTTCAAAAATGAAAATTCAAAAAATAATATCGAGTAAGAAAACTAAAAATAAGAAAAAAAGAAACAGCCAAAAAAAGAAATATTTAAATAATATATAAATAGAAAATATATTGCAGTTCTACCAGATTTTGATCATTATAAGTGGTGAATTTCCTCTTTCTTCTTTTGTTTTCTTTCGATACATAAGAAACCAAGTTTACAGTGTAAAGAAATTTTGTATAGATAACCGAGGCTCCAGTCTCCTTTTTTATAAACATTGCGCCAATCTCAATATCTTGGGGACTGAATTTGCAGGAATGGACTCAGAATATATGTTCGTTCTGGCAACAGATAGTGTCTCGGTCTCGCACCTGTACTTGCACTGCAAAGAGAAAGATGAAAGCGGATAACGAGATAGCAGGAGAAGGACAGGGCATCGGCAAGGAGGAGGTGGGGGGGAGGCCGGACGGAGCTGCTCTGGCCGCCGGAGAGGGAGAGGGTGGGAGGCCGGAGTACCCGCGCCGCCGGCCCGCCGCCGCCCTAGGTCTGCTCGCTAGGGAACGGATATGAGAGGGAGTCGCGCGGGGCAGGGAGAGAAAGCAGCGGCCGCCGGCCGCCGGCCATGCGCCGCCGAGCGGGAGGGCTCGCTCGCTGGGCTCTGTACCTGCGCCGCCGCCGTCGTAGGTTTTCCGCCTGACGTTGCTCGCTGGGCTTTGTTTCTTTCCTCGCTCGCGAACAGTTACCGGAGAACTAGAGCTATTATCGTATTGGGCCGGCCCACGAAGGGGTGTGCGACGCCTGCCTATCATCGACCCGTGCGATGAATAGGTTTTGCCATTTTAGACGAGCCTCTCTATGAAAAAAGCAGTAAGCTGAGCTGATATTCTTCTTCCTCGAGATAAGTAAGCTGCATCTCAATAAAAAAAAGATTAGTGAGTGAACTTGGCTTCTCCAAATAGAATGAGCTTAGGCGGAGAGCGTATACTTTTGTACTGACAGTCCGACACTCATTTTTTCCATGAAAAAAAAAACAAGATATCAGTCACCTGATCCCGAACACCGTGGTATCCTTTCAGCCGTTTAGCGGCGCCGGACGCGACAAGGGGCTCGCCCTCGCTTTTTCTCCGATAGAGAGACGGTGACATCGGGGCAGGACCATTCTGATCCTGAGATGTCCCGGAAAAGTTGGGAGTATCGTTTGTTAATTCCATTTGTCCAGAAAGTTCATGCTAACAGTTACACGCACGAAACCGATTATTGATAGCACGGCACACGGTGTGTTAACTTACTCACGCAAGGGTTTGTTGAGTGGCCGTAGCACGCATCTCCATCACACGAAATTTAAAAGCATTCAAAATGTTGGATCACCGGGTACATTATGTACGTCGATATTGTGGTACCATCCCGTGCTCGGTTTCGGCTTCGCGACTGTAACTCACAAATTCCGGATCGAATATTTTTAGACGAATTTCGGTAAATTCGTTGCATTCGGTCGTTTGAAATTTACTTTAACGAGGAGGTTCATCTCGATGTTTTACACAACTTTTATATTATAGTTTTTCCATTTCGGCGGTCATATACAAGTATATTTTATACTGTAGATAGTTATGTGTTTAGATTCCGTGTGTTTTTTACATGCGTCGCCGCCGCTCGCCGCCAGGAACTCTATCGTTGCAACATCAGGTAGTAAAATTGTATTTGGTGTACGATGTATTTGTTAACCTGTCCCTTGTATCCCCTCAACCGTCGGCATGTAGCCGTGAACTCTGTGATCGCCACTTTTACCTTCACTATAACCTCCGTTGCCGCACCGTCACCGCGTCGCAGTGTCATCCTGCTTGTCACCGTGCCAGAGATAGTGTAAGGTAAATCCACCAAATAGATAAAGAGATGGTCATAAACTCCGGTGCTTCTTAACTTGTTTCTTTTCATACACATCTGGTTCTAGTTCATTCTCGACTAGGCTCTCAAAAGTCACAGATGAAAATAGGAAAAAAAATCATTGCGAATAACCAAACTCGCCTTAGGAAAGCTGAGAGCAGTGACCGTCTAGACTACTACTAGTGTCAACTGTTCAAGGGAATATTCTAGGTTGAAATGGGAAACAGCGATAGAGGAGGACAAGGTACCGTCCTTTTTTTCTCTTTCACCCTGATCCACAAAACCCGCGTGGACGTGATAGAAAGCAACTCCATGAGAACGACACTTCTTTTTGCAAGGAATAGAAGAAAGATGAGGTGTGAATTGTCTTGGTCCAGGGAAATCGATGCCATGTCGCGTGCATGTGAGTACTGCCGGCCATGGTGGGTCCTAACCCCACTGCCTAATGGATTTTGATATGGAAACCACTTGGAGTTTAGTTCTGTGGCCGAGATCAGAGCTTAGATCAAAGGGAGCTTTTCTATAGTAACGACCGATTTGTACAACGACACACAGATTTTGTTTCAATCTTGTGTTAATTCACACTTTTACCGGAAATTCATAATGGCTACCGAGCTCGTATGCTCTGCCTGAATAACAAAATAGGAAAACATGGCAAAACATTTTAACAAATTCTGAAAAAAAATTTGGACGAACATATACAACTGTTCTACATACGTGGCAAGTCGTGGTGAAATAACATTTGTGGTGCTCTGTGTAAAAAAGAAATCTATGTCCAAAATGGGATTTAAAACATATCGTTTTGAATCTTGCTTTCCTTCAACAAATGGTAGAGCATTATGTAGAATAGTAAGTTATCCCACTCCCGTGATTTGGAACTTTGGAGAAGATCAACCCTAAAAGACCGAGACATCGCTTACAGGGGTGACTGCGGGATAAAACTTAGGTGGGTCCAAGTTCATGAGTAGGCCCAGCAAGCCGAAGGAGGACTAGGTCAAACAGTATGACCCCCCCCCCCCCGGGGGGGGGGGGGGGGTGGAGACCGACTCTTCACCCAACAGAACTAGGGCCAGCTTCGTAAGTGTTACCTAGGTGTCGACTCCACCAATCGTCACCATTAAGACACGCGTTACTACACCTAATAGTAGTAAGAATATGTCCTTTCAGTTACTATATAATACAATATATTAATTTGGTCCCTTGAGTTTTTTCGAGACTTTTGGCCCCATCTAAATCACAGTCAAGCTTTGCCACTACCCATCGTAGATTTCATGTAGCTAAATTATTATAGTCAATACTTTGCTTGCCACAATATTAAATCGTATTCGTAAAAAATAGCTGAACTACACAAAAAGTGGTAATGTCGTGCTAAAAATTGAGCCAACCTTCTGAACAAAAACAAATTTCCAGGCGATAGCCGAGAGAAATCATATTAAGTGAACAACGAAATACAATCTTGGCACACACTCACACCTCTTCGTACGCAACTCACAAGCCGAGGCGGCGAGGGTTTCCTGTAGGGATGAAAACGGTACGGAATCTTTTCGACTTTTCGGCGGAAAAACGGAAACGGAATGGAATATGAAACGGAAACGGAATTTTGCGGAACGGAAACGGAAACGGAAACTTTTATGCGGAAACGGAAACGGAACAGCATATTCCGGCGGAACGACTGCGGAAACGGAAATTCCGTTTCCGGTAATACGGAACTTTCCGTTTTTTGTTACACAGTGATTTCCAAATCCAACAGGCACGGAAATTCTAATGAGAAAATTTAGGCACAACCTAAGAGCTAAATAAAAATGAAAAGAATGTGAAGCTGCCATGTTTATCACCTATGTATTCGCATATCATCTCTCCGTCGGGTCGTTCTTAGTTCTCCATTTCGGTGTTATACTAGGGATAGGATGATAGTACATATTTTTAATGTTGCACACCACATTATATAATCAAGATATTTCCTTATATTTTTATTTCATCTTAGAAACTTGACAAATTTGTTGATTTGCTTGGCTTTTACTTAATTAATTAAGGCATCTCTCGGTTCCGGTAAATATCTGTTTTCTGTTCCGTCTCCGTACCGTGTTCGGTCTGTATCTGTTTCCGAAAATATTTGTTTCCGTATTTGTTTCCGGAGTTTCTGTATTTGTTTCCGCTTCCACAAAATAATATGAAAACAAATGTGGCACCACTCAGTTCCGTCCGTATCCGCTCCGTTTTCATCCTTAGTTTCCTGCCTCCTGCCGATCCACCTCGCCGTCGTGGCCTTAGGGCCACAGTGGCGTTGTGGATCTCGGTCCTTAAAGGTAGGAGGGCTCCGTTCTCCCATTTTTCTTTGTATTTGGTTACGGTTTGTGTCCTATTAAGGGAGATGAGGCGGCGGTGGCTCCGTGAAGATGAAATAAGGTTCTCCCCGCCCAGCCCCCGTCCGGGCGGTGCATCAAGCGTCGTCGAAAGGCGTGTGGAGTTGTGTCTCCGGCGGATCTCGCGAGATTCGATCGGTGTTTGTGTTCGGTCGATCCGCTTGGATCCGATTTTCGTCCGTCTTCGTCCGTGTGTCTACAGGTTGAATCCTTCTGATCTACGCTTCTCTTCATCGACGACGGTTGATGTTCTGGTGTGCTGCTCCTGTGTGGCCTTATCTCGAGGAATTTTCGACTGTCTACTACAACAAGATTTGCGCAGCTCCGGCGATGGAGGGGCGATGACAGCGGCGCGCCTTCGGCTCGCTCTAGTGCTTATAGTCGTCGCTAGGTGGTTTACGGGACATGTATGTAATTTTTGTTGTTCGTTAGACAGTTGATGAATAGACGCGAAGCTTTTTCCCCAAATAAATAAATAATCTAGGCAGTAAAGCACGGCTCCACGGCGTACGTTCTCATCCACACCCGGCAGATTCGACCGGGTTTTTCGCGGGTAGCAATCTCTATCTATCCGCATGGTAGCGTGAGTGTGCGACTGCGCGTGTGAGAAAGAAACCAACTGCGACAGCAGGGCGAGTGCGAACCGGGCGATATGGACCGGGAAAAGGCGCGAATAGAAAAAGTGTGGCTGGTAGCCGCCCCTTTTGGCTCCGCTTTCCCCAAGATTCGCACCTCCTGTCCCGATCGCCTCCCAGCCACGAGTTTCCGTGGCTGACGAGCCTGGACGCCACCTGTCACCTTGTGGGCCGCTTCCCGTCAAATCTCGTCTCGTCTCGTCGGCTACTAGCACTGGAGAGATCCGCCTGCGCTAGCGTCCTCGGGAAACTCAAGAATGGCCAAATGTTGTAATCTCCATAGTGCGACGAGTACGTCTTCGCTGCTTCTAGACCGGCCCCACACAACCACAATACATAATTGCACATGAACATTGAGGCGAGAGCAGGATACGGAAAGTGCAAGTGAGACCGAGCTCCGAGCTCACTCACAGATATTGGAGACTTCAAAATTTACACTATTCGCTATTTTCAAATGTCAGGTTTCTTTTTTTCATTTTCGCACAGTAGAAAAAATATAACAGATTTCTAACTGAAATTTACAAGTTGGTAGAATATAACATAGTATACATCCAGGATTTTTTCAGATTTTTCTGAAACATAAAAATATGTTTTTTTTAAAATAAGAGCTACATGGAGCTCGCATTCCATTTATCCACACTCGAGCATGGTGCATGTATGTTTGTAAGCCGAGCACAACTATAGATGGATCGACGATTGACGGGTACTCAAATGAGTTCAGCGCATATATGGTTAAGATATATGTGAACTTGTGAAGCTGCTAAGGTGTAGACAATGGTTCGTCGTCATCGGCTATACATGTTTTTATTGGTACCAAAGCATGAGTATTTTGCTAAGTACACAAGCATGATTATATATACTGTTGAAGTACTCTTTTTTGTAGGATCTAGATAACCCTAATCATCCATCTAATCAATTCCAATTTCTCACAAATTTTGTTAGAACTCTACAAAATATACGAGTAAAATGAGTAGTGAGTTAATTATTATTTAGTAGTATCATATTGGCTCCTTCTCCACAGGAGCTTCGGTCGAAAGGTAGATAGTACCCTGACCATGCACGTTTTCCCCATAGTGAGAGCATCTGCAGGAGGCTACATCGACGGCTCGACCACTACCAAAAAGGCCAATTTTGTGTGCTCTAATCCTACCTCTAAGAGCATCTCTAGCAGATCCCTGAAAAGCGCAAACCGTAAAAGGTGTATAAGATTCCTCTTTTTTTTTGATACGGTATAAGATTCCTCTTAAAACCATTTTAAGGGTAGAAACGGGCCGGGCATAATAGAAACCGTAAAAACGTACCGTAGAAAGGAATATTTCATTTTATGGGATCTGATCTGGCAGAAACCAATATGTACCTTAAATTTGACATAGTTCTTCACTCATCAACTGACATTATCTAGCAAAGCTACCACATAGTTCATCACTCGACATTTTAAGCAATATATGATGTTTGATTGTATGCTTATTTTTTCAAAAAAAAAATCATAACTTAAGAGGAACACTAAATGGGGATTATCTTCGCTATGGCTTTTTATAGCTTCTGGCCGAGCCGTCACTAAATGCCATAGCCTACTATTTTATTTAAACTTGGATAAACATGCGAAATTTTAGGGTAGAAGTTCGGGCCTACTGGAGATGATCTGAGATTATTGATAAGTCTCTTTGAGAGGCTATAAATGAGATAGGGTACTCCTTCCGTTCCAAAATAATAAGGCACACTATTTTTTGCTGGTCTTTAATTCAAAATTTCACTATTAATATATAATAAATTATATGGATTGGGAATGTATAAATAATATTGTTGCATTCGATTTGCAAATATATGTTTTATTCCATATATCTTTATACTAATTTTATGGATATACTATAAGTATAAATCATATTTAATGACAAAAATTAAGGACGACATATATTTTCGGATGGAGGGATGAAGAGGACCACCACCCAGACCACCACCAAAAACAGATCACCACCACCCACCAGCTCCTCCCCAAACCACCACGGTAGGCCAGAGAAGCAGAGCAGGAGGAGGAGACCCGACGAACCACCTTCACTACCTCCCCGGCGACGCCGCCGGAACGTGGAAAGGAGGGGAAGGACATAGCTCGACACGCCGACGCCTCCGCCACCGTCTTCGGAACCGCCGCCTGAGCAAACAAACCTAGAAACCTAGGACCTATCTACACGCACGGACGGGGCCGGGGCTCCCTCCACCTCACGACGCCAAGACGGCGACCGGAGGCGGAGGGGAGCAGCGGATCCGCCGGCGAGGCCTCGAAGCTTCGGTCGCCTCCTTTCCGCCTCCTTTTCACTGTAGCAGGGGAACGGATAAGAGATGATTTCACATGATGTGTATAGTTTGCATTTTAAGATAGAAAAATCATAAATTACTTATAGTTGGGTTTTGCTTTATTAGAGATATAGATAGATATATTCATATGAAGTGCAATGACTTACCAGCATACGATTTGTACTTCGTTCTTTCGTAGGGATGCATGTGCAACTATTACAGTTCTAGGGGACACGCGTGCATTAAGCCCCTGTTAATAAGACGCGCGTCCAAAAATTCCCCTACTTTTTTGCCCATTCAGTCTCATAGTACTACTTCAATCTCATATTCCCCATGTAGAGTAGGAGCTATATCCATTAGCCCCTCTGCCTCCTCCAGCTCAGTCTCAAGGTTGCTCTCTCGCCCCTTCGCTCAGCTTCCAGTGTCAATAGCAGCGGCAGCTTGCGATCTTGCTGTGTTCGCCGTGGGATCGACGATGTCGGATCACATGGATTCCGGTATAAAGCTCTTCGGGCGGGTGATCCCGCTGCTTCCTGAGGCTGTGCAGCCTGGGTCGCGGAACGGAGGCGCCGGCCGGCGCCAAACACCTGCCCGCCGCCACCAGAGTTAGAGACATCGGCGCCGGTGGAGGTTGAGCCAGAGGATCCTAAGGTTAGCTGTTGCTTCACGAGAGGCTTTTGTTTGATCGTCAACTCAATATGCATGTTCGTCGACTTCTCCTGTAAAATGAAACAACCACACCTTGAACCTAGCATGTCGCAAAAAATAAAAAATCTTTAGCTAGAATTTAGCAGTTGAATTTGAGTGAGGATGGGCTGGAGGTTCAGGTAAATCGCCTGGATGTGCATGCTGATCATGAGCCTGGCTACATAAATTAAATCGGGTTTGGATCTCAGAGTGGATAGGTCCAAAGTCCGTACATCGGTAGACGTCGGTTTCTCCAATTTTGGTTCTATCTTTGTGTCCGAAAAAGAGCTGCTACAAAAGTTCTCCTGGCTGTGGGGTTTGGAGGGCAATAATTGTAGTAGCATGCCGTGGATGCACATTAAAGGGGATTAAAAATTGTTCTTTCATTTTAGTATGTAGTATCAATCATGAGATATTTCTTTTCATTTCTATAAGATAATAAAATAAAGTTGAATATGGAATTATTTCAGATACAACACTATTAATTCCAGGTTCTTTGAGACTTTCCGCATGAACAGAACACGATTCGTGATTGCATAGCATCTGTTGTCTACATATAGATTACAGGGCGAGGAAACAACATATTTTTATTTTTTCTTTTTGAGAAACAACATAGTTGGTAGGTGTTGTCATGCTGCTTCCTCAGAAGTACTTACTATTGCAAACTAAGTAATACATGCAAAATCTAGCTTCGTCTGAGCATGTGGTGGTCCCTCCAGGCCTTTTCATCTTCATTTATCCAAGAGTGGTCAGCTAGCTCAGCTAGGGGCTTCTCTCTTGAATAAGAGGTCGAAAACACCTGGGTTTTGTTTAAAACGGGGCAGCGAAAATTTGTGTGGCAGACCATACATATGTCACAAGAGCTGTAATGTCACAATATGCTAGCTGGTCTTCGTTTTTTTTTCTGACGCAACTTCCAAGCGTTCTTGCGCTGTTGCAGTTAGCTGGTGGAATTTGGATCCAAGCAGCTGGGCTTGAATCCTATGATGGATTTCTGCGGGTTTCTTAACCCTGTCTTGCAAAACTTGCATGCTATGTTAAGTGGCTAGTATTGGAGGACCTAATGTTTCCAAACTTTCTCTGGGTGGTGTGGTAACATAACCAATACATGAAAATTTTCCTAACGTTTTCCCTAATAAGACTGTAGTTGATGTGTTCTTTAGCATGTTTTAGGCAGTTGGTGCATCTAGACAAACATTGTGCTCTCTCCACTGTTAGATGTAATATGTCAATTTCCGTTCTGTTTGAGTGAAGTACCCCTTTGACAGTATCGTTGCAATCTTACAGGATCAACACAAAGAAACCAAAGACAAAGGCAACAGTGAAATGAGAGTTGATGTGCCAGAAGAGAAAGAAGATAGTGGAATGAAGGGTGATAAACTAAGAGAGAAAAAAGACAATGAAATGGAGGTTGATGCACCACAAGCGAAAGAAAATTCAGGAAAAGCTGGCTCATCTTTCTTGGACCCCAAGGAAGACAATTATGCCCAGATAAGTAATTCTGAAGAGAAATTAGCATCAGAACCGAACGAAGAGAATGAGAAGACACCAAATGGCGAATCAGGCGAGGATAAGGTGCCCAAGAAGCCAGATAAGATTTTAGCCTGCCCTAGGTGCAACAGCATGGATACAAAGTTTTGTTATTACAACAACTACAATATCAATCAACATAGGCACTTCTGTAAGAATTGCCAAAGGTACTGGACTGCAGGGGGGAGTATGAGGAATGTACCTGTCGGTGCTGGGAGGCGCAAAAGCAAGAATTCCCCGTTGCACTACCGCCAGTTGTTGATGGCCCCTGATAGTTTGATGGGGTCTAGAGTGGACATCTCTAACACATTGAATCCAGAAGCCCTTGCATCTCTGCCTTCTATCCCGACACAATCAACCGGTAGAAATGAAACAGTTCTGAAATTTGGGCCTGGGCCTGAGGTGCCACTTTGTGAATCGATGGCATCAGTACTGAACCTTGAAGAGCAGAATCTCACCAATGCTGGATCTGTACCAAGAGGTGAAGCTAGGGAAGACAACTTTTGTGCGTCTTCTACCACATCAAACATTGGGTTACCTGCAAACCCGGTCCATGTTGATAAGAATGGAGCACCTGTTTACTGTAACGGAGTTGGCCCTGTACCTCAGTATTACCTTGGAGCTCCTTTCATGTACCCTTGGGGCATGGGATGGAACAACCTTCCCGTAATGGTGCCGGGTGGAAGTATGCCCGAGTCTGCTTCTCCATCAGAAAGCTGCAGTACAAGTTCAGCTCCTTGGATGAACTCTCCCATGATGCCTGGCTCAAGATTTCCTGCACCAGCATTTCCATATCCGCTAGTTCCGCCTGCCCTTTGGGGTTGCTTACCAAGCTGGCCAGCCACGGCATGGAACACACCGTGGATCGGAACCAACGGATGCATATCACCGTCTGGGTCAAGCAACAGCAGCTGTTCAGGCAATGGGTCTCCTACTCTGGGGAAGCATTCCAGGGACTCCAATCCACTGAAAGACGACAAGGAGGAGAAATCACTGTGGGTTCCCAAGACTCTCCGCATCGACGACCCTGATGAGGCAGCAAAGAGTTCCATATGGGCAACTCTCGGCATCAAACCTGGCGACCCTGGCGTCTTCAAGCCTTTCCAATTCAAGGGTGAGAGGAAGGGCCAGCCAGCAGATGCACGCCCTGCTCACCTTTTACAGGCGAATCCTGCAGCGTTTTCTCGGTCGCAGTCATTCATGGAGAGCTCTTAAGCTCATGCAGGTTGCCTATGTTATACTTTTTTTGGCAACACGGCTTGTACTTTAGTAAATTGTACATTTAGTATAGCTTGGCGGTGTGTGAAAAGATCAAAGGTGAGCTTTTTGAATAGCCACTAACCTGCAGTGGAGCTTGCAAAGAGATTTCATGAGAACTTCCTTCAGGTGTGTATTGTAAATACTTGACAAACTGGTTATGTAAAACTGTACTTAGGTCAAGCCAGGAGTATGCTGGTGCATGTTGTAAACAGTTAACATTGCTACTGATGACATCTATTTATAGTATCAAATAAATGGGTTGAGATGTACAGCATCGTTACTCCTTTCCAGATATTTGTTCCTGTGTTTCACGGTGTTTTTTATTTTTCTGTCTATGAATGAATACTTCTTTTCTTGCCTGAATAGTACCATAGCTCGGTTAAATCAGTGTAACTTGGAATGATCAAAGTACATAAGAGTTATCCAAATTCTGCAAGATGTGGATCCACAATGCCTGCTCATGAGAACACATGTTTTACAGGAGTGATGTGAAACTGCAACCAAAGTAACTCATCATGAGATACACATGTTTTACAGGAGTGATGTGAAACTGCAACCAAAGTAACTCATCAATGACCAAGCCTTTTGTTCTCAGGAATTAACAGCAATACTACACACAGTTCAATATTTTCGCCATCCTACACATCAGTCTGCAGTACACCTAGAGCCAGGGACGGTGTCAGAAACATTCTAGCTATAAGTCCAGAGTGTGTCGAAGCGTCAGGCATCATATGAAGAACATCCAATGTGATAGGCCTCTTGATGATCTGAACTAACGTTTGATGTCTTGTGGTAGGGGCGGTGGACCGGGGGTAGAAGCAAAGCGAAGGACTTGTCCATGAGCAGAAGGCGTCGGCACTTACTGCATGTCGAATGATGCAATGTTACTTATCTGTACAGCAGAAATGCTGACGATAATATGATGTGACCTCAGTTAAATATGTAGGGGGGGGGGTTACCTGCAGAGTTTTGTAAACAGAGTCTGATAATCACTAATCCAACGCTGGAAAAGTTTGACTTGTTAGTACTCAACAAAAAGCAAGGTAAAATTGTGGCAAAACTTGCAAGGGCAGTAAAACAGTGACTGAATTTACAGTGCTAAGCAAGTTTTGGCAATGACTGGATGGCTGTCCTAAAATACTTATCGCAACTACCAATAATTGTTACAACTCACCAATAACAGAGGAAGTGCTTTGCTGGGCTCAACACTGACGAAGTACTGCAATGCCTTGTCAGCATGCTCCTACATAATCAAAACAGAGTACTCAGTACACCCATGTTTCACTTCCAATGCCTCTTATGGGAACAAATAACCAAATCAAATAACATCAAAGAAGCCTGTACCGTCACATGCTTAAAAACATGATGCACAGACACGCCTCTCGCATGAAGGTAGCTTCCTCCCTAACAGAAGAGATACAACATCTGTCAGAAATAATATCTTGCCTTTATCAACTCTGCGCATAAATTGTATCATGGGAGCATGCTAACTGATCTTGCTACATAAGCAACTGCTTGGTATCAAGTATAAACACACTGCCAGTACTGTGCTTGGCTGCTTATGCAAAGTTTATAAAATTGATGTGACTGGAGTCAGTTTATGGAAGAAATTCTTACCTCAGTGGGAGAGAAGATTGCAACAGCATCAGGATCAATAGATCCTGCAGGATGCAATGACACTAAAGCTCTAAATATTGAAGGAACCAGCAACTCAATTACTGCAACCTGATCCATGGGAGTTGTCATAGAACCAGGTCTTGATTTGCCCATATTTTGCAGGTTCAACTCTTTAGATGGATCCACAAAGTCATCATCCATCAGAGATGCTAATGATGAAGCTTTTTTTGACCAATCCAAACGCCGATATGTGAATATTTTCATATTGGGTACTTCATTTTCTAGATTCTTAAGTATCTCAGACAAAGTTTTTTCTTCTAACACTCCATTGCCTGCAGACAACCTTGGCCTTTTAGCAATATCAGATTCACCATCATGGAGATGGCTAAGAACTTCATCTTCCAGGTGAGGAAAGAATCTTCTTTTCTGGTCGGTGAAGGCCTTGAGAGCTAACCTGAAAACAACATTGAATCAGCATGAATCCATAACCCAAAGTTTCCCGCCAAGTTTTTGGGTAATTAGTGAGGAAGAGATCCAAGAAATTACCATTCTATTTTAAGGAGTAACACTATACAACAGCATTGAAAATAATTCCACTACTTGTATGGTTGGCAGTGTTAACCAAGGCGCTAGGACTAGTCGGGCTGAAAATCAGCGCCTAGGACATAATCACTGAATAGGCAGGCCTATGAAGGGCTAGTGGCCCACCTAGGTGGGATAAATCAGCAAGGTGGGAGGGCGTTGCCCAGCAACCAAGGTAGGCAAATCGGCCGGGTTTTAGAACACTGATAATTGGTGAAAATGTTGCAGATGACTCTCCTAGATAAGGTCTATGGCATCACTTCTGGTGGAGGTCGGTGACAACCCAGAGTTGCAGTGGAAAAGGCTGTCTTGCTGATACAGCTCACCTCTTGGTGGCTGTGAAAACAGTGGCATATGCACAACTTCCATGGGGAGAACAAGCGTACATTGTCTGCTCAACACCATCAAGGAAGAAGCACATGTTTGGGTGACCGTAGGCACCGCCAAGCTAGTACATCGCTACCTCATTCTTCTCTAGGCATTTGTGTTCCCATTGGGTGGCCTGTTTTAAGGCTTGTATTGTAGATACACTCTTTCTAATCTCAATGCATCGAATTACAAATAAAGAGTAAGCCAAACACCATAGAAGTAAATAAGTAATGAATTTCACCTAGTTCTGTCAACAGCTGATGCACCAGCTTGGCCTGCCAATTGACGCTTCCAGGCATAAGCCACAACAGCACCATCTGGGCACACAAGTGGCATGTGCAAGCCCCACGAATTGCCTCGAGCTTTAAGGGCCCCATTTAGAACTCCAGACTCTTCCAATTGCCTTGCTAACAGAAAAATAAAAATAAAATGAATTACTCACTACCAAAAAAATGCTAAAAGGGATAAATAATACTCCCTCCGTTCCAAATTAATTGACGTGGATTTGTCCAAATTCGGATGTATCTAGACGTGTTTTAGTGTGTAGATACATCCGAATTTTGGCAAATGCATGTCAAGTATTTTGGAACGGAGGGAGTACTTGTTAGGCTGCAGCTGAACCTGAAAATGACTAGCCCCCAACCACTGATGAAGAAATGTGTGACTTTAAATGAAAAGTTAAAAAACGTCAAAGATATTTGGTAAGGACGCACATAACCTAGCAGTAGAATTGTGTCAATGATGACTCTGATTCATCCAAAAAGTGGGACCATGATAAACACCGAATGTTACAGTTATCAAAGAATTGGAAGTCCTAATGTATGAAACTTCTTAATTCAGTTCAGTAGGACTCTAGGAGAATAATGTGAATACATTACAAAAGATATTCTGCTCAACATTATTCAAGTTGGTTCCAGATACCTTAAAGCTTTCAATCTCTGAAATGTAACATCACATGACTTATTAGCCTTATCTAGTATAAGGCTTTCAAGTTAACCCTTACATGTAACATTACCTAGTAACTTTAGGGCCTCACTAAGAGTGACAACTCACAAGTCTTTTGATCTACAGGTGGATACGTAGATTATACTGTCACAAACGTTCATGTTCTGTGCAGAAAGTATTATGAAGCAGCTATCCAACTGTGCAAAATTTCATCGTCAATAAAAATATGCTGCTCTGACGAAATGATCTTGTAGGGCGATAATCTAGCCTAACATAATGGCCCCGGGGAACACTATAACAACAGCTTCTGAATGCTAATTCTAGCCACAGCCGTTGAACGTAATATTGTACCAGAGCCAGGTACTAAATACGAGTTACATAAATGACTAGAATCAAACAGATCAAGCAATGTCTTCAGAAAAATGCCAGAAAACCCTAGAAATCCAATGCGATCGATCAAAAGTTGAGTGGTTAAGTGAAATATAAGCCTAGGGGCGTTAGGAAGGAACATGTATTTAGATTCTATCAAAATCAGAGCGCGATCTCATTCTACACTTCTCAATACATCTGAGTCAAACTTATCAAATTTTATCATGGATCATCGTCTTTAAATAATACATTTTACACAAAATATTTGCCTTGCTGAGGCCAAACTACGTCAAAAACGGCATAAGATCAATTGGCTGACATTAACTCGAACAAACCTACAACGATATGCATATCTAGGGGAATAACCAAACCCTATAACTTACAAGTTTTTCAGAATCAGCTACACAAACAAGCTTAGCCAGAGTCAAATGCATCAATTTTCCGAACATAATCAAGACAGGAACTATTTCCACCACCTCAGCGATGTCCTGATTTAGATTTAGGGCAGAGGCATTCCGGATCAAGACGGCGTGGGAGCGGGCGTGGGCGGAGAGGAGAACCTGCCAAGGGCGCGGAGGTCGTCGAAGTGTTGGTGCATGGCGACCTCCTCCTGGGATATGACGCGCTCGTTCCTTTCGATGTGTTGCTGGGCGCTGTGCTGCGGCGCGCTGGCGGCGACGAAGAGCGCCTCGAGGAGGCGGTCCGCGCCGAGCCGGATGTCCGCGATGATCCTGCCCGCGCCCCAGCCGCTCCATGGCCTGCGCCACCTGCTTCGGCGGCGCGTCCCCGCCTCCGTCTCGTGCGCGCGCGCCGCCGGCGCCGGCGCCGGCGCAGCCACCGCCATCGCCGCCTGCGACTGCTGCATCATGCTCGCGGAGATGGGGGAGTCCTCGTCGTGGACGGTGGTTAAACCGTGCGGCCATTTACTAGGGCCAGCCCAGAGTTGAAACAGAAGGCCCAAAGCAATCTGGACTAGAGTAAGCCATCGTGGCGAATCCTATATATCGGCCGTTAGGGCCGCTCTACGCTTGCGCCGCCTGAAGCACCGCTTTACTGGGCCAGGCCCATTTAGTTCGCGAGACGTTGTTCTGTTCTTCGACGGTCGCGAGGCGAGAGGAGAAAGGGACGCTGAGATATGCTTTCTTCCTCCCCACTATTTCCGCCCCCGGATCTGTGAGATCTGCTTCTTCTAAAGTTTGCGTCCGTCTGGGGTTCTTCGATGGTGAACTGTCCTTCTCGGTTCGTCGCCGGCCATGGCAGGGAAGGTATGTGTACCAATCCGTCACTCCGTCTTCTTCCTATCCTCTACATCGAGGGAGAGAGGGGTGGGTTCTTCTGTCTGCTTCGTGTCGTCTACATCGGGGGAGAGAGGGGCGGGTTCCGTCTGCTTCGTGTCGTCTATAGCGGGGGAGCTTAATAGGACGCGCCTGGTATGTGTTCCAATTTTTCAGTCCATGCGGATCCATGGGGTGCTTGTGCGGTAGGTCTGCGTGTTACACTGGGTGTCTTATGAGTGGTTGTGGAGCTGAATATTTATGTGAAGCAAATCTGGAATAAGGCAGCAGCGGATTTCAGAGAAGAATCATTTCGGACATCCTCATGGGCAGTTGATGACCCTCCCTTCGGATCATGGTTCAGGCAAGTGAGAACGGCGACACTACCAGCAAACAAAAGGTCGACGTCAACTTTGACAAACTTGATACGCTGGGATTTGTGGAATGAGCGAAATAGAAGAATCTTTCAGCAAAAGGAGATGATGGCGTCATACTAGCTAGACGCATCAAAGAAGAAGCTGGGCGTCAGTACTATCATCTTTAGTTGAGCAGGCTCGGCGAGCACCTTTCGACCCCGGCCGATTTTACTTTGTTTTTCCACTCTCGTGGGGAAGCCATCTAGGCCCCCTACACACTGTACTCTGCTACAACTTCTTCTAATGATATAAATATAGCAGCTCTCCTGCTATTATTCAAAAAACAAAAATTATGTGAAGCTAGCTAGTCTTCAATCCATCGTAAGCATTTTTTTTTTGCAGATTTTATGTTTTGCCCTCGCCGATCTATGGGTCTTAGCGTTTTATCTAGAACTAGTTGGGGGCTTTTTGTTGTACATGTCTCTCGAATTTGACTGATCTAATTAGAAGTATGTGTGCTTCATTTCTTCAATTGCTTAGCTGATAATTTTTTTGTGCAGCAATGCTTCAATTTGTTTGTCTTTGTAGGTTATCTGCCATGCTCTCTAATTTGATGAATATTCCTTATTAGAGACCAGTTATCTACTATGCAAAAGATGCATTGTGTATTTTGTTTCGCTTCTTCTCCCTCAATGGGGGCTCCATTTTTAATGGAGAGGGAGATGAATTAATCAGAACATTTTTTTCTGTTTTCTGCGTGATAGTCACTGTGTTCTCAATTTAAGTTGTTGACTGATATGCATTTCTCGATGAAAACTTACCCATGCCTTGCTTGTTTTTCACGATTGTTCCTATGTGTAGATGTTTTGTATGTCCTATATCCAGATATTATTTTTTTATGGTAGCCATCTTACTGTTTTTTGTAGCATATCCAGCAGGTGTGTAACTTGAAAACTGTTTGCAAAGAGCTGAATATTCGTTGCAAGGATTTTGAGAAGTTCAACAAATGCAGTACACTAAGTTACCCAATAGATGCACTGATGTTAGTTCAACAAACTGTTTTTATGCTCATTTAAATTTATCTTATTCTCAACAAATTCCAATCTATCTGATTCTTAGGCATCCTGTGAGTTTTACATCTTGTTATATGTTGAAATTTTCAATGGAATGTTTATGGTGGATTTCAAAAAGGTATCTGTTTTGCTTTCTTCGACAACTACTATGGTTGAAGTTCTTTTTCTCTCGTAGGTTAACTATTTTGGTAATGCTTTTTTGGGCTCTTTTCGTAGTATTATTTTCTCTTGTCTTCTATTATGCAGGAAATAATTCCAAAGTACAGGATGTTGAAGGCTTTTCAAATGTTCCACTCTACAATGAACGAGATAAACGTTGCAACCTTTGAGACGATGAAGAAGCGCAAGGTGTAGCACCTGGAAATGAAGCAAAAGACAGTGAAGTGATGTATCTTATGGTTTTTTCTAATGTGGTCTGGGAAGATGTAGTATGTTGGCCATAGCTTCAAAAATTTCAGCTGGTTTTTGTAAATCATCCGGTGCTGATCATGATCATGTTACATGTATACATTGGAATTATGTGATACCCGAAGTCTTTTCCGATAACTTCATCTTTTTCATTGTTGTCCAATGCATACACATATATGTACTTAGACTTCTTTCCCTTTTTGTTCAATTGTTTAAAAAATATTTAGTTTTCGTTTCATATAGTACATAGGGAACTCATTAGATGCAACTGTGTTCTTTCTTTTAAAATTCATATTTTTGGGGAACTGGTTTTCCTCTGAAACTCACATACTGATTTTAAAATCTCCTTAGGGGGGCTTACTAGCTGCATTTTTTATGGTTTCATTTGATGGTCACGTCATCTGCCCTGTAACTGTCCACCTTGTTTTTTCGGACCAACATTTTTTATGGTTGTTTTCTATGTAGCTTTAGATTGGTCGACTTTTTCAAACATGTTTCGTGCTACTTTTGGGGTCGATGTAAGAGGAGGTTTTTTTAGCTTAACCTTGTTATCACCTTTATCTTTTATCTTTTTCTTTTCTGTTTTCATTTCTTTTAAAATTGGAACTATTTTAAAATTTGAGAATGGTTTTATTTTTAAAATGGTTCTAAATATTAAAATTGTTCCAAATTTTAAATTGTTCATTTTTTAAAATGGTTCCAAATTTAAAATGGTTCCAAATTTAAAATTGTTCCAAACTAAAAATGGTTCCAAATTAAAAAAATGGTTCCAAATTTAAAATGGTTCCATTTTGAAAATGATTCCGAATTTAAAATGGTTCCAAATTAAAAAATGGTTCCAAATTTAAAAATGGTTCCATTCTGAAAATGGTTTCAAATTTTAAAATGTTCCATTTTAAAAATGGTTCCAAATTTAAAAATGGTTCTGAATTTAAATGGTTCCAAATTTAAAAATGGTTCAAATTTGAAAAAAATTCCATTTTGAGAATGGTTCCAAATTTTAAAATGGTTCCGAATTTAAAATGGTTCCAAATTAAAAATGGTTCCAAATTTAAAAATGGTTCCATTTTGAAAATGGTTCCAAATTAAAAAATGGTTCCATTTTGAAAATGGTTCCAAATTTAAAAATGGTTCCATTTTGAAAATGGTTCCAAATAAAAAATGGTTCCAAATTCGTAAAATGGTTCCAAAATTGAAAATGGTTCCAATTTTTAAAAATGGTTTCAAATTGAAAATGGTTTCCAAATTTGAAAACGATACTAAATTTGCAAATGTTCCATTTTAAAAATCGATCCGAATTTTAAAATGGTTTCAATTTTTAAAAATAGTTCCATTAGAAACATCTATATAGTTTCTGCTCAAAAACAAATTATATGTTGTTTTTAATGCTCAAGTTGTTTTGCTATCAAGCACTACACTACATTGAAAATTGTTCATTTTAAAAAATGGTTCCATTTTGAAATGGTTCCAAATTTTAAAATGGTTCCAAATTTAAAACTTATTCATTTTTAAAATGGTTCCAAATATAAAAATGGTTGCATTTTGAAAATGGTTCCGAATTTAAAATGGCTCCAAATTTTAAAATGGTGCAAATTTGAAAATTGTTCGTGTTTAAAAATGGTTCCAAATTTAAAAATTGTTCATTTTTAAAAATGGTTCCAATTTTAAAATGGTTCCATTTCGAAAATGGTTCCAAATTTAAAATGGTTCCAAATTTTAAAATGGATCCATTTTGAAAATGGTTCCAAATTAAAAAATGGTTTCGAATTTAAAATGGTTCCAAATAAAAAATGTTTAAAATTTGAAAAATGTTCATTTTTGAAAATGGTTACAAATTTTAAAATGGTTCCATTTTGAAAATCGCTCGTAATTTAAAAATGGTTCCAAATTTTAAAATGGTTCCGAATTTAAAATGGTTCCAAATTCAAAATGGTTCCAAATTTGAAAAAAATTCATTTTTTAAATGGTTCTATTTTGAAAATGGTTCCATGTTTTAAAATGGTTACAAATTTAAAACTTGTTCATTTTAAAATGGTTCTAAATATAAAAATGGTTCCATTTTGAAAATGGTTCCGAATTTAAAATGATTCCTAATTTAAAATGGTTCCAAATTTTAAAATAGTTCAAATTTTAAAATTGTTCATTTTTTTAAAATGGTTCCATATTTAAAAATGGTTCCAAATTTAAAAATTGTTTATTTTTTAACATGGTTTCAAGTTTTAAAATGGTTTCAAATTTAAAAATGTTTCCAAATTTGGTCAAATTCAAAATCTAAACAATTTTTAATTTTTTTGAAATAGATCTTTTTTCTGGAATGGTTCTGTACAGAATAGACCAGCTAGCTCAACATCTCCTGATCTTCATGCGTCCAGCGTACGGAGAACTAGCGCGAGTGGGGCGTGAGTGCGAACGTTTTCCTTGGTTTCAGACTGGAAGCTACATAAGGAGACTACACCAATGTCGAACAGTAGGTTTTTCTATTAATTTCACACATCCTCCTAGTACAAACAGCTGTAAAGGTACTGTTTAAATAATTTCTGCATAGTTTCAAATTTTCACAAAAAATTTGAAAACCGAATTTTTATCGAACGTTTCTTTATAAACCTACCGTATTGAGACTCACGGCAGACAGGAAAACAAGAAACAGTGTAACGATCGAAGGAAAGAGAAGAAGCAGCGAACAAATAGTCGAACCTGCCGACAAAACGTTTTCTCCGCAGCGCAAAAGAATTGGGCCGCCCCACATAAGGAAGTATGCAGGCGGCGCGGGGCGGAACTGCCGCTAACGGGCGATGTAAAGGAGCTCCCGCCCATCATGCCTAATTCACACATGGTATGGGCCTAGGCCGAAACAGAGGCCTGGACTAGGCGATTCAGGTGCAAGTGAGCTAGATGGTCAAAAAAAAGGTGCAAGTGAGCTCGGATTCAGTGATGGACAAGAAGGATTGGGATTCTCTCTGGAAACTGTCGGTTCCTCCGAAGGTCAGATTTTTTGTTTGGAGGCATGCTCAACAATCCCTACGTTCAGCTGATGTTTTGAAACATAGAAATATGTCTACCACTGATGTGTGTACCCTATGCGGTGAGGTAGATTCCTGGCGGCATTCCCTGCTTGAATGTCCGATGACAAGGAGTGTATGGGCTTTGGATGATCAGGAACTTGTTGATAATATTCGATCATGTGCTGATCCGAATGCGAGGATCTATCTCTTCATTCTTAATGACTGTATGCCTCGGGCGGATTTTATAAGGATGGTGGTCACATTGTGGGCAATCTGGTCTTCGCGACGAAAGGCTATCCATGAGGGCATTTTCCAGAGTCCAATTGCCACACACCTTTTTGTTCAGAATTACATTGCTGAATATGTAGCTGTAGTGCAAGTAACTCCCCAAAACCCTCGCCCAAATGTTCAACAACAAAGGAGGTGGTTAGCTCCTAGTGGAGATGCGGTGAAAATCAATGTAGATGGAGCTGTCTTGAGAGGATCGACATTTTGTTATGTGGCTGCAATCTGCAGGGACGCTCATGGAGGTTATTTAGGTTCTTCGGTTCTAGTGGTGAATGGTGTTACTGACCCTGAAGTCTTTGAATCACTCGCATGCCGTGAAGGGCTTGCTCTTGCAGCGGATCTTTCGGAGGCCAGGTTACATCTAGCTTCTGATTGCAAAGATGTTGTCGATGCCATTAACAGCGAAGCCTGGGGTTTAAGCGGAGCCATTATCAGGGAGGTTCAGAGAAGGAGGTTGGCTTTCAATTCTTGTCAAGTTATCCATGAGAGTAGAACGACGAATTTTGAAGCTCATAATCTAGCAAAGCATGAACTTTCATTAGGAGTAGACAGACATTTGTGGTTAGGTTCACCGCATGATTTATCTTCTATACCTGTAAACATTTGTGTTGAGTAATAAAGTGTGTTTCCCCCCTAAAAAAAGGTGCAAGTGAGCTCGAACACAGCTTGTCCATGACCCGACACCGCCAATGTCAACCAGTTTTCCGAAAGAAAAAGGGTTAATTGAATATATGACATTGCTCTATTCGCGGATTGGAAAAATGTCATTACAAAACCGAACTTGGAAATATGTCACTCTAAATCCTTCATACCTCTATTTATGTCATTTTGTTCATTATCAAACTTATACGACAATTATACTTTCGTACATATCCTTTATACTCACGTACTGGACCCACCCACACAAAAAAAATAGTCGATCCAAACCCCATAGTAGAATTGCATCCAGTTAAGTGAATTACTGAAGGGTAAAATTTTTCCTCATGTCATTAAGCATCTCAATGCTCTTAGCAAAACCATTGATCGGAACAAGATTATTTGGACCAATGAAAATGAGACAGAGGTAACTTTGTTGGATCTGAAATTTGTCAAAAGGCACATTGTCCACTTACAAAGTCGCACATGTACATGTAGAGTTTGGCAAATTTTTAAAAAACCATGCATGCACGCACTAGCCTTCATTTGTAGTATTAATGGTGCTCAAATTGAGACATATGTGGATGAGTATTATGCTGTGGAAATGTTCAATGCACCAAGGAGAATCCCTTCCATGACAGACAAGTCACAATGGATAAATGTGGACTTGGGATTCAAGGTGCATCCACCTTTGTAGCAGCCGGTGATGAAGCCTTATCAACTTTATAAGATAATTGCTGCACTTGGCTAATCTGTTATTCCTCAATCTAAATCACATGTTGTCAATGCAGGAAAAAAACTAGAGCAACTCCAAAAAAAAAACCAACACACCAGCCAAGGAGAAGACACATGTGAAGATATATACACCACAAGAGAAGAAGACCAAGAAAAAGACTCCCGTGAACAAAGCTACATCACAAGAGAAGGCCAAGAAAAAGACCCCAGCCAATAAGACTGTTACGTCACAAGAGAAGGCCAAGAAAAAGACTCCTGTGAAGAAAGCTATGTCACAAGAGAAGACCAATAAAAAGACTCCACCAAAGAAGACTACATCTAAAGGGAAAAAAGGCGAAGAAGAATGTTCCATTTGCGCCTGTCATACCTCCACCTGCACCTCCAGTAGTGCAGCCTTCATATGGTGCAAAAAGAAGCCTTCAATATTGGCTTGGTGGCTAGTTGTTGACTCAACTAGGTGTTTGCTTTTGGTATTTGTTATGTCGACTTTATTTCCCATGAACCTATGTATGGACATGTTTGAATTGTGCTTGCAAAGATATGGAACATACTATTGAAGTGCTGCCAAAATTTTCCGTAAATGGTTTGACAAATTTCTGGACATAAGTTGAAACGTCAGTTTAAGGGTCCATGTCTGCCCATAGTTGGCTCACATTTCAACAGTAAACTCATGTTAATGTATTTGATTTTTTGTATTTTTTTAAGTTTTTTCTGATAAGTTTAAATTTTGGTCAAAATTTGACAAATTTATTGACAGAGCTTAAAATGTTAGTTTAAGGCTATGTGTGCCCATAATTGGCTCATATTTGAATAGTAGTTTTATATTACTGTTTTTATTTTATTTAATGTTTTTAGATATTTCCAAGAAAGTTCAATTTTTAACCAAAATTTGAAATTTTTGGACCTAGACGATCCTAAAGTGCTGCCAAAAAGTTGGTCACAGGGTAGTTTGGTAAATACAGCACTATACACTCAATTGTATTTTTTGAATCGTTATTTTTTAGTGGACACAATGGTATAGATAGAGGTATGATTTGTACCGTGTTTCATAAAAAAAGAAGTTAAAGTGACATATTTCCAAGTTCGGGTTTTGTAGGGCGTGTTTGGTAGGCTGCAGATGCCCCAACCAGGCCCGCCAGGTGCAACCTCCGGGTGATTGGATGCCTGCATGGAGCGCTGGGCCAGGCTAGCACTCTTCTCAAAGCACCCTCGGGCCAGGCCCACTGGGAACGGCCGAATCGGCTGTTTCCGTGGAGCCAGGCTACGCACGTGCGACCTAGCGCAACGCGGTGCATGAGCTGATGCAGCCGCCAGAGATGGCGCGAGTGCCAAATTAGGGCTGGAGAAATTTGGTCACCGCCCGCCGAATTTGCCCCTCTACTTGGCCCACCTCCAAATCGAAAACCGCCATTGCTGCTTCTAGACTAGTTGCAATGGCGGGAGCGATTTGCGTCGAGGCTAAGGCGAGCTCGGTGGCAACCTCAACCGAAGTGCTGTCCTCGATGGCGACCTCCACGACGATGTCGACAGCGACCTCCACGGCGAAGGCGGCCGCGAACTCTCATCTAGATCTGCCGCCTTTAAGAACTTCTGAGCTTACCCCTTGTTCAGATCTTAGATCTAGGTACTAGATTATAGTCCACGGATCCGCTGCTTACCTTAGGGTTCATGGATTGATTGTGCACTCTGTGCATACCCCAGATCTGATGAATATTTACGGTTATAGTCAACATAGAACATACTCCCCAAACAGATTCATGTTTACGTTTACCGTCGTGATTAAGAGGGTCATTTCCATGTAGGAGGCGGGCCGGCGTAAGATGAGAGTCCCTTTGCAAATGCTTTGTGAGAATGCACTGCCTGACTTGACCATGTATGAGAAGCCACTGCCTCTGAATGCAGTCCCTCTTGATGTGGTTCCTCTGAATGCAATCTGAAAGGGCATGGCGCCCCCATGTGTGGTTTTGGTAATTAATGACAATCCCTATGGACTAATGGTTGCATTGAGTTATTCTTGTAGTGTTTGTCCATAGGCAAATGCTTGAACTCCATATGTTGGATTCAAGGTTGATGCCATAAATATATTGATATAATGGAGTATTTGGCATCAAGATCATCGAGTTGTATGGATATATTTGATATGATCAAGAAGAAGAATATGTGATGACCAAGATGGTATTCGAGGAGTTATCCGATGATTGGTCATATGTGAGTTGAGCATATCTTCAAGACATCATCTATTAAAAGAGAAGAAAAGATACAAGGTTGATCAACGTCAAGTGGTGTTCGTCATCAAGCTTGTGTTGTGCAAGTTCAAGAGAAGTATCTCGAAGATATCATATGCTTGCAGCTTGCCACCCATTTGGAGATAATGGTCAAGTGAAGATATGTCGATAAGAGGCTCTCCCATAGTGGAGTATGGGGGAGAAATATGTGGATCTTCACCAAGCGAAGCGCAATCAAGAAAGGTGGCCCACTTGAGAAGATCAAGATCGTCATCATCTAGTCAAGTGGAATGCGCAAGGCAAAGGTATGATCTTGATAGGGTTTCTATTTTACCGGTCTCATGTTGTAATCGGGAGACCGGGTTATTGGATAGATACCGTACTATCAAGAGGGGCTCTCGATTGAGCTTTAGCGTATCAGTTGGTGAGAGCTCAAACCATTGCATACTTGGCATATCATCTTTCTTGGTTCTTATTTGGTTCTTCTCCTTGTTGGGTTTGTGGTGCTTGTTGTGATTTTCATGACAAGCCCAAGTTCTCCGAAAACGGATTTCGTATGGAAAACTTGTTGCATTTTCGGGTTGGAAATATCATCGGTTTATCCGTGAGGAAAGTTCCACACCTTCCCATGTGTGTCAACTTAACTCTATTTATGGTTCTTAGTATTTCCACTTTTTGTAGGCCTTCTCCTTGTCGTTACCTTTCCAACAAAATTGGTTTCACCTAATTTAGTGTTCAAACGAGAAAGTTATTGAGTTTACAGTTTTATATTCGATGAAAGTTGCTAGGGGCGGTAGTACCGCTTGTATAAGCGGTAGTACCGCCAGCTCCCTAACAAACCTGCTGCAGAGGCGGTACCGCCGCGGGTACCGCTGATTTCGTGTTCTAGCCGCATATGTGGTAGTACCGCTGGGATAAGCGGTAGTACCGCCAGCTCCCTGGCAAACCTGCTGCAGCGGCAGTACCGCTACGGGTACCGTTGATTTGGCGTTCGGAGGCTTCTTCCGGTACCGCCAGCGGTACCTCGAGCGGTACCAACTGGTACCGGGGGCGTGGGATCGCGAAAACGAAGACCGTCCATTGACTGGCGGGGTTGCTGCGCTAAAGACCGCAGCGGCACTACCGCCTATCCCAGCGGTAGTACCGCTGGCACGGGAAAGATGCTCCCAACGGGCAGATTTGAAGGAAGGGTATATATTGCCCTTCACCTACCTTGATTAAAAGGAACTCTTTGAGCTCACTTTTCCTCCATTGTTGACATTCTTGAGCTTTGCTAACTCTCCATCCCTCCATGATTCTTGCCTCCATTTAGTGGGAAAAGAGAGAGGAGATCTAGATCTACCATTCCACCAATCAATCTCTCCTCTAAGTGAGGGGAAGCTTTTGGATCTAGATCTTGGAGGAATTTGGTGTTCTTCTTGGTTCTTCCTCTCTTCTCCCCCAATAGCATTAGTTGCTTTGGTGGGATTTGAGAGTGAAGGATTTTGAGCACTTCTTGTGTTCTTGCCCATTGCATCGGTTGCATCGGTTTGAGTTCTCCACGGTGATACGTGGAAATCGAAGTTGAGAAGCTTGTTACTCTTGGGTACTTGGGGTGCCCTAGAGCTTGTCCTCTTGGGTACTTGGAGTGCCCTAGACGGTCCTTGTTGATCTCGGAGTTTTGGTGGCTCGCGGGATAGTTGGGAGCCTCCAATTAAGTTGTGGAGACGTGCCCCAACCTTGTGATTCTTGTGGCTTTGGGAGCCGCGGGAATTCGGTGAGAGCTTCCAATTAAGTTGTGGAGTGTGCCTCATCCTTGTACGGGTTCGGTGACCACCCTCAAGTGTCCCATAGTGGTTCGTGGCACTCTGCATTGGTAGAGGCACGAAGGAGATTACGGTGTGCCATTTGACGGCTATTCGGGGATCACTTTGTGACTCCGCACCGCTCCAACGGAGACGTAGCTTCCATTGGGAAGTGAACTTCGGGATAAATCATCGTCTCCAAGTGCCTCGGTATTTCTATACCCGAGCTTCTTACTTATGCAATTTACTTTGTGATAGCCATCGAGCTTGAAGAAATATATCTTGCTATCACTTAGTTGTATATCTTGTTTAGCATAAGTTGTTGGTGCACATAGGTAAACCTAGCTTGTTTAGGTTTCGTGCTTGATAAATTAAACGCTAGTTTTATTCCGCATTTATTCAAGCATAAACCGTAAAGAATTTTAAATCGCCTATTCACCCCCCCCCTCTAGGCGACATCCGTGTCCTTTCACAATCCCTATGGATGCAGTCACTCACTCACCTGACCAATCTGAGATGTCTGCCAAGGTATCTAAGAAGAGAGCACACTCTGAGAATGAAGAAATGCCTCAGAGGGGACCTATGCAATGGTTACCTACTATGTCACTCTTTGTTCTCAACAGAGTTGTTGAGCTCGTACAGGAGGGGATACAGTTTGACAGAGGCTTCAAAGAAGAGTACGTCAAGAGGGTTAGCGATGATGTTCTTGAATTCACTGGGCTCACTGTAACCACATCTCAAATTTACAACCATCTGAGAAGGTGGAGAGCTAGGTGGGTTAGGATTTGCTAACTGAAGCAGATTGAAGGAACAGTTTGGCATGAAGATACCAATACTCTAATGATGGATGATGCCAAGTTGATTGCACACATCGCGGTTAGTTTCATTCCGCGGACTAACATACTTTTTCCTTTCGCTTATTCATTACGAACCTGAACTAACAATCTGTGTTGTCCAAATTAGAGGCACCCGAAGGACGATGAGATACTGAACAAGACCATTATCAACTACGCTCAAATGAATACAATCTACACGCCAAGAATTGTTCATCCTCGCAATCTCTACACTCCAGCATTGTTGATCAAGGCTATGAACTACCTTACTGACAACAGAGATGAGCAGATCATGTATGCCAACATGACACCCTCGAGGAGGAACACCTGGCTCATGTCATATCTGCACGACCAGTGCTACACCTGATCCATTCTTCACTAGTTTAGAACTGACAGGTCTGTAATATGTTCGAGGTGGTATATATTAACCCCTCAGTCGATGAACTTGTGATGGATTACGAGCTGTGGTTCGTAAACTCGTGATGCATCAGTCCTGGTACTGTGATCCAAATGAACTCATTTTGGGTATGCTTCTACTATGATATGCATCTTCTTATGTGATTTGTAAGTATTGGGGTAAGATCACCACAAGGTTGGAGAGGTAGCCGCAGCAGCTTTTTGCATACAACCAAACACACCCATGGTTGCATTTGAGCATGCAAAGGATGTAACTAAACACGTAGAACAATGAGCTCAGGCCATACCGCGTTCTTTGCTGCAGGCTACCAAACAAGATCAACAACATGTCTGAAGTCCGTTTTTCCGTGGCCATGCTCCACTAGGCCTGCCCCATGGAGACGAGAAACAAATGCAGCCTACCAAACACGCCCGTAATATTGTGAATTGAAGAAATAGGCTTTCGCCCCACTTTATAAATAAAGCACAACGGCCGAACTGATACAAGGTGATGAGGAAATCCTCTTACATAGCAGATCAAAGATAAACAACAAAGAACAAAGGAAACCGGACTTGCCACCGAAGACCCCGACGCGAGTTCGAAAACTACAGAGACTCCACGACGACGCCCCCAATAGGGTGATGACGCAAAGCGACACCGTCGTCGAGACCGAGCGGTCAGTGATTTTCACCCGGAGCTCTAATGCGGAGAAGGTACCCACAACGACGCCCCCAAGAGGGTTTCGACACCCGCAGGCGTCGTCGTCGTTGGCGCCAGAGCACTGAGCTTTCGCTCGAAAAACCTTCCTACCACACCCAGTAGCACGAACAAAGCAAAGTCCCCAAGCTAGGCCTCCAAAACGCGATCTGGGAGCCGCCACCGCCGAAGCGCTACCAGCGCCAAGATGTCCCTCCGCCAACTCCTCTCCACCCACGTGGCCAGAAAAGTTGACCATCACCACTGCCACGTCACTCGCCGCATAGTCGCTCGCGCAGACCACCTTCCGGAGCCGCCGCCCTGGCATCCAAGATCTCGCCCCCACGGAGAGGCAAAAGTCATGACGATAGTTCCACCGGAACGAACACGAGAGGGACGAAGCCGGCCAACCCTAGTACAATGGGGGTATGACTAGCAGGACGCACCCGCCGGTCGCACCCGCAACCCGGAGTAAACAAGGCTGCTAGGCGGTCACCGAATCTAGGCCCTCTGGCCCGGATTCATCACCCCATCCATTCCCTGGTCGGGGGAAGGGCTCCCGGCGCACCGGGAGCCACTGAAACCACATAGGCAGCAGGACCCGCCCAACCCAGATCGGCCCAAACGGGCCTAGATCTGGGCCGAGAGCTTCGCCGCCTCAGGCCAGCTCCACCATCCACCGTGCCGGGGCTTAGCCGCCCCGAGCCTCTCCGTCGCAGCCCCGGTGGAGACGTCGTCGTGGCAAGACACCGCCGTCCCCGTCGTCCTTCCTTCGCTTCTGTGTCAAGATCTCCAGCCCAGGAGGCCACTGCCCGCGTCGCTGGAGATGCCGTCGCCACCGCAGACGCCACCACCAGCTCGCCCCACCACCGCCGGGTATCCACGCCACCGCCGAAACAGCTGCGCCGCCGCGCCCCCGGCCATCGCGGCGCCCAAGCTGACCCACTCGGCCCGCGCCAAGCACCTCGAGCGAGGGAGAGGTTGAGCTTCACCGCCGCCAGCGCCCGGCCTTCGGCCGGCGACGCCGTCCGGCGGCAGTGAGGAGCAGAAGGCGGCGAAGAGAGGTGGTTGGTAGCGGGGCTGCTAGGGTTCCCGTCGCCGCTCGCGGGAGCGACGAGGGGAACACGACTCCACGTCTTGTGTTGCTCTGAAGTAATCTTTACTATTAATGGAGAGTCCGTGGTATGGTGTCACACGTCTAACAAATTACAAAGCAAATGCCACCGTGGTTTGTAACAACTTACAACTCCCCCACTCGAGCGAGCTGGACCTAATTTTCTCTAAGCAGGAGGTATGGGCCACGATCAAGGACATGCCGAGAGAGCGCCCCTGGGCCGGACGACTTTACTGGGGCCTTCTATGTGCATGCGTGGCCCATCATCAAGAAAGACATCATGGCGGCCTTGCTGAAGTTGTTCGTCGGAGATGGTCGTGGTTTCGCCAGATTGAACAGCGCCGTGATTACTCTGATCCCGAAGAAAGCAGAAGCGATGGAGGTAGGAGATTACCGCCCCATCAGTTTGGTCCATAGCTTCTCGAAGCTGTTCTGCAAGCTGCTCGCCAATCGCCTCCGGCCACACCTTGGTGCTCTGGTCAGTCCAAATCAGTCAGCGTTTGTTCGGGGGAGAAGCTTACATGACAATTTCGTGCTAGTTCGGCAAGTGGCGCGCAAGATCAACAACCGGAGGAAAAAAGGTGTGCTCATCAAGTTGGATATTTCTCGTGCTTTTGACACCCTTTCTTGGACTTTCCTTTTTGAGGTTTTGCGCAAATTTGGGTTCAGTCGTATCTGGTGGCTTTGGATTTCCTTCCTTTTCAAGACAGCCTCTACTCGTATTCTGGTCAATGGCATCCCTGGGCGTCCGATTTCACATGCCAGAGGACTGCGTCAGGGTGATCCGATCTCTCTGATGCTATTTGACATTGCTATGGAACCCCTGATAGTTTTGATTTCTGCTGCGATTCAGCAGAACTTGTTCTCCCCCATCCACGGTGTCTCTCCCCTCCAGAGGCTATCGCTCTATGCAGATGATGTTGTTCTCTTTGTCAATCCCCTTGTCGAAGATCTGCTGGCGGTGCGACACCTGCTAGCTGCTTTTGGTGAAGCATCGGGGCTCCGGATAAATTACAGAAAATCTTCCGCTACAATAATCAGAGGAGTTGAGGAGGATGAGGAGCTGGTCTGTGATGTGCTGCGTTGTGAGGTGAGCCAATTCCCGATCAAATATCTCGGATTGCAGCTTGCCCTCAGACCTCTCACGAAGGGCGAATGGCAGCCGTCCCTGGACAAGATCATCAAGTTCATGCCGGCTTGGCAGAGAGGCCTTATCGATCGAGCGGGGCGGCTAGTAGTGATCAAGTGTGTAATTGCAGCGCGGCCAATTCACCAATTGCTTGTGGCCGAGGCGCCTGCTTGGATGTTGGAGGAAATCTACAGTTGGATGCACGCCTTTTTCTGGGCGGGGAAAGATGAGGTGAGCGGCGGCCAATGGCTTGTCTCGTGGCCGGCGGTGTGCAAGCCGTTCTGCTATGGTGGCTTGGGAATCAAAGATCTTAGGCTGCAGTGGCGGACTATAGTGGAGGCCAAAAGGGGCCATGGCCCCCCCAACTTAGTTAAAATTTGCACAATACTACCTAATATTTACATTTTTTGACCATAGAAAATACAAAATAATTCAAATTGGCCCCTCAACTACCATCTAATATGTTTTGGCCCCTCCTATAATCTTGGTCAAGGTCCGCCACTGTTAGGCTGCATGGTCTTGCGCTGCGAGTTCGATGGGAATGGCTTAGGCGAACTGACGACAGCAGACCATGGTTTGGTCTCCCGATGATCCATGACTCGGATGCCCGCAAGGTATTCGACAGTCTGGTTTTGATTCAGGTGGGCACGGGTGACAACGTACTGTTTTGGAGAGATCGATGGATTCGTGGTATATCAATTCGGGACATTGCGCCAGAGGCTGCTGATCTGGTATGCAATAGGATCGCGAATAAGAGGACGGTGAAGGAGGCGCTGCAAGGTAACAGGTGGCTGACCGACATGAGCGGGGTGCTGTCGCATGCTGGCGCCCTGCAATGTGCTCAGCTTTGGTTTGCGATCAGCCAACTGGACAGAGATGTGGACGCGAATGATCGATTCACTTGGCCATGGTCGTCGACAGGCACATACACTGCCAAGTCTAGATACAAGATGCTAACGCAAGGGACAGTCAGAGTTGGCTACGAGACCTGTGTATGGAAGTCATGGGCGACGCCAAGCTGCAAGATATTCATGTGGCTGGCACTGAAGTATAGGATCTGGACCTCAGACAGGAGGGTTCAACATGGCTTACAGGAGGAGGTGGATAACTGTCATCTTTGTGATCAGGAGAGCGAGACAGCGGATCACTTGCTGGTGCAATGCGTTTACAGTTTACTCACGTCAGGTATGGTTCAGGTGTTGCCAGACTGCCGGCTTCCCTGGACTTGAGCCTCAAAATGCAAATCGCCTGGAGGAGTGGTGGCTTTCGGTGAGACAGCAGATCAACAAGCGAGAGCGTCGTCGTTTCGACACACTGGTAGCAGCTTGCAGCTGGGGTTTGTGGAGGCAACGAAATGCGCGAGTCTTCGGGAATGTGAACCAGCAGTGCAATGAGGATGTGCTTGCGGCAAGGGTGGCTGAGGACATGAAACTATGGAGCATGGCCAAGAGAGGAAGAGGGAGAGATGTAGGTGTAGGTGTCCAGACAGTAGCCGGAGAGTAGGCTTTTGTATTCTGTGTGGTGTTTTTGTCAGACCTGTCTTAACAGGATCTTGACATTCTTGTAAACTCTTTCTACCTTCTATAAATCAAAGGCACGCATTTTACGTGTTTTATAAAAAAAAGATTATCTCAACAACTAGCGCTAGATTATCTCAACAATAAACCAAACAGACTCATTCACAACTAACAAGCGATACTAGATATAACTCTCCACGTTTCACCCTGCGTTTGGTGCGGGTGCAGTACCTGCAGCTGTTTTGACTCTTGCAGCACGTACCGGACGACACTCACCCGCCGGTCTACGTTCTCATGGTATCGATCCTAGCAGCGGCAGTGTCCAGGATGCGCCTGCCGCAGGAGGTGTACCGCGTGGAGTACGACGACTGCTTCCGCGGCCGCTGGCGACGTGCCGTGAGCAGGCACACCTCATGCCATACATGTACGACGAACAGCGCCGCGCTCCTGTCGATCGGCGGCCTCGTCGGCAACATCCCCGGGCGGCAGAGACCTGCATGCACGCTATAATCGTGTCCACGGAGATCATGTCGTCGCCCGATTCTACTCCCTAACTGCGTCTTCCGCATGGGCGCTGCCGCCATGATCCGATCTTCAACTCCCCGGAGCGGGGCACGCGCGGTTCCGGCTCGACCGCGTGGTGCACATAGTCACCGCTGCACGGGACACGGACGATGACGACAGGGGCAATACGGGGATCCGGATCTCTAGGCAACTTCCGGCCACGGGCCACCACCCGCCCCGCGCTGAACGTCGGCACCTTCACTTCACTTGTCCTACCGGCCTCCGAGCAGCTCCGCGCGGCGCTGTCCCTCGAGCACAAGGTGCTCCTCCTGATCGGCGGTGCCGCCTGCCGGGGTGAAGCTCTACAGGCCGGACTTCCGAACGGCGTGTGAGCGTGTACATGACGGAGAGGACAGGCTCGGGCACTCCGACCAAGACGTGGAGTCGTCGCGGATGACACAGCACATGTTGGGCGGAACCTGCATGCTATGCTAAAAGGAAGATTTACTTTGGTACAATACTTATCCTACTTCTCATGGGTTGATGGTGGCAACCGTTGTTTAATCTATGCTATTTGGCGTCCATTTTTCGTTCTTACAAATTAAGGGCCCTCCACATTTTCTGCATGGTTTCTAGATTTAATCCAAGATATGCTAAGTTGCTTGAATTTATACTTTAAGTTTCCCACATAAGCTGAAATCAAGCAAAGGATGCCAACATTTGTTACAAAACAATTTGTGTTATCAACCATGTACCAAAGTTCTCAGAACTACAAGCCTGTTGTTGTGCTACGAACTTAGATTATTTTTGCATTGCTCCAATTTCAGATTCCGGAATCAAAATCAAGGCCACAATGAAGTTGTCGGAAGAAGATGACCGACTTGTCTGGTTGTGGGAGAACGATGGAGTATCCACTGCAAGATCGGCGTAGTTAGCGTTCTCTGCATGTATGTCGACGGACGATCCCCGTGGGGAAGCAGGTGTGGAAATACAGAGCACCGCTAAGTTTTAAATTTCTTTGCAAGGCTCGTCTCGAAGGACAGGTGCTGGACGGTGGATAAACTCATGAGAAGGGGTTTGCAGCAACCCACCTCGATGCCCCCTTTGCGACCAGGACCAAGAGAGTTACTTGTCCGGTTGCTAGAGAGGTGTGGTTTAGTGTGCTAGGCAACATCTAGACTGGATGCCACAACCGGATGCAGAACTGATAGACTGCTGAATTAGGCCACCGCGACCCGGATGATTCAGAGGCGAGACGAGTGGCCGTGTAACATCTTAGTCGTGTAGAGTATCTAGCAAGTCTGGAAAGACATGGTCTTCAATGGCGCACAGGTCTCGACGGAGAGAACAATCGACAAGATCAGATCGGGGGTGGAGCAAAGGAAGAAGGGCAAGGCTTCTTCGAGTTGAAGGTTTTACGGTTTTGGCCAATGGCCTTTGAGGTGGGATGAGGGGGAGTAGTTGCCATGAGAGATAAGAGAGGGACCGTCTCGAGTAGAATGTGTAGGTTAGAGCGCATTGTACTATTTGCGGTGTCCTGTGTTGTACGCCCTACGGGCTTGTGGACAGGCCGTTTGGCCACTTCTTTGTATGAAAATGACATGCCTTTCCATGGCATATTTTTTTTAAAAATAAATCAAGTTGGAACCGTGTCTTACGAATCTGAGCATGCAGGTAACTAAATAGTGTTCCCACCTTTTGGTTCCTTCCAACTCTAATTTTTTTTCCCATTCCTATATGATCCAAAAATAGGGAGTTCAAGTTTAATACCTATTATTGGAAAGTTGTAAACGCCCTTAGCAAAAACTGAGTGTTATAGATGTACAATTATTTAGTGCAAATGCCAAACTAAGTTCTTGCCAATGTAGTAGTAATACACTGAGTAATATGTTATCCGCTGAAAAAGTATTTTGTGACTTATAACAAAGAAATATCCAAATGATTTGTGTCACTGTTCTAGAAAAAAGACGACATAGGCTCTAACACAATGAGGCCGGAAGGGACCGAGTACTTACCGAGTTTTGTACGAGAAAAAGAGTTGCAGATATAGCCTTTTTTTGTTTCTATGCACATTGAAAATTGTCATTTCAATTTTATATCTTAAACATGTGAGGGAGTAGATCTTAGTTATAAGCATAATTAATTGGGCCCTTGAGAATATGACGTCGAATTGCAATTTTAATGTATTTGGAATACTTTTATTTATGCGGGGACTGTATTGGAATGTAGTTTTCAACTTTGATGTTTATGTTAAATCCAGTGGGTTGTACATTATATTTGCCCCAACCATATATAAAATGATGCTTGATGTGCACAAGAATCCAAAAGTTACATGTTTGACACAATTAGTGTTGAACCAATAGAATATTTATCCCCCGTTGCAACGCACGGGCAATCACCTAGTACTAGCGGACTAAGCGCGGACTCCACCGCGCCCGTGGGCTAAAATTTTGAATTATCTAATTGTAAAATTGGTGAAATTCAAAATTTGTGTAGGTTGAGAAGTCTTTCAAATATTTGAAATGGTCAAATTGGGAAGCTAGTCATATCTCTGAATTGTTTCGTTCAAATATTTGAAATGGTCAAATTGGGAAGCTAGTCATATCTCTGAATTGTTTTCACGTTTATTAAATGCTTAGATTTGTGTGTTCATGATCCATTTGTAATATTTGTAAGCGTGGATTTTGGATTGGAAAGCTCCAGTATGGTTTTCTTTCCTTCGTATTTTTTTGTAAATGTTAGCAAATTTGAATTTCTCAAATGTGTTTGCTTTCTTTCACACAAGTAGTTGGTTTTACGTTTTAAGAACGGTTTTTTTGTGTCGTTATGTTGGCACGTGTATTGTGTTTGAATTATTATTGCATTTATTAAGTGCGTAGATTTGAAAATTGCCTGAAATTTCGAATTATTCGAACATGCAATTTGATCATATGTTGTAGGTAGGTAGTTTTTTTTATGTCCATGTTGACATTTCAGTTATATTTTATCCGCCCATTAAATTTAATTTTGAAAGTGTCCGCACCTAAAAATTGCGCAGATTCGGGAATTAATGAAATACAATTGAGGCTTCCGTTTTAAGATTGTGCGCATTTTGGAAATCGCTCAAATTCGCAAGTCATTAGTTTTTTAATAGCTTAACGCATTTGAAAGGCACATGGCAATTTGAAATTTTGAATTTTGGTCGTGCATATATATTTTTATGTGACCACGCTGACATATTTGTCATTTTTTTTGGACATACACTATTTAGTTTTTTTTTTCCAAAATTATATGGATAATTTGGGATTTTTTCCCCAAAATTTAGGATTTTTTTCCCAAAATTGTTTTCACGTTTATTAAATGTTTAGATTTTGTGGTCATGATCCATTTGTAATATTTGTAAGCGTGGATTTTGGATTGGAAATCTCCAGTACGGTTTTCTTTCCTTCGTATTTTTTTGTAAATGTTAGCAAATTTGAATTTCTCAAATTTGTTTGCTTTCTTTCACACAAGTTGTAAGCGTGGATTTTGGATTGGAAAGCTCCAGTATGGTTTTCTTTCCTTCGTATTTTTTTTGTAAATGTTAGCAAATTTGAATTTCTCAAATGTGTTTGCTTTCTTTCACACAAGTAGTTGGTTTTACGTTTTAAGAACGGTTTTTTTTTGTGTCGTTATGTTGGCACGTGTATTGTGTTTGAATTCTTATTGCGTTTATTAAGTGCGTAGATTTGAAAATTGCCTGAAATTTCGAATTATTCGAACGTGCAATTTGATCATATGTTGTAGGTAGGTGGTTTTTTTTATGTCCATGTTGACATTTCAGTTATATTTTATCCGCCCATTAAATTTAATTTTGAAAGTGTCCGCATCTAAAAATTGCGCAGATTCGGGAATTAATGAAATACAATTGAGGCTTCCGTTTTAAGATTGTGCGCATTTTGGAAATCGCTCAAATTCGCAAGTCATTAGTTTTTTAATAGCTTAACGCATTTGAAAGGCACATGGCAATTTGAAATTTTGAATTTTGGTCGTGCATATATATTTTTATGTGACCACGTTGACATATTTGTCATTTTTTTGGACATACACTATTTAGTTTTTTTTCCAAAATTATATGGATAATTTGGGATTTTTTCCCCAAAATTTAGGATTTTTTTCCCAAAATTGTTTTCACGTTTATTAAATGTTTAGATTTTGTGGTCATGATCCATTTGTAATATTTGTAAGCGTGGATTTTGGATTGGAAATCTCCAGTACGGTTTTCTTTCCTTCGTATTTTTTTGTAAATGTTAGCAAATTTGAATTTCTCAAATTTGTTTGCTTTCTTTCACACAAGTTGTAAGCGTGGATTTTGGATTGGAAAGCTCCAGTATGGTTTTCTTTCCTTCGTATTTTTTTTGTAAATGTTAGCAAATTTGAATTTCTCAAATGTGTTTGCTTTCTTTCACACAAGTAGTTGGTTTTACGTTTTAAGAACGGTTTTTTTTGTGTCGTTATGTTGGCACGTGTATTGTGTGTGAATTCTTATTGCGTTTATTAAGTGCGCAGATTTGAAAATTGCCTGAAATTTTGAATTATTCGAACGTGCAATTTGATCATGTGTTGTAGGTAGGTGGTTTTTTTTATGTCCACGTTGACATTTCTGTTATATTTTATCCGCCCATTAAATTTAATTTTGAAAGTGTCCACACCTAAAATTTGCGCAGATTCGGGAATTAATGAAATACAATTGAGGCTTCCGTTTTAAGATTGTGCGCATTTTGGAAATCGCTCAAATTCGCAAGTCATTAGTTTTTTAATAGCTTAACGCATTTGAAAGGCACATGGCAATTTGAAATTTTGAATTTTGGTCGTGCATATATATTTTTATGTGACCACGTTGACATATTTGTCATTTTTTTTTGACATACACTATTTAGTTTTTTTTTCCAAAATTATATGGATAATTTGGGATTTTTCCCCCAAAATTTAGGATTTTTTCCCAAAAAAAATCGGAAAAATTACATGGCGGGCCCACTGAGACATCGTGCTAACGTCACAGTGGCTAAATCTGGCCGGACCGCTGGCGGCGGCGTTGAGCTCGCCGGCGGCGCGCCGGCGCGTTCCAGCACGCGCGTGTGGGCGTGCCCAAAGCGGCCCGACGCGGGGAACCTCGAGGTGGCGGCGCCGCCGCCGTTTGGTCGCCGGAGCGGCGCCGGCGGGCGTCGGACGCGGCGGCGGCGATTCCGCGGCGCACGCAGCGCCCCAGGACGCACCGCTTGGAGAGGAGGCGGAGGAGACGACGGCGCGTCTCGCCGTGGCCGGCGATTTGTAAGGGGAGGGCCGTGGCGGCGCCGCCGGCGGCGACCACGGCATCGCGCGGGGAGAGGAGAGCTCGATGACGATTTTGCAGGTAAGCCCCTGTCGTTGTGGGTAATTGCATTAAGGCCCCCCGCAGAGGAAAACGTGGAATGTATGCGAATAGGCAAAAGTGGGAGGGTTTTTTTAGAAAACGGCGCGGCGACCGGGTGGGAGACCGGCTGGGAGCCGGGCGACCGGTGGGTGACCGGGTGTACGTGGCGCCTCGTGATTGGACAAAAATCGACTGCTACAGTGCCGTGCGTTTCTGGGCCGACGTGGAGCCATCTGGGCCGTACTTCGCGCTGATCGGACGGCCGATAAACTCCTACAAGCGTGGACCAATGAAAAGGGGCGGATCCTGCCCGCCTTTATATATAGTTGAATTGTGAATTGGGCAATGGCATTGATCCATTTAACCCAAAGAAAAAAATTCTTCACTCCGGCACTTCGAACGTTCTACTCACACTCCAACCGCGGCAGCAGCCGACCGCCGCTCGCCATGGGCTTCCCCGGCGGCGAACCCCCTCCTCCGCCGGCGCCGACGCTCATTAAGCTCGGACGCGCGGTCACCGCGCGCCATGTGGACCGGCTCCTCGCCGCGCTCCTCCGCCGCCGCAGGCACCGTCTCGTCTGCGCCCTCGCCTCCCAGGCGCTCGCCAACTCCCTGCGCCCCACCCCGCGCACCCACCTCCTTGCTGCCTGCGCGCTGCTAGACTCCTCCCGCCCCCATGACGCTGCTCGGCGTCTCGCGCTCGCCGGGCCGGCCTCCTCCGCCCGTCGCCTCTGGGACGCGCTGCTCCGCCGTGCCTTCGCTGCGCATGGGGACCTGCGCCACGCGCTGGAACTCTTCTCCACTAGCGTCGAGGATCACGGAGCTGTACTCTCGCCGTCCACGTACCGTGCGATCATATCGGAGTTGTGTGCCCGCGGGGACATGGCCGGGGCGCTCAAGGTGTTTGATATAATGACCATGAGAGGGTGTCAGGTGGACGATGGTGTTTGTAGTGTGATCGTTTCTGGTTTCTCCAAGGCCGGAAAAGCTGAGGCTGGGTTGGAGTTCTACGATAGGGTGAGGAAGGATGTCAGCGGGGTTGAGCCAGGCCTGGTGACGCTGACTGCGGTTGTCAATTTGCTCGCGAGGGAGGGGAGAATTGGTGAGGTGGCAGAGCTGATAACGGAGATGGAACGGAAGGGTATGATGGGTGATGAAGTGTTCTACAGCAGCTTAGTTCATGGATACATGAGGAGTGGCCTGTTGATGGAAGGGCTCCGGGAGCATCGGCTGATGTTAGAGAAGGGCATTGCAGCTGATGTGGTTAGTTATACTACTGTTATTGATGGGATGTGTAGAGAAGGGAGTGTGGAGAAAGTAATGGGGTTCTTGGATGAGATGGAACGAAGGGGTGCTAAGCCGAATTTGATCACTTATACCTCACTTGTTGGTGGTTTCTGCAAGAGGAACAGGTTGGAAGATGCCTTGTCCATAGTCAGGAAACTGGAACAAACAGGTGTAGTGGTGGACGGGTATGCATATTCAATTTTAATCGATGGATTTTGCAAAAAAGGAGATTTGGATAAGGCTTTCTCTTTGCTTGGAGAGATGGAGGGCAAGGGGATAAAAGTTGGGATTGTGACATACAATGCTGTAATAAATGGTTTGTGTAAGGCTGGTGACACTACCAAGGCTGTTGAAATCTCTGAAGCTGTTACTGGTGATAATTTCACATATAGCACGCTGTTACATGGTTACATTATGGAAGAGGATACGGCTGGTGTTATGGCAACAAAAGGTAGGCTTGAGAGTAGTGGGATTGCAGTGGATGTTGTCACATGCAATGTACTTATCAAAGCATTGTTTATGATCAAGAAGGTGGATGATGCCTGCAGCCTGTTTCACAGAATGCCTGATATGGGCTTAAGCCCTAATACCGTTACCTATCATACAATCATAGACATGATGTGTAAACTTGGAGAATTTGACAGGGCTGTTGAGTTGTTTGATAAGTACAAGAAAGATACATCATTCTCCAGTGCAGTTGTTCACAGTGGCCTGATTGGAGCACTATGCAATGCAGGAAACGTCATCATTGCTGAACAAATCTTTTGTGATCTTATTCATAAAAAACTTAGGCCTGATTCGTGTACTTACAGAAAGTTGATTCATGCAAACTTTAAAGAAGGTGGTGAACAAGGTGTGCTAAATTTCATTGGTAAGGTGGGGGAGTTAGACATGGACTTGTTTTCATCTATGTGCAGTTACGCTTGTAGTTTCTTAAGCACCAGGGATTGTTGTCAAGCAGCATTGGCTGTCTACAAGATAATCAGAACACAATTCTTCACAGTATCTAGCAAAACATTCTACAAACTGCTCAAGAGCTTACTCCGAAATGGAAATGAACAGGTCATACAACCATTGCTAAGTGAGTTCGTAAAGATTCATGGCCTAAATGAACCTAGAGCGATTAATATGCTGTCTTGTTACCTCGGCAAGAAGGGTGTTGGTGAAGCTATTCAGTTTTCAAGTTACATGAACAATGGCGGCGTTCCTGTCAGTGTTCTAAGGGGAGCTGTCTATGCACTGAAGAAAGAGGGTGAAATTCTGGATGCATATAACTTCCTGAATGAAGCTCAACAAAGTGGTTTTCCAGTGGATCTAGCAATGTATTCCATAGTAGTGGAAGGCCTTTGTAGAGGTGGTAATCTTGAAAAGGCATTAGACCTTTGTGGAAGCATGAAAAAAGAGGGGATTCATCCAACCATTATCATCCATAACTCAGTTCTCAGTGGTTTGTGCCAGCATGGATGCTTTACCGAAGCATTCAGGCTCTTTGACTACTTAGAAGGAAGCAACATTCTTCCAACACTGATCACTTATGCTATACTTATAGGTGCTTTGTGCAGAGAGGGTTTCTTGGATGATGCATATCATTTATTTCAGAAAATGTCCAACAACGGCATCAGACCCACTACCCGTGTTTACAACTTGCTGATAAGTGGTTACTGTAACTATGGGTTAATTGAAAAAGCACTTGAGCTTTTGTCTCATTTCGAGGAACCTTTTCTACTTCCAGATGCTTTTACACTTGGTGCGGTTATTAGCGGGCACTGTCTAAAAGGTGACACTGAAGCTGCATTAAGCTTCTTTAATGAATACCATTGTAAGGAGATGGTCCCAGATTTTGTTGGTTTCGTGAGCCTGGTGAAAGGACTCTATGCAAAAGGAAGGTTGGAAGAATCCAGGGGCATCTTGAGGGAGATGTTTCAGTGCAAACAAGTTGTGGAGCTAATAAATATTGTTGGAAATGAGGTCCAAACCGAATCTCTAGCTGGTCTTCTGTCTTCTGCATGCGAGGAAGGGAGGATTGATGAGGTTGTGACTATCCTAAGTGAAGTGAGACTCATGTCTGTATCCTCTTCAGATTCTAATAATTGTAATACGCTTGCTCACCTGAAGAGGCAGCAGAGAATTGATGACACATGTGATCCCAGAACAAATTCAGAACAAGATTTAACAGTTGCTTTTGATGTTTCTAGTAAGGGCCTTCATGGAAGTTCTGAAGGCACATTGCAGCCCATGACAGAGAGAGCTGATAATTTGTGCATATCAAGTGATGATACTGATATTGACAATGGTAATTTGTTAGGGAAGTCTTTCTATGATGACTTTGACACATATTATCCTGCTATTGCTTCACTTTGCTCGAAAGGGGAGCTGCTCCAGGCCAATAAGGCAATTGAAGCAATGATTCGAAATTCTGGTTAAATTTGGTAAGCAGTACAATCTGATAGGGAAGTTTTTCTGGCCCATGGTATCATCATCCGTAAAAACACCACCCGTAAGTACACCATTTTCTTCTAGATATAACTATGCTCGGTGATGCACACTTGGGGACTTGTTTATATCTATTCTGTGTTTTGTAGGTGAAGAGAGCATTTGTAAACATCATTGACCATCTTGGAGTTGGCAACATAAGGGTTCACAAAGATATAAATGAACTGTAAGATGTAACACCATCTATCGCTTGTAGCAAAACTAAACTACACAAACACATATACCCTTGATGATCTGACTGTTCTTTCTTTCATTCACCTCAGCAATACAGACCAAATGAATTGAGAGCCCTGACTGTCCACAGGATCAAACAGTTAAGAGTGCCTCTGCTGATGTGGTGAACGCATGGTATCCATCTTTCATTTTTCCATGCACATTGTTCACTTGGTTTTGCGTATGTTTTTCCAATATGGTTCAAGGTTCTGAATACCAAGATATGCCTTGTAGTGTGAGCAGGGCATGAGAAAAGAGCAACAGTGCAACTTCATCATGCAGGAATGCACTTAAATGACAAATCAGATCAACTGAGGGTAGTAAATTATTAGAACAGCTACCAGGGCTGTGTGGTAAGAAAAAATGGTGCAAACAGAAAGCCTGTAAGAGCAATGGACATGCAGGTAATAGTTCGACTACATGGTCTTATTGTGTTGTTATTTTCACCTTCTAGCCCCATTCCAATCTAAGTTCCTTTTAAATTGTTAATAATGTAACAATGCACTAGCTCTGGCTGCACATACAAATTCTTTAAATACATGGAAAAGTTGCCAGTCCCCCTTCATATTAATTCCCGGCGAAATATTACAAAATGACACCTTATACATATGAACTGAATGCAATTAACCTTTGTTCTAAACATGGATCTTGTGCGCCCATATATTAAATGACTTTATTCTTTCAAACAATTGACTTTTAGTTCAATTGGGTGAGATCAGCCCACAACTATCTGGGAACTGAACGATCTGAGACAAAAAATGATTAAAAAACTGTTAGTCAAGAAACCTGCGCATCCTTTTGTATGAGTATGGTTGTTGTTTCTTGAGATGTGTGTTGAATATGTGACATGGTATATACATTTTGTATGAGTATGGTTGTTGTTTCTCGAATTTGAATGTTGAACTAAAGGCCTAGTGCACCAGTACAACTCAAAGGTGCTAGTGCACCCAATATGCTGCCGAGTTGTTCCATCATATTGGACGCACAAGATTGGATTTTACCTACTTGTAGGTATCTTCTAAAAACTAACTTTTGGTCTTTTTTTTTACAGGAAATATATGTCAAAGGATGCACGGCTTGAGTACTCCGAAAACTCTTGAACAAATAGGTGAACATGTACTGTGTGGTGGAATTTGGGAGTCAAAGACTTGGTAAGTTATGTCAAACAACAAGTTCTAAAGAAACCAGGTGGACTCATCTTATATGAATTCTTACAACATATGCATTTCTCAATGCAATTTACAGAACATAAATGAACAAGAAATTTTTGAAATTACAACCACACTTGCTTATTCAGTTTAAAACTTGGAGCCAACTCCACACACAATTCAGCAAATACAGCACCTTTAGTAACTCATTGATAGTTGTTGAGCCTCCTGCAGTTCTTCCTGATCTCCCCCTGTGACCCGGTCAGTGGCATGATATTGCCCATGTTCACCATCGACTGTGCAAAGTGCTGGAAGAAGAGGTGCACGTCGTCTGCGTATGCCTTGACGAGCGCCGCCGTCTCGGCGCTCTTGGTGAGCAGGATCTCATCGGAGCTGAGAAGGCCCCTGCCAGCCAGGATGTTCTTGAAGTAGAAGTTGTCGAACTTGGTCGAGGTGACAACATCGAGTGGGAAAAGGTTGTTGTCGCCACCTGAGCGTGGGCACCCTTGTCTCAGCTGCGCTGCGTAGGACACATCCAGCGTGCTGTCGGCCAGGCCGTTACCTGACTGGTTGTACAGCCTCTGCCGGAAGCTGGTGCACCGGGACAAGCCAATGGTGTGGCCACCTGAGAGCGCGACGACATCGACGACATTGAGGCCGAGACGGTTGAACTTGGTGATGATGGTGGGGAGGGTGTTGTTGGGGGCAGGGATGTCATTGTTGGATCCCTGGATGCTCGCACCTAGAGAGTCCCTCCGGCCAAGCGGCACGTCCCAGTAAGGGCCGCCAACCTGCAGATTAATTTGGATCCCAAAGAATCACACATAATGCTACATTATTTAGCTCGGGCTAGTTAGGACAGAGTTATTTTTGGTGTCCACATACGAGAACGGTGGAGTCGCGTGCGGCAAGGGCGAGGATGTCGGCGCAGGAGACAGTGCCGGGGCAAGCCGTCTCAAGGGCGACCTTGATCTGGTCGACAACCTCAAATCCCCGGAGGGAGTTCAGATTGGGGTTGGACCCCTTCTCACTGACTATGCTGCTGCTGTTGTCCAGTAGCACGGATGCATCACACCCCTATACACAGAAAGAAAGAGGATGTCAGAACAGGTTGGTGGATAATTAGGCATGTGGTACTGTATAGATTGGGTAGTTTGGACACATTCAACGAAATAGTAGTGTTGATTGGCCAGGTACATGCATCGAGTGAAGGAAGAGCTCCATTTGTTGTGCACTTAAATTAAGCAGTCACCATTTTTTTGGGGAAAAAACCACTCATGGTATGGACTCGATTATGTCACCGAGACAATAAGTAGTGCGGGCATTGTAGGTAGGCTATCTTATAATTGGTGAAAACTAAAAAATTAACGTAAAACCCACCTATTCTTCCATGTTCCGCATGACACGATTTTCAATGCCAATGACAAATATAGCAAAGGTTAAAAACTGGACACTTGTAGAGCTAAGCATTCAAACAGCTGAAGTTAACGAGTAAAATGCACTGATATCATTTAGTCATAGACACACAGTAAACTATGTATTCTGCTGTGCTTCATTGTAGGAACTATGTTCAGCAAGCATCATTGTATCATTGTAGAAACATTTAAAGGATACTGCAGCAAAGAGGAAGCAAAAACCTTGACAAAGCAGTCATGGAAATGCAGCCTGACCAAGGATGCTGCCATCCTGGTCTCCTGGGCAACAGCCTGTGCCACGATGGATTGCACAATTTCCTTTGCCTTCGGGCACGAGTGGTCGTAAAACTGTGGGAATAAGCTGTACCATGGGTTGGCACGAACGGTGCCTGCAAGGAGGAGTGGATAGACAAGGCAGAGCACAAGCAAACCACCCATGGAAGTCGCCATGTAAGTAAGTCCTTTGCTGCACTACGTTACAAGCAGAAGATAGTTGCTGGTTGTTTGCTTCTAGTTCTCTTCTTGTGGGTGATGATATGTGGGCATTGGGTGGTTTATATAGCAGGAGGATGGGGCGCATGTAGGGAATGGAAAGAAGGGTGGTTTCCGGGAGAGGTCTGAGATGCAGCATGGCAGCTGGGTTGTTAGACAATGCGTATATAAGAAGTGAGCTACTAGGCACTGTTTTCAACTGCTTGGCCATTAATTCTTCTATCAAGTAACTCCAAAGGTTTAAATCATCTAAAGTATTCATCTGATTTTCTTCGAAAGCGTGCTGCTATGTTTAATGTCTTGTTTTGGTCATCATTTCTAGTGCAAAGCTACTCGAAGATTAAGCTTTGGTGAACAATTGTAGATCAAGACATTTCTCAGACAAGTTTAATCCTATTACATATTTTACTGAGAAGCTAAAATACAAGTGTACATTGTAACACTGATGAAACATCTTAGAGCTATCATCACTTGCGGAACAACCATTCCTGTGAAATTTTTGACAAATTGCAAGCATGGGGTGCTGAAAAGAGAAGCTTTGGTAACTACATGTCCACATGTACACTGCAATCTTCAACAAACATATCCATAGACCATAGTTTTTGTGAATTAATCACGCAAGGTTGTGGTCATGCAATTTCACCCCTTGTGAATATGAATGCTACACTATAAGGCAGCTACTATCTTACAATAGACCAGCCACATCCTTCAGTTTAACCTTTTGCCTCACGGTAGGCCGTAGAACCACCCCGAACAAGTCACAAGTGTCTAGGAACTCTCCCTACACATGACAATATGTGAAACCAAGCTGCCAAAGTACAAAAGAAGGCTTAACCAAAAGCGAAAGTTTTGCTTCCTAATTAATACTGCTACTTTTGTAGTTTTGTTATACACAAGAGTAGTTACAGGTCGGAGGGTACTAGTTAATGCTAACACCGTATTAAGGAGATTTTCTTATTATTGGTGATCATGGGAACAGGGATTCGTGTCCCACGCCTTTGGGGATAAAAGTACGCCGCTACACCAGCGTGGCACCTTAAGTAAAATACAGATTTTCGATGAAGGGTAATGTCTAAGATCTTTAGGACATTATTGTTGTGTCTTGTCGTAGAATCATACCAAATTAGGTTAACTTTCCTACCTTACTGAAACTTTTTGATGGTTCATCTAATTTCCGGGCCAGAGAACGTGTGTAACATGTAACATGGTGCCTGCCTTCTGTACAGTCTTGGGCTTATTTCCCTAGCTAACACACGTGCATGGATGCTGATCAGGTCAAAGGAGATGTGCGATATTGTACCAACTTTGGAAGACACAGGATGCGTGATGATTCTGCGTTAGGTGCTTGCATGGCCTACATTCATGTCGGGAGCAGGTTCCTGGAGCTGGAAGTACTTTCAACTGTTCCAAGGCTTTGTCACGGGCCCAGCAGTCCTGTTCTCCTGTCCAGCGCTTAGCAGTGACCGTTTCTTGAAGAAAACAACAGCGTGCCACAAAGCAAGAGTCTCAGAGACTTGCATATGACTTGCAGGTATGTTCATGCTACCTGTATGTATGTGAACTGTAATTGTTGATTACGGATATTGTTACAATAGAGGTCTTGTAATTTTTATGCAAATTAATATCCTAGCTCTTAGCATAGGTCGAATGAGCATAAAAAAAGTTCATACTGAAGTGAGCTAGGAGTTCACAACTTTGTATCGAGCTCGAGCAGCATTTTGCACTGCATCATGTTTCTTTTAGCCCCTATAGCAGCCAGAATCGAACTGTATTTGTCATTTCCATGGCTCTTTCTTTTAGAATCTTCGGTCTCGGTTATTTTGGTTTCGGTCTCGGTCTTTTCGGTTTCGGTTTTCGGTCTTCGGTTTTTATGCCCACCCCTATTTATGGCTTTCATGTATGATTCTACTTTCTACCACCAGAAATACTTGGTTCAACCAGTATTCTCTAGTCTTCTCACTGTAGTTGTTGGGGTGGCCATGTGGGGTTACCGAGAGAACTATATAGCAAGAGTCAAGAGCAAGTTATATGTCTCAGAAGAGACCATAGAGTCAGACTTGGCGTGTATCCCTACGGCTACAAACTTTGGGAGTAAACTAAAGTGACATAAGCAAGACTACCTGCTCATTTGAATTCTTCTGTGTTAGGATGATCCTGATTCATTATTGTTTCCTGTTTCCTCATTGTTCAATTCTTAACAGCATACGGGTCATACTTACTGTGGAAGAGAAAGCAAAAAATCTTGAATAGGCCCACACATTTCTTAGAAGTTAACCAACACAATTTTTCCAATGGAATTGAAGATAATCCGCCAATGATTTCTTACAACTTGTTCCCGAATAAAGGACTTTGCAGCTAAGTGAATGATTAGAGTGCCTTAATGTATTGTGCTGATCTTCACTTTACCCCAACCACAATCTGCTTAAGCGAGCTTTTGTTTAGATATGACATGATTAAGCAAAGCTCTTTTCAACTACTCTATTATTTTTCTCTCAATGGTTTTTTTGGCTTCCCTATGTAGCTTCACAGTTTTGGTAGGTCCGATCTAACCTTTTCCTTGCTGTTACACTTACTCTGTGAAGCATGGAAGACTTTTGACATGTGTTCTGAAAAGAGCAAGTATTTAATGAGATACATTGGCATAGTTGCAGACCATCGCTATAATAAGAGTAGATCACTGAAGAAGACAAGTTGATCACTGCTTTATTGACGATTAGAGAAGGCCCCTTAGCTTCCAAGACATGGTTAAAATTTATTTTCATCCATGCTCTGTTTTCTACTTTTCTGAAGTGTGGTTTGCTCGACTGAGAAGGTAGTGATGTGCTTCGAAACAGCACTTTACGCAATGTGTTGTGTGAATGTTTGACACTGTGGCTGCGTACCTGCTGTGTCACGTTACATTTCACAAAAAGAATCATAAAAAAGAATAACAGTTTTGATAATTCTTAGTCGATTGAGAATTAATCTTAGTCGAGTTTTGGACCATTGGATTGCGTTGTGATTCGTGCCGCTTGTGAGTTAGAGATGGTTTGCAATGGAGATTCATCCAGTTGCATATGGGTTGCATGAGATTTTCTTAGTTGATTGTAACTGAGAAAAATCTCTATCGTGCTAGCTTAGGAGTTGCACATGAGTTGCAGCTGAGACTTAGGGGTAACGTTACCAGACTAGATTTACGCGCTTTTATTTTTTGGCTGAACCGGTAGTGGACAAATGTGATGTCCCCGTGGTGCCGCGTATACCATAATGCACCAGCAGTTAGTACTCTTATCAAATCGAATCCATCCATGAATGCGATCTTTGACACTTTGGTAGCACATAGTATGTCAGTAGGCATATATATGATTTTGTTAACAAAAACATAGTACCCTTATGCCTATTTATCTATCTACTCCACATCAATCAATCAATAATTGTAGTAATCACAATCAAATTGCCCATGCCAGATTTTGAAGTAAGCAAAGTGCGTATTAATTAGAAGTTATAATAATGTAAGCCAATAGATCTAGAACTAGTGTACTAATACAACTTAAAAAAAATACAATGCTGCTACAGCATAGTGTACCAACTCTAACTAATCCTCGTTCATCTGCTTCCTTCTGGCTGTGTCTGTACGGCCTTTTTCACCTGCCCCAGCAGGCAACTAGTTATTGTACACGGAATCTGGATAAACCTGCAATTGACCTTGAGTTTGATTACTGCACATCAATCATATGGGACCTAGCTACTTATTCATGTTGATATTCATTCATTTTTTTAGGTCAAGGCTCATAATCCTCATCTGCTAGCTGTTGGTTGCTAGTGTAGGCAATATTTAACGAGTCCTTTAATTAGCTATATGCTTTGTAGAAATGGCATATACATCTATAGAAGACACACACTTGAGGTCTTAATAATTACCTTATGATTAGATTAATTTCTTCCAAAACTTCTTTGAGTTAAATCATTGTATGTAAAGTAAAGTTGGTTTTTATTGATGAAGCAGGAGTTTCACTTAAAAAAAATCAGTTGAAAAGTTACAAACTAGTTCGGCACTTTTGTCTTTGTTCCCGAGGTGCCTGCAATGATGTCGACCTGACACACTTTACATATTTATTTTCGCACACGTATCATTATTTCCCTTTCTGCTTTGGAGTAGTTCTTAGGTACACCGAAATGTACCTTCTAAAACTTAGCAGAAGAAATGTATTTGAAACCTCTAAAATTACGAAAAAGTACGCACATAGCTATTGGTTAGAAACTTAGGCACGTACATTTTCGGAAAATAAGATGACTAGTTTTGATGAGTTAATTGCGCCGAAGGTCGCACATCTCGTCACGTACGTGCACATTGGTCACACATCAGGAAAACAGGATTTTTTGGTCACACATCTCGACTTTGCGTGCACATTGGTCACAAACGGGAAGTGTCATCCCGTTTTGGATGGTAAATTTTCAGAAAACCCCTGGAGAAATATTAATTTTACAAAATGGTCCTCCTAATTTTACAAAATGGTCCTTCTAATTTTACAAAATGGTCCTCCTAATATTACTCAGGGGGTTTTCTAAAAATTTACCATCCAAAACGGGATGACACTTCCCGTTTGTGACCAATGTGCACGCAAAGTCGAGATGTGTGACTAAAAAATCCCGTTTTCCAGATGTGTGACCAATGTGCACGTACGTGACGAGATGTGTGACCTCCAGCGCAATTAACTCAGTTTTGATCCAGGTGAAAATGCGAAAACAAGTGTTCTACCGTTTAAGTTTTAGCATCCTCATTTCTATCAAATTTAACAATTTTTGGTACTATATATATTTGTGTGTGATTTTTTTTTGACTTTTTAAAAATACAAATAATTTTTGTGCTAAATTTTAGGAAGTGTGTACAACGGGAGCTAGGTCTATTCTGATTCTAGTACTCCCTCCGTTCACTTTTGTAAGACATTCTATTTTTTTTTTGAAAATACACGTATCTAGACATATTTTTTGTGTAGGTTCACTCATTTTCTTTTCCTTGTTGCTTCCGTTGTTCAGGGCATTGACAACTACTAACGAATAATAAGTTATCAAGTTAGGTATATTTTTTCTCTAGCAGTTTGTTTTCCTCTTTTATGATGTATAAGACCGCATGATTGAACTTGTTATTAGTTGACTACCCATATATGTGCATCTTAGATGTACATATATATATGTACCGGTTGTGAACTATTTTCCGTCTGTATCCCTATGCTGCTCGATCGATTAATGAAGCTAGCGGCCTTTTCCTCCGACAGCGATGGCCGATGGGTATATCCACTGTGCGGTTGCTCATGATTCACCCACCATACACTGTGCGGTTGCTTAATTTCTACCTTGACCTAGAAAGACCGGCCGGCTGCATGCTGTAGTACTACACTGCAGCCACTAGCCAGATGTTACCTACCTAACGATCCAAAAGAACGAACTAATAATTAACCTATTACAAAAGTACCAACGAAGATGATAAACATGCTTGACTTTTCCCATTCTTCGGAAGATCACTAGTTTTTTTATCGAGATTCCTCAAAAGTTGTGATTCATGTATTTCTCCAGAAAAGTTCTTTAGATTCCCCAACTCCCCAAGTAGTGGAAATATAATTGCAGGCTTAATTTTGAAGTTGGGGAGCTCAACAGTAACAATCGATCTGGGATTCCACATTACGCACAATCACACTTTATTGAAAAGATGAGACGGCAGAAACTCCACGTACAATTCAGCGCACACACACATATAGCAACATTTATCAGTAGCTAGCTTAGTGGAAGTTGTTGAGCCTCCTGCAGTTCTTCCTGATCTCCCCGTGCGACCCGGTGAGCGGCATGATGTTGCCCATGTTCACCATGGACTGCGCAAAGTGCTGGAAGAAGAGGTGCACGTCGTCCGCGTAGGCCTTGACGAGCGCCGCCGTCTCGGCGCTCTTGGTGAGCAGGACCTCGTCGGAGCTGAGAAGGCCCCTGCCGGCCAGGATGTTCTTGAAGTAGAAGTTGTCGAACTTGGTCGAGGTGACGACGTCGAGCGGGAAGAGGTTGTTGTCGCCGCCGGAGCGTGGGCAACCCTGCCTGAGCTGCGCCGCGTAGGACACGTCCAGGGTGCTGTCGGCGAGGCCGTTGCCCGACTGGTTGTACAGCCTCTGCCGGAAGCTGGTGCAGCGGGACAGGCCGATGGTGTGGCCACCGGAGAGGGCGACGACGTCGACGACGTTGAGGCCGAGGCGCTTGAACTTGGTGATGATGGTGGGGAGGGTGTTGTTGGGGGCGGGGATGCCGTTGTTGGAGCCCTGGATGCTCGCGCCAAGAGAGTCCCTCCGTCCGAGTGGGACGTCCCAGTACGGGCCACCAACCTGCAGGCCAATTATTTCCACCAATGTCACTCACACATACTGTGGCTGCATTGAGTTCAGCTAGCTGGTGCTAAGAGGAAAGGTGGTTTTGGTTTGTCATACAAGGATGGTTGAGTCGCGGGCGGCGAGGGCGAGGATGTCGGCGCAGGAGACGGTGCCGGGGCAGGCGGCCTCAAGGGCGGCCTTGATCTGGTCGACGACCTCGAATCCCCTGAGAGAGTTCTTGTTGGGGTTGGAATCCTTCTCGCTGACAATGGTAGTGCTGTTGTCCAGCAGCACGGACGCGTCGCATCCCTACAATCAGAGAGGAAGATCGTACGAGAAAATTAAAGTACGTTAGGGAAATGCAGGAAATAGCAGATAGATTAGGCACATGCGTTGAGTTAACGTAGCTAGGTTGCATGGATAACAGCATCATTTGGATTAAACAATCATGGTAGTACGTGACTCGATCATGCCACCAAGACAAAATAAAGTGGTTCTCACATGCATGGGTAGTGTAGTGTTGGTAGGCTATCTCATCACTGGTAATAAACAGTTAGCCTAAAAACTAGAGAGATTCTTCCATGCCGCTAGCGAGACCTTTTCCCGATAGCTAGGTGCAATTATAGCAAAAGTTTAAAGGTGAAAGCTTTGCATGTTTAGTTATGTGTTCGAGCACCCAAAGATAACGAGCAGAATGCAAATCTTGTTGTGTGCTAGTCTAAAGTAAGAGATTTGCTGAAGCGCATTGCAAATTTGCATGCATGTAATGAACCGAACACTACAGCAGAGTGGAAGCAGAGTAGGTACCTTGACGAAGCAGTCATGGAAATGCAGCCTGACGAGGGACGCCGCCATCCTGGTCTCCCTGGCGACGGCCTGTGCCACGATGGACTGCACGATCTCCTTGGCCTTGGGGCACGAATGGTCGTAGAACTGCGGGAAGAGGCCGCCGTACAACGGGTTGCCGCGGACGGCGCCGGCGAGGAGGAGGGGAGACACGAGGCAGAGCACCACCAGGCAACCCATGGAAGTAGCCATGGATTGTCGATCTAAGGCAAACCTACCCTGCCGTGCAGTACGTTGCAAGTGATGAGAGAAGAGCTAGTTGATTGCTTCTGCTTCTCTTGTTGTTGTGGGTGGTGAGATGAGGCGGGCATGGGGGTGGTTTATATAGCAGGAGGATGGGACATGTCTAGGGGCGGGGAAGGAAGAAGGGTGGTTTCGAGAGCAGAGAGGACGGGTGGTGAGATGGAGCTGCTGCCTGGGTTGTTAGGCAATCCCGTTAGACAGGGTGCTTGTTTTTCAACTGCCTCGGCAATAATTCTTCCATCAAGGGCAACTCATCCCGAAGTTCCAAAGTTCCCTCAAGAGCTACTATACTAGTGTTCCCCATTTTTAGTGTCTTGAAGATTAAACTTCGTGAATGCAGGTCGATTATTGCAATTTGTAGGTCATCGCATGTGTCTCACTTTAATCCCAACCATAATTAAGCCTCGAGTACACGTGTCATATGTGAAAGCAAAGCTTATACAAAAGTACATAGTACAAAAAGAAAAGGCATATGTAGCCAGGCTTTCCTTCCGAATTTTGTTATACACGAGTATGGGACGTTACAGCTCGATCGGACGGTCTCAATTGATTAGTATAAGAGTGCATGTGTGTTTTCTTATTGCTGCTAAGGAGCCATAATTCACGACATTAAACCGGGAATCTTAAATACAGCGTATTGTGGAATCATCATCACCATCACACACATATATATAGTGACATTTTGCAATACAATTTGGGTATGAACTTCGAATCTTGGCTGGAGAATTTAGGCTCTAGTCTCTTTGATTAGATGGTTTTCTTTATCTTTGTAAATACTGTATATGAAAAAAATAAAAAAAATAATGAAGTACAGAGTTGTTATTTTTCTAAAAAGACAATTTAGCCGAATGTGGACAAATGGCTTCCGAGCAACATGTAGCCCTTTATATAAAAAGGTAAATATCATATTTAAAAGTTTCAGCAAATTCTGATTTCTTTTTCTTAAGAGATACATAAAGATGATTTCTATGAACGTGTAAAAACTTGTTGATACACGAAAATCACAAACATGTGGCTCTAAGTACACATAAAAAAATCCTTGTTTTGTCTTTGCATTTGTATTTTTCATGTAGGTCACAAATGATTTTTTTTGATGATTTTACATGTACATATTTGAAATCCATGTGTACATGCATGATTTTTTCTTGAAATGTTTTAACTGAAAAAATGAAGTTTCATTTTTTTTTCAAAAATCAGGCTACATGGAGGTCAGGCTCCATTTGAAGTTTCATTTTTTGTCTCACGGTACACATTATTTGAATTGATGTACTACCCACTTCACTGAAAAGTTGAAACTGATAAAAAAAGCGGATACTATATTTAAGTGCTCCCTCTCACATCTAGTCTAGGCTTTAGATGTGGATCTATGGAGATCACCGACATTTTTTTATTAAATATTGTGTTTGTCAGGTATTGAATTTGAGAAATTTTGGTTTGACACCGTATTGAATTTGATGCACTAGCCAGTTCATCCAGATGTCCGAACTTGGCGAGAAATATATTTCAACACATACGGCCATACTAGCACGTATGTAAATACCGTCCTCCTTTCTTTTCATACGAGTAGTGTTTCTTCCTCCCGATTTTCGTCCGTTTTTGTATGTCCTACGTCGACCGTGGTACGTCGTCGCGGCCGTTTTGCACTTTAGTCCCTCCACTATGTTGAAAACAACCCGCAGTCCTTTTACTTACCGGTTCGCTTTTTTTTTGGTCAACGCAGAGAGAGGAGACGAGGAGGACCTCCACGACCCTGTGATCTGGATCCGCCGCCGACCCGCCTCCGCAACATCGGCCTCGGCACCGACGACGACGAGCCCTCCTCCGCCTCCGCCTCCGCCCCACTCGACGGCAGGGAGCGCCTCGGCGACCTGCTGGACCGCAGCTAGGCGCGCCCCGACCGCCAGTACGCCGCCTCCGGCCTCGACGAGGACGTCCTCCCGTGGGAGAGGGATCAGGAGAGCGACGGCGGGAGGGGGGACGACGGGGAAGGGGTCAAGAGGAAGCGGGTCAGGGCGCCCTCGCTGGCCGAGCTCACCATGGACGACGCCGAGCTGCGCCGCCTGCGGGGCGCGGGCATGACCCTCCGGGACCGTATCACCGTGCCCAAGGCCGGGGTCACGCAGGCCGTCATCGAGAAGATCCACGATGCCTGGAGGAAGTCCGAGCTCGCCCTCAAGTTCCACGAGGACCTCGCCAACGACATGAAGACCGCCCATGAGCTCGTCGAGGTACACGCCCCTGCTCTCAGACAATGTGGCATTTTCAGTGTTCAGTTTGGTTGTCGGTTGTGGCAATTGAGCTTATGTGGCCTGTAGCGACGCCGGCGGCGCTCCCCTGCTGCACCGTGAAGGTTTGCAGCTATGCGAGGATGGTGTTGCCGTGGTAATGACATCATGACAATGGTGCACGCGAAGATGCCTACCAGGCACAGCGGCGTTGCGTTGAAATGCCACTGACCAATTTTTCTGAGTTCTGCATCCTTCGTTGTGCCGCCGTCGCCGCGATCCCCATCAACGCCTTCAGTTAGGCACATCGTTCCAAGACTCGACTCACATGCCCCATCTTGCATCAACGGCCGGCCCTATGTCATCCGCGCATGTGTGCAAGAACTCTATGCTTTTTTTCTGAGAAAGAACTAGATGCTTTGATACTGGGAACTTGTAAAAGCTGATGTCCTAGAGGTATTTTTGTGGTAATTTCATTTTTTTCTATTTATTTAGCGTACTGGTTTGGGACAATCTCTTCCTGCTTAGTGTGGGTATTTTTTTCTGCAGTGCGGTAGAACATCTAGAACAGTTTTTCAGTAGCAGTTCCAGTAGTCTTCTTGCCTCTTAATGAGAACAATATTAGGTGCAGGGAAGATGTGCACACCCAAAGTAAGGTGCTCTTGTTTGTCCCTATGTCATTCTTTCTCCATTTGTCTTGCAGCCTGCATATGATTACTGTTGTTGTACAAAGGTGAGGGATATTTTTTGTTTAAACGGGGGCAATAGTTTTGCCCAAATATTAATTAAGGACTTGGTACAAGGTAAGATAGAAAGCTAATTACAGTCAGTGGTTAAATTGGCCCCTTGCAAATGAAAACTGTTTCTCGATATTTGGGTTCCGCTGAATGATCTGAAGAATGGTACCCATTTTGAGTTTTCTTCAACGCACATGTCCATGTCATGCCTTTTTTAGGCATCTAATTAGCTGCCCTAAGTGCGCCTAATTTTTGTAATTTTTTTCGGTTTCAGTTGTATGTGTAATATTTTATCACCATCTTACAATCAAAACCAAAATGGCTTGATACATGAGTGGATTTGGAAAAATAAACGTGGTGGTTTGTGGCGGTAGATGTCACCAGTTATTTTACGTAAATTTAAGATTATCTCGAATGGAACCAGTGGTCTGTTTGTTGTCATTCTCCTTTCCGACTTGCTAAGTTATTTTATGTAAATTTAAGATTATCTCATATCTGCATATTAAGTTGGAATTTGTTCGCCCGTTGCAACGCACAGGCATGTTTGCTAGTAACCATAGATATATATATCATCCTCTAACATGCATGTGAACTGAAGATGAGAAAGTACGAAGAAGGCGTTTGTGATCAAATTAAGTAGAGGCTTTGCTTCCAAATCAATCCTGCTACTTTTGTTATATACGCAAGTATGCACCGCATGGTTACACAGGTCGACAAGCATATATTTTTTGAACAGGGACAGACATATTGATAACTAACACACGGTTGGTTCTCATGCATGGATCTGGGTTGAAACCTGCCCCGATGAGGTCAAATCAAAGGCCGAAGACGCATGCGCGATGATGTAAACACGCATATGCACGAACTCTGTATGTAGGACGATGCGTGACGATTCGGGCGAGGAGCAGGTTCATTCGCGGAAGGAGACTTGTTCCAGCTGTCCCAGCCCTGCAGCTAGCGCAGCCTTTGTACTTGTGCGTGTGGCCGTTTCTTGAAGGAAACAAGTCAAACAACTACTGCAGGGTTGTTACCTTCAGATACTGGCTGACATATACGCAGATCCACCGTGTGATGTTTTTTTCAACAACCGGCCGGCAGAAACTCTGCATGTTCACTTTTTTTTTTGATAGTTTTGATAAAAAACATTCAGTGCCCAGCATTAAATAAATAAAGGCTTTACATTCAAACAGAGTACAAACCAGAATACAAGCAATGTAAGTGCCGAGCATAAGGGCATCTCCAGTCGCGAGCTATTAGGGGCGTCACACTTGTTGCCACCGTATTGGTATTAGGGACGTCTCTCCCCACCAGAGCCACTAATACGGCCCTCCCAAAAGATTTTATGAATTTTTTTTAAAATTTGATATCAAAACATACATAGTTTCAGCGATAAATTCAAAGTCTCGGCTACCGAAACGCAGCGAAGTCACATTTTTGTTCCTCCCTACCTATTCTCCTCTTATATTCAAATCTTAGCGGAAGTCACATTTTTGTTCCTCCCTACCTATTCTCCTCTTATATTCAAATCTTAGCGGCATAGCAATAGTGCTTGCTTTGGATAAAAAAAAAATCCAAATTAAAGGTTTAATATGTAGGTCTTACATATTTGTTTAGGGACAGGCCATACTTCCAGAGAAACGGCTCAGAAGTTGACCCACTTCTCTGCCGAGAGCTCTCCAACAGTGGTTTGAGAGTCGTATCTCGTTTTTCTCCGCCGCCCCTCGCCTCCCTTCTCTCCGGTGGCTACGGCGCCCGGCGTGGAGATGGCGTAGGAGGTCATGCTCCCTTTGTACATAGTAGTATTAGGTTCTTCTTTTTCCTAGCTGTTGCTTTGCCCTATGTGGAGAAGGAGGGTAGGTACTTGGATCTTTGCAGCCAGATCCATGGCGCCGTGGTTTTTCTCCGTCGAGCTGTGCATCACTGGTGGCAGGCGGTGGCGCAAGTGAGGCGGCGGAAGCTACGCATCCCTCAAAATAAGGACTGCATCGAAGCTTTGGAGTCGGGCTTTTCGAGCCGAGCCTGGCTTTGCGTGGTCGTGCTTCGTCTCGGAGCGGAGCTCTCAAGGTGGGAGCCAGAAACGGCGACGGCGAAGGTATCACGCAGCTTCTTCAATAAGGCTTGTTCTTTGGTCTTCTGCTACTGCGATTCTTCTATGCATCTGCCTCCTCCGACTTGTGGCGGAAGTGCGGAGTTTGACGGCGGATTTGCTATAAAAGTGTGGTGGTCGGAGGCCGGCAACTGGATCTTGGTGAATGACGAGGTAATTGCTTGCTCTGCTCACGATGGTTGTGTTGAGAGAAGGCAATCTGCCGGGCGCGTTGTTGTCAATCAGTTGCCATGGAGTAGAGATACCAAACTTCGCTGTACAATCTCAGCGGCCGTCTGTGGCCGATCGACCCTGGAGGCCATCTGGTGGCCAAACTCTTCGCCGGAGTTCTTCGGCGTTTGTTCAACCTCCATGCGGAGGCCCTTTGCAGAGCTCGCTGTGGCGCTCAACGTCCTCTTCGAGTCAAGTGGCGTAGTCCCCGGCGCGGAGGAAGACGGATGCGGCTCGAGCTCTATCATCTCGGATAATGGCGGAGGACCCAATTGCTTTTCTAATTTTCTCTGTAGGGTCTATCATGTAAAAGTCAGGGACTTGGTTGTATTTTCTATTTTGTTCTGCTCTCTGATGTAAAATGTACCCGCCACTAATGGTATCCAAGCCCTTCGGGGCTGCTCCTTGTTCAAAAAATAAATTGTTTAGAAGGTAGCCAAAAAAACACTTTCAGTTCAATTGCAAATAATTAACCAATGATTTATTACCACTAGTTCCACGACTACTTTTTTTCTTCGAAACGGAGTTCCACGGCTACATGACTTAAACAACTAAATTAAAGATTGATGAAGAGAAAGGCTAATGTACATTATCATGATGTCCTCTTTTACCGAACCTCAATCTGCGTGTAAGCAATCTTTAAAACAAACACATCACGTAGCAATGCCATTAAATTACTTTGTCTTTTCCATGTGTATTCTTTTGTTTCCCTATTTCATAATAATCGTAGTAGCTCAAACCTTACCATTTTTTCTTCATGTTCACATATATGTATACTCGGTTAAGCATGCAAAGACTTTTGACCTGAGTTGTGACGTAGAGCAAGTATTTAATTAGATCCCTTGGCACAGAAGCCTACAAATGAAAACGTTAACTGTTGCAGATCACTGTCATGATGTGGTAGTTGTCTAGTTGATCATACAAGAAGACAAATAGACAAGTTGATGAATTTGTTTATGATACTTACCATGCATGTTACGTTAAACTTTGCACAGCAGAAAAACTTTTTGAGGAAAGATGGGCTATGTTTGCATCACTACAATGTATAGAACGTATGATTGGTTACTCTCCAATGCTTAGGACAAAACGTAGAGACATTCTTTTTTTTTGTCACAAACAGGAACACAAATTCAAACAAAAGACTCAATGAAACATGCTTTAAAATCCTAACAAGTTAGCAAATACCTTCTTGAAACTTTTTGTAATTTTGAAGAAAACAGACAATATTGACTCATTTTATTCTAAAAAGCAGAACATAATTGACCGTTTCATTTGTGCAAAACCCGCAAAAACCACTACAAAATGCACCAATGTCGTAATCGATAACAACCATATTGAGCACCACCAGCTGATCTGGCAACCCACACGAAGTACACACACGTGTCAAATTTAAAGATTCCGTCGAGGCTGCCATCGAGTGCCTCGTCGAGGCAGCGACTCTGACTTCACCTTCAACAACCATCGAAGAAGCCCTCGATACAAACAACGTCGAAAACCATGGGGCCCATGCCAAAAGTTGGTCACACGTGCTGATACCTTCGATCCGGATTATCGGATTGCAGTTTGTAGCTTTTTCCCCTATGAGACCCAGGGTTTATTGAACCGGGAAATATGAGCTTGATAAGGTTAGTCAACAAGCCTAAGAAAGTCTAACTTAATTCTCGTTTTACCGGACCAACTTGTTCTATCAAAAGGGGTTGTATTCAATGGATTAAAATAGGCCAGGGCTTAAGGTTTGACCTGCGGAGGTGCATTAGTGTCATGGGATAATAAGATAAAAATGTAAACTATTAGTAATAATTAATTCTCATGCTATATGATATATGTAGGCAATGTGTCTGTAAGTCACTATGGCCCGGAGCACTGGTTACAATAGAATAGTTCATCCAACCGCTGGCCCTATTCTATCTCGCGGGTTGGCTTGATATTTAATAATAAACTGACAAAAGCATTAAGCATAGTGACATCATTGTAATTCCTAAGAGAGTTGTTTTCAGCTGTTGTACTTCTCCTGCTGTCACCGAGTTTCACTGTCAGTCTTCCACGCATCTCTCATCATACCGTTACCTTGATCACTCTTTGGGGTCTTGGATACCTGACAAGTCATAGGAGTGAGGCACATATATAAAAGCATACACATATAACATAATGGACTCGTTAAACTAACATCCCATGAATTAGATTTTGCACATAGCTGTGAGGTTAGGCCTCAGCCCTTAGCCCGGCTGGACTACACATATCGTGATCAGATCAACAATAGAAAACATTGTGGTAAATAGTACTTGTATTGAAAGATTGATTTCTTACAATGTTGCTAATCGCGATGAGATCAAGATTACAAAGTAGTATGGCTATGACTAGGGTGGAGGTGATGGTGGAGTGGTGATGGCTGCAGCACTTCGTGGAGACTTGCGGGAATGGATGCGGGAGGTTTTTTGGTGGCTGTTTCCTCTCCTTTTATAATACCAGCATACGGAATTAGGTTTTCGAGAACCTTCCTTCACAAATTTGCTCTGGGCTCTTTGATGACTTTAGGTCGGTTTGATTTGATAGTCGCGACTGTGCATGGTATGGTGGCTGGTACGGTCGCGTGCCACCATACCCATGGTCGTTATGCGTGCTGCGAAGGCAACATGACTTGGCATTTTCTCCCTTGATTTTTTTCCTTCCTTTTAGTCCTGATTTCCAGTGATTTCCCGTCCAAAACTGCAGGTAAAAATAATGACAAAAGATATTTTCAATTGATTGCTCATTAGTGATTAGTGGCAGGTACATAGTTAATATCTTTCCAAAATAAATGGCAAAGATACGGTTTAAATATCAATAAAGATGTGTATAATTTACACGCTTCACGTGCCAATGATGAGCTTCGTAAGATAGATATGTTTGATTTCGCCGACCAAATCCTCCGCCAAAGACCACCGGTTTCCCGTCATCGTCACTGACTCGGTCATTGGTAGCTCGGATTCCACAGTGACAAATCAAAGCATGAAGGAACCTATGGAGCACACAAAAAAACTAACTATCAAAGCCCGCGCCTTGACACAAACTCTGCTAGACGCATCATCATTGCCAAACTACAATCAACGCCCTCGGACAACTACCCTGCAACAAGCCATCCTTCACTAGTCCCATGGCCATAGTCGACTCCGAGACAATGCCCCTAGGAGGATAAAAACGCATGAACATATACATCACTTGATCATGTGGATCCGATGTTTCCTTTGAAGTCAAGGTTGTGGGACAAGGAGAGAACCACAACTCCATCATGGCGCTTTCGAGAAAGGTTGCAACACCTGCGGGCGTCGTCGTCGACGTCTCGACCAAAGAGAAACATATATTCCTCCCAGAGATACCTCGACCTCCTATCAGAGCCAACCAAAATCCGCAACCCATTGTCCACAACAGTCCATCTGAATTGGCCGAATCCCCATCGATGACCGCCTCTGCCTAAGCCAAACCTTCAACACATTAACTAGACCCAAAGTCGCCATATCGTGTGTGCCCGCAATCCCTCAAGGACCAGCAGGGCACTGCTGGAGCACCCACCAGCTGACAATGGCATCGTCGCCCAAGTAGTTGAAGTAGGCTTCTGAACCACCTCTAGTCACACAGACGGGGACTCCACCACGACTAGTCCCGACACCTCCACCCCGGTCTCCCACCGCTGCCACCGACACTGGGACAGGGGGTGTGCTCCACTACCTTGGGAGTATGGTCCCACCGCCACCTCAGCCAGCGAGAGAGGCAACGTTGACCAGATGTGCCCTACGGCTCTCCTTTGGCGGACATGATTTGGTGCTCTGATGCCACTAGGGAGCGGCACAAAGAGCGAGTTGGGGAATGCCGTGTTGGACGACTATGAAATGCCGTCGGCAGCCACCCATCTTGAAACATGTACTATATGTGAATGTGACCCATGACACTTGTCTCTTTATAGATATCTCAACCTTGAAATCAGTAACCTTGGGTGAATATTTTCTAAAACTAACTACTTGCTTAACTGAAACCACCCACGGTTGAGGCTTTTCAATGTACCGTGTTGAAGATTTCGACGGGTCGATTTCTTATCGAAGGAAATTGATTTTTCTTCTTCATATTTTCAACATTATATGTAACTTTAGTTTATAAATTAGCAGCTGAGACTTTCAACATTTTGTACTAAAGTTGCAAAATTTTGCGTACATCAGTGTATCACAGTGAGCAACCTAGTTATCTTAAAAATAATAAGCTTTCGATCTTCTTAGAAAGAAAGGAAGCCTGTTTAGTTATGGTTCCTTCAAAATTATACCGTGATAACCTAACTATATGTCAAAAAAGAGTTTAGTATGCATGGATATAGCAGTAAACGCATATGCATGAAAAAAGGCAAGAAAGACGACTCATCTTTCTCATAATCTATATATTCACTAAGCAACATCATCACATTTAAATATCTATCTACTAATATATCATTAATCAAAAATCGGTTTGCCCATACTGGCAAATAGAAAATCAATTTGCCCATAACCATACATTCCCAAGAAGGTTAAGTACGTAGATATATATAAAGCATAAAATCTAGGATAGATATTAGCTAGTGCTAGTGTATTACAGCTATTTTTTTTAGCAGAGCTAAGGAAAAAAAAGAAGATACTACTAGCTAGTGTACTACCAAGTACCAACTACAGGGCGCCCCACCCTACCCAGCCTAAACCAACCCGGCCGACTTGTCCGCTTCCATCTGTGGGGCCTTTTTCACCTGCCCCGCCCGGCTACTGAACGTCACTGAGAACAGAATGTTGAGGTAACAATTCCATGAGCAATCGAGTCAAGTTTGATGTGTGCGTGTGAACTATATGTTCGTCGGTTCATGTGGTTCATTGTCCTTTTAGGTCAACGCTCATAATCTCGTCAACCCCTCTGTCTACCTGCTATAGTTGTTGGTTTATATCTAACACAACGGAGTGTTTTTTTTTGTGATTGTTGACCTTGGCATATATAAGTCCCTTTTCTTTTTTCGGGCAAGCATGTATAAACATTTAATCACCCTTCTCTGGGATGAAATAAATATAAGCTCAAAGCATTGCACGAATGCGAGAAGCATATGGAACTTTGATACAGTGACAGCTTGGTCTTTGATTCCAAAGACCGTACCTATTTTAATACATCTTTTTAAAACATATTAATTCCAAGTAAAATATATAACAAGACCTTGCCCTAGTGATCGTGGAAAATCGAAGGAATGCTAATCTTTTTGTTATCTCAGGGCAACTCCATCGGCTCGACGCATTTAGTCCGCGCGCGTCCGTTTGCGTCGTGTTCGACAAAAACACGGCTCAACGCGGCGACATAAATGCACCCCGCATCCGTTTCGTGTCCGCCGCGCGTCCACCACGACCCATTTCTGGTCCAAATTTGAACCAGGTTTGCGTCCCACGGACAGAGACAAAGCGTCCGCGCGCCTGCTCGGTGTCCTCCCCGGGCCCACCTGGCAGCGATCCAACCGCTCGTCGGTCTCCCCTGCAGGTCCTTTTTAATGCAAGGGAGCGTATGGATAGGGACGACAACCCCACTCTTCCTTCCCCACTGTGCTCCCCCCGCCAACCGCAAAACCTAGCATCGCCAACAGCGCAATGAGGCCGTTCAAGTGGATAGGCAAGGGATGGGCTCGGCATGGCGCTCCACCAATCCGCCATGGTGGTGGTGACGGAGGCGCAACAGCAGCCGCAGCTCCAGCTGGTGCAGTTCCATGCAACAACAGTAGTACCAACCGCCGGCCTGGTTCGCGCCGCTGGTTAGGCGGTCCTGGACGTGGACCGGTGACCCCTCCTCGCTGCTCATGCAGCAGGAACATGGGCTGGCCACCCCTCCGCGATGGTCGGCGTCAGCGCCACCACCGCATCTGTATCTGGCCCCGGACTACATCATCCTCGATCGGTCTGACGAAGAGGAGTAGGCTCCGGCGATCGGCCGGCGGCGGCGATATGTATATATATATATATAAGTTTTATTTTATTTTTTAATGTAAAAACCGGCCGTTTGTGGCCCCCTATCTATAAATGAAAAAAATGCGTCACCATGTTGGGTGCACTGCCTACGACCGCGGACACGCGCGTACATTTGATGTCCGCCTCGCGACGCAAACGGACAAAACACGGACAAAATCGATGTCCTTTTACGTCTTGCCACTGGAGTTGCCCTTACACATCCCTTTACTATTTTGTAGACATGTTACAAATAAGATCTTGTGGGAGATACCGTGGAGAAGAGTTTCGTGCTGTAAAGTGCAACAGAGTACACCTAAAGTCCTAGACCGGGACTGAAAATGAGGGAGTTATCCTGGCTAACTTCCTGGATGACGTTAACCAATTGACAAGAGAAAGTGACTAGCTATGATGAGCCCGATCGATTTAGTAACCTGCTTTCATCATGCGCATATAACCTTTAATTTCTTCTTACACCGATGTGTTATATCTTAGACTAGCCATAGTAGGGAGTATCATACACTAGTATCATACTTTCATAGTAGGTAGTAACATATTTGTAGTATCATACACTAGTGCATTTATTAGGTTGTACATTCATCTTATCTTGGAATCCGCTATGTTACGATATCTACCTGTGATACCACTACTATCTCTTTCATTATTTACTACAGTGACACGTCATCTTTTTTTCAACGTGGCATGCATGATACTAGCTATGATACCCCACTATGGCTAGTCTTATATGGTTGATCATCGCCAATAGCCAGGTACTCCTAAAAATCTGGACATATGTTACCTAACACTATAACTAGCGATCGGACGAGCTAGTTACTACCAGATTAAGATCATATAGAAACTAGTCATAAACATACGGAAAGAGTACGTAATTAAGTAACGCGCGGCCGTCCGGCCACCTAGAATTCTCGGCGCATCCTTTAATGCCGTGTCGACTGTTTCCACACCGATTTTGACACTGTTGTCGCCTCGTCGGATCAACTGCTGCTACAGGTCAAGTTGCCATCGCTGAACAAGTTAGCTATCCGGTTATATTGCTGCTATAGGTGAAGTTGCTAGAGCTACGAGATGAGTGGTCATCTTGTCGCTGTCTCACTCAGCAATTTGGCTAGCTATGGTGCGCGGCGTGGTACTATTATTCAAAACAAAAAAAGGCAAAAAACACTGGGATGCAGATGTTGCGGTCTAGGCTCCTAGCGTTATCCTAATCCAAATATACTTGCTAGAACCAAGATTGTTGTTCATGATAATCTTTAACAATCGATCTCTTTTGGCAAGTCCAAGTCAGATTGCCCCGGATCTTATGCAATTCGTCAAAGCAAGAGGAGCCAAGAAGAGAACCATTGCCGAGGCCATGATAGATGAGCAATGGGTGAAAGACATTAGAGGAAACTTGACACTTCAAGCCATCGTACAGTTTATGTCGCTCTGGTGTATCCTACAGGAACAACCACCACTCTCGGCGGAGGATGACAACTTCAGATGGCGTCTGTCCACAAATGGCATGTACACGGCGAAGACAGCTTACAATGCCTTCTTTATGGGTTGTTGTGAAGCTGACTATGCAAAGGCGTTGTGGTCGAGCAGAGCACCACCGAAGGAAAAGTTCTTCTCCTGGCTAGTGATGAGAAATCGATGTTGGACGGCTGACAGGCTTGGAAAACGCGGACTGCAGGCCCCTGGGAAATGCCTCATGTGTGATCAAGAACCAGAAACTCTGAGTCATCTGCTGATAAACTGCTCTTTTGCAAGAACCTTCTGGTTTAGACTCTGCCAAGAAACACAACACTCTGATATAACACCGTCGAGCCAGATAACCATTAGAGAATGGTGGGTGAAAATCCTGAGGCCTTTAGGGAAGAAGCAAAGGAAGGACACAACCACACTTATCATTGCGGGGATGAGAGTCCTCTGGCTGGAAAGAAATGCCAGGATCTTTGAAGGATCGGCAGCAGACATGAACTATCTTGTTAGCAAAGTTTGTAATGAACTGGCGTTGTGGGTGCTAGGTAGTAAAAGAGCAGGCTTTGGTGAGGAGTAGTCAGTGTGTGGTGTGTGCGGACGGCTCGGCCGTATGTAACTGCGGTTGTAAAAATTATCTCCCATTCTTAATGCGATGACAGCAACACACATTGTTGCCTGTCCTTTAAAAAGATCTCTTTTGGCACGCAGCTTCTGTCACATCGTGATCTACTGATCTCATGGGATGGCACTCACTGGTTCATTGGTAGATACAGATGTCACATGGAGGAGCTAGGGTTTCCTATTAATTTGTCTATGAGCCACACATGGGTGCATCCTCAATAATTCACTTGAGGTGTTGCTAAAGGCGTGACACACGTTGATATTTCGATAAAGTGAAGAATACATGAGGAGATCGAAAAGGTAAAACATTCACGACCGTTTTCTGTATTCTACTGACTGTTTTTAGCTCCAGCATGCACGTGCATGCATGTTGTTCTTCCACGTCATTCAACAGAACAAGAGGCAACTAATGATGTCTTCTCTGCGCCGGAGATCACTTTACAGTTTACACGCCTCCCCTCTTTTTCTTTCCCCTTATTACACAATAAAATGCAAAAATATGTTGTCCTAAAAGTTGATGAATCATTATTTATCAGAAGCTTAAATAACTAGAGTTAACTGCTAGTGAGGAGGGATTATATATGAACCTTGACCTAAAAAACAGATCGAACAAGATGAAAATATTTGAGTCCAAAAGTCAAGTCGTCGTTCTCTCCCCCGCTACAGTAGGGAGAGGAGAATTTTTTTCGCCCCCCCGTCCGATCCAGTTCGCCGGCGACGCTCCTCCGGTTTCCCCCCCTCCGTCGGCCGCTCCGGCGGCGGGAGGGTGGGGAAACTCTGGTTCTCGCCTGTATATAGCTAGGTTCGTGTGGGTTCGCCGGCTGCGCCGTGGAGAAGAAGGTGCTGTCGGTGTGGTTTGCGGCGGCGGTGGTCTTCTCCGGTGGTGGGGCTCTGCGGAGCCCGGCCGCTTCTCCCGCCTCCTTCCGGGTGCTCGCATCTCAGCGGAGATGCCGTGCGCCTTCTTCCCGTGCCGGAGCTCGTAGGCGGCGGCTCCGGTTGTTGACTTTTGGCTTGTTGCAGGTGTGGAGCTCCAGATCGAAGGCGACGGCGGCGTCGCAAGGTGGAGGCCCTTCGGGTTCGAGGTTCGTCGACTTCCCGACCGCCATGGGACTCCGTCCGATCCAAGGGTGCAGAGGAGGAGCGGCGGCGGCGCGCCGGCGGCACGTCTTCTTCGCTTCCGTGGTCTTCCTTATCCTTAAGGACCTGGTTGTAATTTTCGTTTATCTCGAGGATGGTTCTGTAAGGGTGCTGGAGTGATACACTTGTACTGGCTCGCAAAAAAAAAAAAGTCAAGTCGTTGTCCAGGTTCCAGGGGCAGTTGCCGGCGGGGGCAGGTTAAAAAGGGACCGGATGGAAGAAGCAGACAAATAGAAAACTCGACAGCGTTGTATGGGCCCTGTAATATGGTTCACCCGTATTATTTCTCTTTTTTTCCCTTAGCTGTATTTTCTTTAAGATGTGGTGCACTGGTACTAGCTGGCTTACATGATTAAATCTGTGTACTACTTTGTTTTCATAAGAATCTGTTTTAATTATAGCTAACTTTTGTTTTTAGGGGAAATTATGACCAATTATATCGTGATCATATAGTATACAGATTTACGTATGATGTTCCTAATTAGTAGATGATGATGATGGGATAACTCTTCTTTCTCTTTCTCTCCACTTCTAACAAATCAGATTAAATAAATATATGTGGTTGTTAGTTGCTGCATAAAACTAGATCATCGAGCTGTTCCTCTTTAGTATTTTTGTAATTCTTTTATGTGTATGAGCTGCGGCCACCATCAAATGCTTTTGAGGGTACTCGTTAAAACAACATTTTTCAATGGTGCCACAACAAGAAAAGAATGGACCTCTCAAACACAGAGAGAGAGAGAGAGTACAATGATGCCGGTATTTCAGGTTATTATGAGTTTTTTTTTTTAGAAAAGGGGGTGCGGATCCCCGGCCTCTGCATCGAGTGATGCACACAGCCATCCGCAATTATTCAACCAAACCTTACAAGAGGAATACAAGGATCAACCCGAAGTGAACCACCAAACTAGCGACAGCTCGCTACACCTACAACCCGGATGAAGGGGGTGAGTCCGGATGGCACCCGCCGGGTTCGGGTGCGGGTATGGCATCCCCATACCCGCACCCGCCCCTGCTACCCGTACCCGTACCCGCATGCGGGTATAATATTTCCCCATACCCGACACCCGCCGGGTACCCGATACCCGTCGGGTACCCGGGTACCCGCCAAGCTGAACAACAAATTGACAGGTTTTGCCACATTCAGCAACATTCAACAACAAAACTGACAAGAATTTTAAGCAACATATAACATAAATCTTCAGCCACATTCAACAACATATAACATAAATCTTCACCCACATTCAACAACAAATAGACATCACAATATCCAGCAGCAAATAGTTGTTCAAATCACACAATAACAATAACGATAAATAGTTCAACGCATCATACAAATTCTGCAGCAAATAGTTCACCAAATCATACATGTCCAGCGACAAATGGTTCACCAAATCATACAAGTTCAACAACAAATAAGTTTCATGACAACATAATCATCGAAGACAAAGAAGCTCGAGTCCAACTCTAGCAAGGTTGAAGCTTTGAAAAACTCGAACTCTACATTTTCCAGCAAGGATGTCTCATTTCGAGGTCATGCATGAGTCCTAGTTACAGAAAAATTGACAAGCAAGTGAGTTATAATAGACATAAAACAGCACCAGTTTGCATCCAGAATTTGTTTAGGTACAAATAAAGACAACGTATGAGTACAAATAAACCTCATTTTCTTCTTGTGTGTCTTGAAGACAAGTCCAGAAGCTGCCTTCACCCATATGAGCATCTATAATATACAAGAAATGGACATACAAGAAGATAAGATTGTGTAAAAAGAGACATAACAGATCAATGATAGAAAATGCATCATTTGCTCACCTTTGTACTTGTTTCTAAGCCAATTCTGATAGCACATCAATATCTCAAGCATTTTGGGAGTGAGACGGCTCCTATGATCAGTCACTATTCTGCCACTTATACTAAATGCAGATTCCGAAGCAACCGTTGTGACTGGAATAGCAAATATGTCTCTTGCTACCTTCCGCAAAGTTGGGTACCTTGTGCCAGCCACTTTCCACCAATCCAGCACATCAAACTTTTCTGTATATGGTACTAAGTCATCAGCCAAGTAATGTTCTATCTCTCCTTGAACTCTAGCTGCTGCAGGCCTTTGTTGTGCTACAATGTCATGGAAGAAAGACATAATGGCAGGAGCTGGCATTGAAGACAAAGAATCTACAGCCGGCTCATATTCAGCTTCTTCCACTTCATACACCTTGATCAATTTATGTAGATTAGCAACAACAGCATCAACCTTTTCATTGCATTCATAAGAGGATGGCTCAATGCCATGCAGCATTGCATAACAAGCAACCAACATTTGCCTCTTATATCTAGGGTCAAGTAGTGTAGCCATGCCCATCAGCCCTTGGATATCAGTCCAATATTTATCAAACTTTGTTATCATATTTTCACACATTTCTAGGATAACCTCATCATTTGATGTTGCCCACTGCCTAATTTTCATCTTGATTTCACATATCTTGGGAAAGAACACATTGGCTGTGACATAATCTCTACCGGAGAACAATGTGGTTATATCATAGAATAAACTCAGCCCAGGTACTATATCTGCCGCAAAGTCCCATTCATCCTTAGTAGGCAAGTTTACATATTGCTTGTCTACTACTTTGGCTCTTTCAAAGACAGCTTTATAAGGCAAAGCTACGTTGAGCATAAGGTAGACAGAATTCCACCTAGTCTTACAATCTAGTCTCATCTTATTTGTCATTTTTACTTTCTTATACCTAGCCATCTCCTCAAATTTCTCAACTCTCTTGGCTGAGGCAGTCCAATATCCAACACTTTCTCTAAGATTGTGTGTAGCAGATTTCATTGTATCTAAGCCATCTTTTACTATGAGGTTCAAAATATGAGCACAACATCGCATGTGAAGCATTGTACCTTCTAACGGCAGCTTGGACTTCCCAAGTTTGCCCACCAATTCCTCAAGAGCCCGGTCATTGGACGAGCAATTGTCAACCGTCACTGTCATGAGTTTCTCATCCAAATTCCATTCCATCAATAAGTTGTGCAGCTCTTCAGCTATGGCTTCTCCATTATGAGGTGCTGGCACATATATGAACCTACAATAAACATACATGAACAACAATTTAGAACAACAGCTTTGCATCAGTAAAATAGCACCTATTTATCACAAAAACAGCAACTATTCAGTTGCAACAAAATAAAACAGCAGCTAAGCTAACAAATTAAAAACAACAGCTAAAACTAAGCTAACAAAATAAAAACAGCACCTAAAAACAGCAGCTAAGCTAAGCCTAAAAGCTAAAACAACACCTAAAAACAGCAGCTAAGCTAACAAAATAAAAACAGCACCTAAAACTAAGCTAACAAAATAAAAACAGCACCTAAATTCTAAACAACAGCTACCTAAATCTGCAAATTCTAAATCCTAAAAGCTAAAACTATGCATCTAAAGTTCTAAACAACTGAATGCATACATGTATAACACATACACTGGAGAGTTCTACACTACCTAAATCATCTAAGCATCTAAACAACAACAAGTCAACAACACATACACTGGAGATTTCTCCTTTTGTTGCTGCTTGTCGCCGGCGGCCATGCTCTTCGCCCTCTTCTGGACCGGGCGGGCGCCGTCGGAGGAAGAAGCCATACGCGCCCTCTTCGGCGGCAATCCCCCACGTGCACCCTTTGCCTTTGAGCTTGACGGCGCCGGCGCACCCAGAAAGAAGCCGAGCCGAGCTCCGCCTCCCGCCGGTGGCAACTGGAGGGCCGCCGCATCCACAGCCGACGGAGGCGGCGTCGGTGTGTGGCTCGGGACGCTCTCCTCCCCCTGGCCCTTGAGCGGAATGTCGCCGGAGTCGCCCTCGCTCCCATCCAGAGCGAGGGGATCCATCCTTCCTGGGAGCGGCGGCGCAAGGCGAGCTCGCGAGGTGGCGGCGGTCCGGGAAGGTCGGGGTCTCGGGGAGGGACTTGGGCTTGCCGCTGGGGAAGGTCGGGAGGGAGAGGGAGTGAGGGACTCGGGGGGGGGCAGGGGGCTAGCGGCGATCCGGCGCTGGGGAAGGTCGCACGGGGAGGGAGAGCCGCTCGGGGATGAGGAACGAAAGAAGAGGAAAGGAGAGATTGCGGCGCTGGGGTGAGGACTGAGGAAAGAAGAGGAAAAGAAAAGATACGGTGCTCTGGGTTAGGGTTTCCACAGGTGGGGATGGGGTACTGACAGGTGGGGTTACTCGGGTATGCGGGTAAAAGGGTATGGGTATGGCACCCCCATACCCGCACCCGCATACCCGATGGGTATGCTATTTTCCTGCTAAACATACCCACGGGGATTTTTCTAGCCCAAACCCTACCCATTTGAGGCGGGTACCCGTCGGGTTTGCGGGTATCGGGTACCCATTGCCATCCGGAGGGGTGACACACACCAACGCACATCATCAAAAAACCGAAGGCCACACCAAGCCGTCCGACAGCGACCAAGGGGCACAACCAGTCCAGTAGACCCTCAGCGGCACCGATGCACCTGCTACAGAAGTCGCCGCCACCGTCTTCCTCAAAACCCATCATCATCTTCAGGACAGGGACCAAGTATCAACCTTGTCTGGCATGTCGTCAATGTCGCCACGACGCCAGACAAGATATCCGATCTGCGTGTTACCATCATCACACGTCCAGCGCCGAAACTCCACTGCGCCGCGCTGCCAAGACTCGCCATCGTCAATGTGCTTGATGCCTCAACACGCCACCTCCTCTTGCCCGTCCCAACCAGCAGCTGCTCCAAAACGATGCCCCCAGGAGGGAGAACGACCCTGAAAGGGCCATCATCGTCCGATCCGGGAGACCTAGATCTAGGGTTTCCCCCGGAGCATCCCGAGCTTGGAGACGTGACCAGCAACGACGATGCCTCGAGAAGGGAACGCCGTCGGAAACGCCGCCATCGTCCGCCAAGATCGCAGTCGGCGCGGTTTTCACCGGAGGCCATGTCGCCCAAAACTCGCCGCTGGATGGATCCGCGAGAGTCGTCGCCATGGAGACGGACGACGCTAACGGAAAACCGGTAGAGGACCTCCGGCCGCCTCACACCGGCCTCATCTCGCACCCCGGCCAGCCAAAGCCAAGCCAAGACAGATCTGGCCGAGATCCAGATCCACGACCACCGCCGCCGCCCATGGGGCTGCCGCTAGCCGTCGCCCAGCCAGGGAGCCTCCCTGGCCGTTGTGCCCGGCGCACTGCCCGGGACGCCCCAGCCGTGCCCAGATCCGCCGCCACATCCTCCAGCCCTAGCGCCGCTTGGCCTCGGGCGCCGCCACCACCGCGGCCAAGGCCGGTGGAAGTGGCGGCAATCTTGGCCGTCGAGAGGAGGGGGAAGGAGGCGCTGGGTGGGATCCCCCTGGCGCCGCCCTGGGGTGGCGGCGCGAGGGGGTCGAGAGGAGAGGAGAGGAGAGGAGAGGGGAGCTGGGGTGTTTCTAGTGAACGTGCCTTATTATGAGTTTTTGTAAACGAGGCTTATGAGTTTTATTGGATACTCATGTGAATTGCATATACCAAAACACTCTTGGGTGTTTGCAGTAGCGTTTGAATTGTTTACCAAATCAAATATTCCCCTATATATAAAAGTTGGTGCGATTCGCACCCCAGTTTGCCCTCCACGTCGCTCTCTAACCCTGACCGTTCGATAACGCGTACGGACGGTCCAGATCACTTCAGAATTCGCACTGCTACAGTAATACTGAAGCAACCGAATTTATTCCAATCGCGAGCCAACACGTCACCCCGCACGGGTTTTGGCGCGACCACTTTTACAGAAAAGAACCCGAAACTTCCAGAAACGAACCCGCGATCCACGTTCCAACACTGCGAAGGACCTATCCGCAATTCCGTAGAAACACATGGACTTTTCTGTAAAAATATCCGCAGACTTCTTCTTCTCCTCTCTCTCTCTCTCTCGCGAACGGCGCGGAGGTCGCCGTCGACGCCGCCGTGCTTCGCTGCTGCTCCGCTGTTCCCCGATCAAATCGAAGCCCATAAGCCGCTCCACCGTCGTCGCCTCCACATCCTCCCCGAGCGCCGACTGCCGCGACGAATGAACCGCACCGGGATCTCCGCCGCCGTTCCGCTGCCCCTCCGCCGCATTTGGTGGTCACCGGTGACGCTCCGGTAGACAATCTATGGCGGCGCCGCCACCTGCACGTACCCCGCGCTCAGCCGCGTTCGATCCGCCCACCCGCGAAACCTAGGACGCCCCGCTGCGGCTCCGGCGAGGGCAACACCGCCGCAGCAGTGCGGCAGTTCCTCTGACCCAGGGCATTGCTGACGTCATTCGACGTCAGCGTATGCCCCGCCTGTCAGTGTTTTTTTTTCTTTTCAGATACATTTCAAAAAAAACAAATACTATGACAAGTGGGACCTACCAATTTATTCAAATTTCAATCTATAATTCAAAATAACAATTACAAAAAATACTAAAATTAAAAAATTCATATATCTACAAAACTACAATGTAAAATAATATAGACAACATATTAAAATTTCATAAATTTTGTAAATTCTCACAAACTACCAAATTTTCTACACAAGAAAAAAAAATCTATGACAAGTAGGACCTATCAATTTATTCAAATTTCAGTCTGTGATTCAAAATAACAATTACAAATTCGTATCTACAAAACTACAGTGTAAAATAATATAAACAACGTATTAAAATTTTCTAAATTTTGGAAATTGCCACAAAAAAAATTCATTTCTACAAAACTATAATGTAAAATAATATAAACAACATATTAAAATTTCATAAATTTTGTAAATAATCACAAATTACCAAATTTTCCACACACAAAAAAAAAAACCTATGACAAACAAGACCTACCAATTTATTCAAATTTCAGTCTGTGATTCAAAATAACAATTACAAATTCATATCTACAAAACTACAGTGTAAAATAATATGCTAAACATTTAACAGTACTCTACAATATGTTAAAAAAAAGAAATATAACAAGTAGAACCTACCAATTTATTCAAATTTCAATCTACAATTCAAAAAAACAATTACAAATAATAATACAATTTGAAAAATTCATATCTGTAAAACTACAGTGTAAAATAATATAAACAACATACTAAATTTTTCTAAAATTTGTAAATAACCGCAAATTATCAAAGTTTCCACAGAAGAAACATTCTAAAATTTAAAAAAAATACCATACCTTTCAATCTACAATTCAAAATAACAGTTGAAAAAAAATGTTAAAACTTAAAAAAATTATACGTTACTACCTACAACTCAAAATAACAATAAAAAAGTACTTTCAAATCTACAATTCAGAATAATATATTTCAGCAAAATTTTAACAATTTTAATTTGCTAAACACTTAACAATACTCTACAATATGTAAAAGCACTCAAAAAATTAAAATAAAAAATAATACTAACTATTTCAAAGTATTTCCCTTTAAAAAAACTAACACATTTGAAATAAATGTCCAAATAAATGCAACACATTTGAATATTTCAAATTGCTAGAAAATTAAAAACACTCTAAAATATATCTCACACATTGCATTAACGTTAAGTATGTAATCGAAACAAATGCTTACGATATACTTAAAATATATCCAAACATCCCAATTTTCTAAATGTCTGAAAATAGACAAAGTGACAAATTGCTTTCTCTACAATTAAATATATCACAATTCTCACAGAAATAAATTACATGCAACACATTTCACTCACATAATGTCTCACATATTACATTCTCTCTAATTATGAAGTAAAAATAAATATTTATGACATTTAACCTCTCTAAATTAAAGAATATTTGCAAAATAACCAATTGAATTTCGTCTAATTATAAATTGACTTCAACAAACAATCACGTGCTTTACATCCTCCAATTGTAAAATTCAAACAAATATTACAACAAAATACAAACATATATAACCATTTCAACTATTTCATAATATTGACACGTACAAAAACAAAACACATTTAAAATTGAATTACAATAATTTCCAAATTTAAGCAACCTCAAAAATCCAAACATTTTCACAACGAAGTCATTTTCAATTTCAATTATTTACAAACTTAAACAACTTTACAACATCACCATTTTCAAATTCAAATTCAAAAAAAACACGCGCGGCATTTGCCGCGCTCAGATACCTAGTATCTGTATAAAAGGGTGTGTGCATTGTTTTGATACAGAGGCGTGAGCTTTGCTCCATTTTTCGAAAAAAACTTGTACGTGGACGCGCGTGACTTTGACAATTTCGGTGATCCATTCGCGTAGGTATGCACAATTGGAAAGAAAGCTTTTGCCATTTTTTTTTGAACAGGGAGCGCCCCAAAGGGGCAGAACCTTCATTATAAACAACGATGGAGGTACACATGATTACAAAGAACCCCATGAAATAGGAAAATTACATATAGGTCCTTGACATTTGTAAGGAAGGCCTCGCTGAAAAATATGGAAACGCAATCGAGTCCTCCTTCTTCTCCACCGAGGAGCACAAAGACGAGCACGCTGCAGCCATGGACTTCGACGGGGACAAAACCACTTGTCTCTGTCCCGGCAACGCCCTCAGCGGCCAATCTCGAGGGCCTCACAAAGGAGGTTGCAATAACGCCGGGCAATCTCTCGGGCTTGAAGGGCCAACTCATGGCCATGGATGTCGGCCAACCATCTGGGGTTGCCGATGTGTTGCTCCAATAGCAGGTTCTTGAACTCCAGCACCACTCCGAATCACCATCCGCCATCCCGCCGACCTCCTGCATCGCCACCATGGCACCCAAAGAGAGAACGACAGGAGCAGCTTCAAGCTCGCCGGAGCAGTACATGCACGCCCACACCGCATCGAAGAAATTGGCTCGCCATCAGACCCTAGGTTCCTGCCACGGACCAGGGGAGGCAAGCGGAGATGATTGCGATGACGGCATACCTCCACATCGGGCTTATTGAGGCAGCGGCGTAACCCCACCTTTCCCCTTCTCCACCATGAAGCCAAGAGAAAGGCAGACCTCCACCACGCCGACGAAATACCCGCAGATTCGTCGGTGTAGCTGCCTTTGCGCACCTTATTCATGGAGATGCTCGCAGCCTTGTCCGCCACTTGCGCCGTCGCTTGCCACTTTGACGCCGCAGCCACGAAGCAAAGCTTCGAGATACCCTGGCCATGGCCGCCAAGGACCAGTGAACTACTCCAACACGCCATAAAGGACCAAACTCCAAAGCAACTCATCCTAAAACTACTCCTAATATATACAGGCCTACTCCTCTCCGGCCGGCCGCGCCATGGAAGGAGGTCCGGGATCTGGAGGCCTTCTCCGACTCTCAACGGGGGCTCTCGGGAAGAGATAAGGTTCACCTTACTAATTTGTAAGCTTTTGCCATATAATAGCAGCGATCTGCAACCACTGAGGGCAACGTGTGACAACCACACGATACTGGCTGCTTGACTTCTTGCTTCAAGAAATGGCCGTTGGCTGCCTCTGCCCAGCTGGCTGCTTTGGAAGCTTTAGAAGAGTCGAAAGAAGTCCTTCCGGGAACGACCTGCAGCTGGCGACATGTAACATATCATCGTGCATCTCGGGCGTGTCCCACAGAGACAGAGTAAGTACATCATCGCACACTCCTTTTGACCTGATCGCCGTGCATCCATCCATCAGTGCAGCAGTGTGTTAGATACAAGGGAGATCGATCAGCAGTGCGTAGCCTACATTTGTTACGATTCACCCTTTTCTTCCCCGACATCGGAGACTCGTCCTCGTTGGCCGCGGTCGTTCGCCGCCGTTGCCGCTTCGCCTCTGGCGGGTCGCATGGCTGGGGTGCCTCAACGACCGCCGCTGGACGGAGCTTCGTGCGGTGGTCCGATCAGCCCGTCGCCCCCTAGCCTGTAGCAGCAGCCATTCGTTCTGGCTCATGGCGCCGGGAGCGTGGTCAACATGCGTGCTGGGGATCGCGATCATGCGGACGAGCGTGACCATCCTAGACCTTGGGCCCATCTCCACCGTCGCTACAAGGTGTACTGGGAGCGGGTTCGTCAATCCTGTGACACGGGCATGGTTGTGGATGGGAACCAAACCTCAGGTGTATCCAATCTTGGAAAATCTGAGACCTCTTCGCAGCCAACTACTCAGAGGACTACCATGGTTATTACCCCATATAATCCTCATCCGCAAACCCCTCGCGGGATTGGGATTGTATCGAGGATAAGACGTGTCTCACCGGGTCTGTTGAGGGACGAGGGTGCAGTGGCAGGTGTTTTCGCTGCTTCGGTCCAGCAGGAGGGGTCGCCTTGCTTGGCGTTGTCTTTGGGGACCCCTGCTGGGCCTGAGGAGCGGCAAACAGAGCCTCCACGCGCGGCGGCGACAGGTTACGGCCCAGCTGGGCAACTGCAGTTCTCGGCGCTGGAGGCTACGCTGGAGGCGCAGGCTGGGCTGCAGCCGGGCCGGCCCAGTTCGGCCCCTGACCAGGCTGCGCTCGCTGCTGGCGCTTTTGCTGGGCTGGGAGCAGCTGGCGGGCTGGCCCATGGTGCCGGCTCTCCTGCTAGGCTGGACCTGGAGGGGGTTTCTTCATCAGCTCAGCCCCCGGGTACGTTTCGACTCCGACACAGCTAGGTCGGGTGGGGTCTTGACTCCGACTCCGACCCACCCGACGAGTACTGCTTCGTTGGAGGCTGCTGTAGTGGCGGGGTCGGCTGCTACTCCAACCTTGCCGACCCATGCTTCTGCTTCTTCTGCGACCACGCCTACGGAGACGGGTTCTGTCTCGCCGCGTACACTGCCACCCACTACGACGGACTTTTCCGATAGAGTCACTCCGATCCGTCGTAGTGAGAGGTTTGGGGTGGCGGCAGATGGAACTTCCATGACGGACGAGGACTCGTTGAAGAAGGCTATGCGTCATAAAGCGGCTCACAATTTGGACTCTCTAGGTACGGAAATGAAATCAAAGTCTTTTCTTTCGTTTTCTCCTATTTCGATTCAGTCCAAGCTTAATAGTGTAGGTTTTAATCTTGGTAGTAGTAAGAAACAAGTAGAGGTTTCAACTAATGTCTTGAGGCATATGAAATTTGACCGTCTAACGGTTATTCCTAAAGCTTCGACTAAGTTGACAGCCACCTATTTGGATGAAGAAGAAGCGAATGCCACATCAGATGGTCAGCTTCTTTCTCATCTAATTGGTGAAGTGTTGGAGGGTGGTTTGGATGACAACGGTTTGAGCTCATTGTATGAGTTAAAAGCAGCGGTCGGAAATCTAAATCTACCACCAACAAGTCTCGGAAATGGGCCAAGTTATCCAAATCCCCCACGGTTTCCCAATAAATGGCATGTTTGCAAATAGCAGAGGTCTTGGTGACTTGGCTAAATATTTGCACTTTGCTGGTTGTTTTCGGACCATAATTTGGATTTCTTAGCTATTTCTGAGACGGGTAGACGTGAGTTTTCGTAATCTCTATTGAACCGACTTTCGGGCGGTATAGAGTTTGATTGGTACTCACGTCCCCCTCATGGCCGTTCCGACGGCATTCTACTAGGCATCAGGACTGATACCATGGAAGTGTTGGATGTTACGGATGGTGATTTTCATATTAAAATGCACATCCGTAATAAATCCGATAATTTCATTTGGAGTCTTGTTGTCGTGTATGGGCCGGCTCAGGAAGCGGCTAAGACTGCTTTTCTCTGTGAAATGGTAAACTTGGCAAAAGATAACCCACACCTGTTATCATTGGTGGGGATTTCAATATGCTACGTTTTCCGTTTGAGAAAAGTAAAGGTCGATTTGACAACCGTTGGGCTCTTTTGTTCAATGCAGTCATCGACAGCTTGAACTTAAGAGAGATAACAATGGTGGGGAGACAGTTCACTTGGGCTAATTCTCTCCCTGAACCCACATACGAGAAACTAGACCGTGTACTGATGGATTCTGATTGGGAATCTAGGTTCCCACTGGTGTCGGTACGGGCTCTAGAACGTATTGAGGGATTGTCAGACCATGCTCCCATTCTTTTGACCACTGGAATACCCAGACCACAGTGTAAGCCACGGTTCAAGTTTGAGCTTGGGTGGCTGCACCGCGAGGGTTTCCATGTGATGGTTAAAAGAATTTGGGAAAGACCAGTTGCGGGTGATACGCCTATCCAGCGGTGGAACAACAAGATACGTGCTTTACGCACGCACCTCGTTGCTGGGCTCGTCATACTTCTGGTTTACTTAAAAAAGAGAAGGAACGACTTTCCTCTATAATTGATGCTCTAGAAGCATTAGCAGAAGTTCGGTTACTATCCACGCAAGAGATTGAGTTAAAGAGTCAATCCAATGCACAGATAGCGAAGCTACTGCGAGAGGAGGAGTTAAAATGGTATCAACGTTCTAAAGCCCAATTCATCCTAGAAGGGGATTCGAATACTCGCTATTTCCATAGTATTGCCAATGGCAGACACAGTAAAAAGCGCATTCATTCTCTAGTCCAGGATGAGGGAACGATTGAGGGCCATGAACAACTAAAGTCGTACATTACAAATTACTATAAAGGCTGTTCGGTGCTCCAGAGGAAGGAAATTTCACTTTGGATGAGTCTCGAACAGAGGATATCCCCCAGGTTTCAGACGCGGAAAATAGTCTACTTACTAAACTCTACTCAGAGGAGGAAGTGAGGATGGCGGTTTTCCAAATGAAACATAATACAGCACCTGGACCTGATGGTTTCCCGGCTGAGTTCTACAGAACTTTTGGGATGTTATCAAGCTGATTTACTTCAACTGTTCGCCTGTCTTCACAATGGACAGCTAGAGTTGTTTTGTCTCAATTTTGGTGAGATAATTTTATTACCTAAGGTTAACGAGGCAGAAAGGATTCAACAATTTAGACCTATATGCCTTCTTAACGTTAGTTTTAAAATATTCACCAAAGTGGCTACGATTCGACTGAACAGTGTGGCAGATCATGTGGTTCGTCCGTCTCAGACGGCTTTTATGCAAGGCCGCAACATCCTTGATGGAGTTGCGATTCTACATGAAACAGTTCACGAGCTACATAGGAAAAAGCTGAATGGGGTAATTCTTAAAATTGACTTTGAGAAAGCTTATGATAAAGTCAAATGGTCTTTCTTCAGCAGACCCTCAGAATGAAAGGTTTTTCTACTGAGTGGTGCGCGTTAATAAATAGCTTTGTTTCGGGAGGGAGTGTAGCCATTAAGGTCAATGATGACACTGGCAAATACTTTCAAACGAAAAAAGGCCTCAGACAGGGTGACCCGTTATCGCCAATACTATTTAATATAGTGGCTGATATGTTGGCTATCTTGATCGAACGCGCTAAATCTGAGGGTTAAACTGAAGGAGTGATTCCACATCTTGTAGATGGTGGTTTATCGATTCTTCAATATGCTGACGATGCAATTGTGTTTATGGAACATGACATCGAAAAAGCTCGTAACCTTAAGCTTATCTTGTCAGCATTCGAGCAACTTTCGGGTCTTAAGATAAATTTCCATAAAAGTGAATTGTTTTGCTTTGGCGAGGCTCGAGAAAACGCCGCCTTGTATGCTGAACTTTTTGGCTGTGAGCAAGGTCAATTTCCTATCAACTATTTGGGTATTCCGATTCATTATCGGAAACTTACAAATGCTGAATGGAAAAAGGTGGAGGAAAGACTTCAATTACGCTTAAATAGCTGGAAAGGCAAACTCTTATCCCTGGGTGGAAGATTGGTTCTCATAAACTCGGTACTAACAAACATGGTACTGTACATGATTTCATTCTTCCAATTGCCCAAAGGAGTCTTAAAAAGATTGGATTATTTCCGGTCTAGATTCTTTTGGCAAGGTGATTGTGAGAAGAAAAAATATCGTCTGGCTAAATGGAGTGTGGTTTGTTGCCCTAAAGACCAAGGAGGGCTCGGAATTCATGACCTTGAGGTCAATAATAGAGCCTTGCTAGGTAAATGGCTCTTCAAACTTCTATCGGAAGATGGAGTTTGGCAAACCCTCCTTAGGAGAAAGTATGTGGGAGATCAAGCTGTTTCTCAGGTTTTTGGAAACCTGGCGATTCACACTTCTGGGCTGGCCTCATGGCTACAAAGAAGTTTTTTTTTCCAACATGGATCTTTCTCAATTAGGGATGGATCGGAAATTCGTTTCTGGGAGGATAAATGGCTAGGCCATTCTACCCTTAGAGAATAATATCAGGCTATGTACACTATTGTACGAAACAAAAGCGACACGATCGCGAAGGTGTGATGACGTGAAACACACGTTCGTTGGGAGACCCCAAGAGGAAGGTATGATGTAGTCAGCAGCAAGTTTTCCCTCAGAAAGAAACCAAGGTTATCGAACCAGTAGGAGCAGCAACTCTTCAGAAGGTTGTCAACGGCGCCAGAAAAATAGCTGTCGCAGGGAGTCTGGACTGTTGACGTGGAATCTGCACACAACACAATCAAACTACTTTGCCCCAACGAAACAGTGAGGTTCTCAATCTCACTGGCTTGCTGAAAACAAAGGATTAAACGTATGGTGTGGAAAATGAGTATTAAATTGCAGAGAATGAAAAAGGAACAGGTTGTAGTTTGTGGTTGTTTAATCAGTGTAAAAGAATGGACCGGGGTCCACAGTTCACTAGTGGTGTCTCTCCATAAAAGATAACTAACATGTTGGGTAAACAAATTACAGCTGGGCAATTGACGAATAGTGAGCGCATGAAAATGCATATACATGACATGTTGACTACTATGATATTTAATTGGGTATTACGACATAATACATAGATCGTTATCCAACAACATCTATGACTAATAATCCACCGCCGGGTTGTCATCCGATTCCCCCGTTGGTATTAAGTTGCAAGCAACGGATAATTGCATTAAGTAAAGTGCGTAATGTAAACAAACACATATGTCCGTGGACATAGCATCGTTAGGTTATCCCTAGTGGCAACATCACATCCACAACCTTAGAACTTTCTGTCACGGTCCCAGGTTAAACGGAGACATGAACCCACTATCTAGCGTAAATACTCTCTCTTGGAGTTACAAGCATCTACTTGGCCAAAACATCTACGAGTAACGGAAAGCATGCAAGATCTTAAATAACATATAAGATAGATTGATAATCAACTTGACATAATATTCAATATTCATCGGATCCCGGCAAACACAACATGTAGCATTACAATAATATGATCTTGATCATGTAGGGCAGCTCACAAGATCTAAACATGATGACACAAAGTGGAGAGACAACCATATAGCTACTGCTATGGACCCGTAGTCCAAGGATGACTACTCACGCATCACTCCGGAGGCAGGCATGGCGATGTAGAAGCCTCCGGTGACGATTCCCCTCTCCGGCAGTGTGCCGGGAAGAGGTTCTGAACCCTCCCGAGCTAGGGTTGACGACGGCGGCGTCTTTGGAACTTTTCGTGGATATTTGCTCAGGTACTTAGGGTTTTCGCGTCGGGGGGAATAAGTAGGCGAAAGGGCGGCGGCTGCGGACCCCCGAGGGGCCCACACCACCCCAGGGCACGGCAGAGGGGGGAACCGCGCCCTCGTGGCATGTGGGGCCCTGGTGGCCCTCCTCTGCTGCTCATTCGCTCCGTCAGGCGTGTTCTGGAAAAATAGGCACCCCCGTGTAGTTTCGTCCAATTCCGAGAATATTTCCAGACTAGCTTTTCTGGAATACAAAAACAGCAGAAAACAGGAACTGACACTTCGGCATCTTGTTAATAGGTTAGTCCCAAAAAATGTGTAAAAGTGATATAAAGTAGATGCAAAACATGTAACAATTGGTATAAAACAAGCATGGAACATCAAAAATTATAGATACGTTTGAGACGTATCAAGGTGTTAGGTACCTCCCCACCAAATGTTTCGTTCAGAAGAAGTTTACTTGAAACGAGACAAGTATCCTGGAATGCCTTGCTCATCCGATTGGATTCAGTCCAATTGTCAGAAGGTCCAGATAAATTTTAATGGAATCTTACGAAGAATGGCAAATTCTCGGTTGATTCTATGTATAGAGCTCTAATTCTACCCGAAGTGCCGGTCGATATTAAGGATTATAACAAAATTTGGAAGATGAAGATCCCGCTTAAAACTAATGTGTTTGCGTGGTATCTTCGTCGGGGTGTAATTCTTACAAAAGACAACCTTGCCAAGCGTAATTGGCACGGAAGTAAAAAGTGTGTTTTCTGTCAACATGACGAGACCATTAATCACTTATTCTTCCAGTGCGAATTCGTCAGGTCTATATGGTCAGCCATCCAGATAGGTTCTACCTTACATCCACCGCGTACTGTTGCAAACATCTTTGGCAACTGGTTAAATGGCGTGGATCGTAGGTTTAAACTCTTCTGTAGGATGGGCGCGATTGTCATTATTTGGTCGCTGTGGCTATGTAGAAATGACAAGGCTTTTAACAATAAAATGCTTCTGTTATGCAGGTTATTTATCGATGTACAGCTACGCTACGAGCATGATCGGCCATGTAGCGTGAGGAGCAGCGAGACTTATTTTTGGAGGTGGCGTCGAGGATGCAGTCTGCGGCCAGGGAGTTATTCTCCCGGCATGGATGACAACATAGACTCCGGATAGACCTACTAGTTTCTTAGGCGGATCTACAATTTCTCATTATGATATGTAATTCGCCTTTTTACTTTTTGTTCTGAATTGGTTACTGGTGAACTGGTGGCTGTGTGCATCTTAGTTATGCAGAGGCCGGGTGTAATGCTTAAATCTCTTAAGTAATAAAATACCTTTATCTAAAAAAAACATGCCTTTCTAATTATGGTGGCAGATACTTATTTCTACAATGGCAATTAAGCAAGAAGCAACTCCATGATTCGGGGTATGCCTGCAAATTTTGTATAGTAAGTTTTAGGGTTGCAAGCAGGCATCCCGCCAAGGCCTGCATAATAGGAGATTAGTTCAAAGCAAACAAAAATCTGAGTAGGACAGTTATACCTAAGCTTGCCTGTTTTGACTATTATGCGGGGTGGATCGGGCGCCACCCAGCAACCCTATAAGTTCCAAATTAAAGCCTACAGTGGTCATGAGCTAAGCATAGAAGAATTTAATTTTGTGTCATAACCACTTATTAATCGTTAAAGTATGAATTTTGAAATTTTGAAATATATGCCAGTTAGATCAGCGTGTTTTCTTATTGTGAAGTTCCATATCCTAGGTCCCATGCCCATACAAGATCAAGATACCTATTTGTGCCCCATAAGGGTGCTTAGACTCTAGAAGTAACCTCACGGGTGATTCACAAAAACAATGAGGGCTTATCTCTAAGCCAATTGATGGTGCCATAACAACCACTGCAAAAAGGATCGATTGCTCTATCCGTTCCAACATCTATTTTTTTCATAATTGTATATTACTCGCCATTTTAGTTCTCAGTTTTCCATTTCTAATGTTAGAAAAAATTGGTGTTGGGTAGTCTGGTTGTGGTGCTACTTTGTAAATATTTTGTAATTTTGGTTTTATATGAAAAATACCGTAGACCAATTGTTCTACGGTTCTTGCCTTCCGTCAGACCAAATGGATTATGTCTCTCGCCTTGCTCAACCAAGAATACAATCTCATGCATAACTAAGTCATTCCAGGACACTTGATGAATTATTTATTGGTAACTTCAAGTGCACTTAGAATATCAATTGAAGTTCTACTGAACAGAACAAATCTTGCAGTTGCAATGGCCGTTGAATAACCCATCACACCAATGTTGGCGGACCTTGTCAGCCCAGTCCAACGAGCAATTATTCTTGCATGTAAGTTCGGTGTAGTACACGAGCTGAAAGCGAATCTATTACTCATTACTCACTATATGAAAGACCAGCAAAATCGCGTCCTGTGAGCGAACGATTCACTGTTCATTGAACATTATTATTACTCATCACTATATGAAAGACTAGCAAAATCGCGACCTGTGAGCGAACGATTCACTGTTCATTGAACAGTATTCTACAGTGATTTGCTGTTTGGACGGCCTGCTGTGTACGGGTCGGCCCATGCGTACGTGTCGTCAGTTCGACGGTCCCGACCTCTTCTTTCTTCCACCGCTGTGCTTTTCCTTCTTTCTTCTCTTGCCGCGGCGTTTTTTTTTTTTGAACAAGGAGTGGCCCCGAAGGGCCTGGATACCATATCATTTCCATCGGCGGGTTACTCATCACTATATGAAAGACTAGCAAAATCGCGACCTGTGAGCGAACGATTCACTGTTCATTGAACAGTATTCTACAGTGATTTGCTGTTTGGATGGCCTGCTGTGTACGGGTCGGCCCATGCGTACGTGTCGTCAGTTCGACGGTCCCGACCTCTTCTTTCTTCCACCGCTGTGCTTTTCCTTCTTTCTTCTCTTGCCGCGGCGTTTTTTTTTTTTGAACAAGGAGTGGCCCCGAAGGGCCTGGATACCATATCATTTCCATCGGCGGGTTACTCATCACTATATGAAAGACTAGCAAAATCGCGACCTGTGAGCGAACGATTCACTGTTCATTGAACAGTATTCTACAGTGATTTGCTGTTTGGATGGCCTGCTGTGTACGGGTCGGCCCATGCGTACGTGTCGTCAGTTCGACGGTCCCGACCTCTTCTTTCTTCCACCGCTGTGCTTTTCCTTCTTTCTTCTCTTGCCGCGGCGTTTTTTTTTTTTGAACAAGGAGTGGCCCCGAAGGGCCTGGATACCATATCATTTCCATCGGCGGGTACAAATTACATCAGGGACTAGAAGAAAAGCAGAAATTACAACCAGGCCCCCAACTTTTACAAAGAAAACCCTACACAGAAAAGAGAAAAAGCAATTGGGTCCTCCGCCGTCGATATCGTCAGAAACGAGAGAGCTCCAGCCGCGACCATCATTCTCCGCGCCGGGGACGATGCCACTTGACTCGAAGAAGATGCAAAGCGTCACAGCGAGCTCATCACAGGGCCTCCACATGGAGGTTGAGCAGATGCCGGAGAACTCCGGCAAATATGGCCACCAGCTAGCCTTCAGAGTCGGCCGGCAAAAGAACGCCGCCGAGATTGCACTTCCAAACTCGGTACCACTACTCCATGACAGCTTTCTTTCAACATCGCACTGGAAGTTTCGATTCATCTCAACACCACCGATGTGAGCAGAGGAAATCGAAAAAACCTTATCAAGCAAAGTGAAGCTGCCAGCTTCCGACCGCCGCACCTGAGAAGCAAATCCATCCTCGAACTCCAAGCTTCCGCCACAAGCCGGAGGAGATAGATCAAGAAGAAAATTGCAGCAGCAAAAAGCAGAAGAACATGCCTTATTGGGAAGGAGCTGTGCAGTGGTCGCATCCCGGAGTTCTTCCTCCATGGAAGCATCTCCGCAAGAAGAAGGAACACCACACGGAGCCAAGCCTGGCGTTGACTCTACCGTCCTCTCTAACTTCGCTTTTCTCTTTCCCAGTTTTCCGCCGCAGATTGCTTCTCCTCTCCGATGCGCCGCCGACGCCGGGGGCCGGCTCGGCCGTCTTCGCCCTCGCTGCAATCCGACGCAGCGTTCCTCTGCGATCCCGCGTCGCCGCCTCATCCCCTCGGCCATGCCCCGGCCTGCCCTTTCATCGCCGCCCCGCGCCCCGACGAATGCGTTTCGAATCCTTCCGGGAGTGCTACGCCGCCGTCGCTCACAGCTCACACGAGCGTGACGGCGCTCTGCTCCAGCGCCCCGGCGGCTTCGGTCACCGGCGCCGCGCCTGCTGATTCCTCCTCTGGATTGGGGAATCCTTCCTTGGTTGGACGCCCGGTTCTTGCTTCCCCGTCGGATGCTGCCGCCACGGCGTCTTCTGCTCTGCACGGCGTCGGCGTGCCCGGCCTCGGCCGCTGTTCTTTTCGGATTCGCCCGATGCAGCTCCCTTGATGGGTTCCGGGCCTGAGGTCTCCACGCCGCCCCTGCTGCCCACGTCAGTTTATTTTCCCGGGGCGGCCGTCCTGGTTTCAGATAGTTCTTCTCCGGCTGATCCTTTGGGTGGAAGCGCTCATGCCGAAGCTGTTGGTTCTCGCCGCCGTCGTCCTCCGGAGCGTTGGTCGCCGGAGGTGCCTGCTCGGGCGACGCGGCGGTGCCGTTCTGCCATGGATGCTGCGCTGCAGCCGGTTAGTTCTCAGCCTGCTGCAGTTCGTGGCCGTCGTCGGCCGGCTGCCGATCAGCTTGGCTCGCATGGGGTGGTTCGTCAGGTGCGGCGTCGTCTCTCTGCAGATGATCGGTCTTCTCCTGTGCCTGCTGATCATTGTCAGGGCTCTGCTGGTTCTTCCTCTGCTCGGGCACCTTCTCGTGCGCGTGGTTCTTCGGCCCGCCGTCGACTCTCGGTGCGCCGTCCATGGCTGCCGCTTGATATGGCTTTCAGGTTGTCTATTGCTGGCCTTGCTGATCCATTTCCTTCGGCGCCGGCTTCTGTCGGCCGTTCAGTTTCGTTTGCCGCTCAGCGTGCTTCTGCTGATGTTCAGCCTGTTGGTGCTACTCCTGCTGCGTCCTCTGCAAGTTTTCCTGTCGCTGTCCCGCCGCCGGGTTTCGATTTGCCAGCTGTGGAGTTGGCTTCTGCTGATGCTGCTGCGTCGGCTGACAATGATGCGCATAGGAGGGAGATTCGCCTAGGCAAGCGTCCGGTTGAAGGTGGTTGTCCTTATTTTGTTCCTTCCGTCCACGCTACTTCTGATGGTATGTTCTGCTTTCTTTTACTCGGTCACTTTGTTTCCTCTGTCGTTTGTCTATTTGTTTAGCTGCCAGTACATTTGTTCCTAGGTTAGTTTGCTGGTCATGCCATGTCTTTTCTTGGAGCTGCTTATTACTGTGCGTGCCTGGTTCCATTGCTTCATGTTGGTTTGTACATGCCATGTGTTGGTCTTAGTCTACATGTGCTTGCTTTTAAGGTTTACTTCCGTTTTCCGTTTAGGGTTCACCGTCTGATTCGAAGACTAGCTGCATTGGATCTCATTACCCTGTATGTGTAATCTGAGGTTGTTAGCTATTGTGTGTGTTTCCAATTAGAGCCAATGTTGTATTTTCTTCTTTGGGTATCCATTACTACGTGGGTTTCCAACTGTAAGCAGGTTTGTATTTTCTACATTGAGTATCTATTATGCATCCGCCGTAGCCTGCTTTGGTTCTAGGGGCTTGATGTTTGCCGGCTTGATTGATATTGCCTTTTCCATTTGGATTGTCATACCTTCTCCCTCCGTTGTTGTTATGTTGCAATATTTATTTATTGCTCACTATTTATTCATTGCAGAGTTGCTTCAGTCCTCTTCTGGTGCAGTGCCTTCGTCCACACAGCCTTTGTTTCGTCGTATGCCTGAAGAAATAGGTTCTTCTGATGATGAGGCACTGCCAGCTTGGTCGGATTTGTTTCGTGCTTCTGGTTCTTTTGCTGCCGACGGGTTTCGTGCTGAAGTGGAGCAGCCTGCCATTTCTACTGTTGTGCCTGATATTGGACTATCTGCTTGGGCTCCTATGTCAGCTGATGAGTTCTATGCTTCTAGAGCTTCTGTTCCCACTGTTGGTCGGTCTTCTGGGCTGCCATCTGCTTCTTCTGGTCGTCCGGCTCAACATTCCACGAGTTCTGATTTTTCAGAGGATAGTGATTCTGATGTTGCTGCCCATGTTCAGTCTTTGCCGACGTTGCCTCCTGGTGCTAATCCTCTAGATTATCTGTCGCGAGGTATTGATGCTAGCCTTTTTCGTGTTTATTTTCTTATGATACTTTGTCCGACCTGTGTTTTCGGCTGCTCATAATTTCCCTTACTGTTTTTCGTCACAGTTCCCGCGACTCCTTCTGTGTCTGCATGTCGAGCTCGCTATAATCGTCGTATGCGTGCTGCTCTTCGTTGTCATCGAGCTTTGCTTCGAGCAGGTTACAAACCCGGGCGTGTTGAGCTGCCGTTATCTAGGGATTTGGTTGCTCTCCTAAAACGTAATGTTTTCAGCTGTTACCTTTCATTTTTTTCTTCCACCTGTTTCCAACTTTTTAGACAACAGATATAACTTCTGTCTTATGTTACAGGTGCATGGCCTGAACGTCCTATTACGGCGGTCCCCATCATATTTGCATGTTTTGTGCGGCTTCATTTTGGTTTTGGGAGCGTCATAGGAGGGCTAGCCGTGAGAGGAGACGTCCCGTGTACACTGGATGCTGTCGTCATGGAAAAGTTTCTCTTCCTATATATCCTGCTTGGCCTTCTCCTTTGTCCGAATTGCTTAGATTTGATGGTGGCCCTGAATGCAAACGTTTTTTGCGTTTAATCCGAGAGTATAACTCTATGTTTGCCTTCACGTCGCTTGGTGTTCATATAGATGAAAGTGTCAACACTGGAGGTGGTCCTTATGTTTTTAAAATATGTGGGGTGGTATGTCATCAGATTGGGTCTCTTCTCCCGTCTTCTGATAATCCGGTTCCTAAATTTGCTCAGTTGTATATCTTTGACACGCTTCATGAACTGGATCATAGGCTTGGGATTTTTTCTTCCAGTGATACTGATGTTTCTGGTCCAGTTCCTGCTGATGATCGTTTCTCTTCTGCATCTTATAACCGTCGCCGAAGAAGAGATTCAGCTAATGATGTTGCTGTTCAGAATGAGCTTGGTCCTTCTCTTCGTCGTGTTCGTCCCCGTAGGGAGGAGCCTGAACGTGATGTTGTTGACTCTCTACGAGGCATGTTGGATCAACATAACCCTCTTGTGCAGACGTTTCGCATGGCTGAAAGAAGGTTATTCTCACCTGAGTCTCCTGATGTCGCTATCCAGTTGTATGGCCATGAAGGGAGAGACCATGGAAATCGCTATTCATTGCCTGCTGCCCCTGAGCTCGCTGGTTTGATAGTTGATGATTTTTCTGTGGAAACAAACAGGTTTGACATTATTGTCCAGAAAGATGCCGGCCTATTTCAGCGGGTTTCACCTCTAAATCCCTCGCTGATGGCCTTGCAGTACCCACTTTTATTTCCTCATGGTTCGATGGGTTTCCACCTCGGAATTAAATACCAGCCTGTTGGTGGTGTTACTGCTGGTGGAAGGCAAGATGTGTCTATGCTTGAGTACTACTGTTATAGATTTCATTACCGAAAGGGGGAGCCCAATCCTTTTACTTGCTGTGGCCGGCTGTCTCATCAAATTATGGTTGATTCTTTTTCATGTGTTGAGTCGTCTAGACTTAGTTATCATTTCTGGAATCAAGACACTTTGCGTTCAGAAACATACCAAGGCTTATCTGATGCTCTTGGAGAAGGTACTCCGACTGGAAAGAATGTTGGGGTCGAGTATATGCTGCATTCCAGTTATACAGGAGGCCCTCGATATATGATCCAAAATTACCAAGATGGCATGGCTATTTGCCGTGTCTATGGTCCTCCAGATCTCTTTGTTACATTTACATGCAATCCGAAGTGGGATGAAATATCAGAAGCGGTCCTTTTCGAACCTGGACAGGTCCATTCGGATAGGCCAGATATAGAAACTCGTGTCTTTAAGATGAAGATTAATGAGTTTAGGGATCGAGTTAGAAAGGGGAAATTTTTTGGCCCTGTTAATGCCTGTATGTGTTCATGCATTTTTCCACATGTCCATTTCGAACTTGCTGTTTTCTGAATATGTCTCTTTAATTGTCCTTAGAATGTTCGTTATCTTTCTCATTGCCTTCATGTTTGTACATTTTTTTTTGTGATCTTCTGTTAGTTATTGCTTAGAGTTTTTTTATGTCTATGGCATCCACGCCTCATGCTCATGTCGTTCGGCTTAATGGTTTCCTATTACTGTGGTGTCACTCTGTATATATTCTTAAGAATATTTGATTCTGTTTTTTTATGTCTTCATTTAAATTGCTTAACTTTCCTTTGTCTGATTCTAATGTTGACTGCATGACATACATTATGATGCTTCACTTTATCTTCTCCATGATCCTTTTGTGCATATAATCTCCAACTTTCGTTGGTCCTCTTCTATTAGTGCCTTCCTGTTGTTGTATCTTTTACATGCTGTCATATTGCATCTTCAAGCCTATTCTGTTAATGCTAATTTTGCTTTGCGTTCCTTCTCCAGATTTGTACGTGGTTGAGTTCCAGAAAAGGGGTCTCCCTCACATACATTCACTTGTGTGGCTAAAAGTAGACACAGATGATCCCACTCCAGCAACCATAGACTCTTACATTTCTGCTGAGATACCCGATTATCGCGAAGACACTCTTGGGTATGCACTGGTGGAAGAATTCATGGTGCATGGTCCATGTGGTGCATACAATCCACACTCACCCTGTATGAAGGACGGTGTATGCTCAAAGCATTATCCAAAGGAATTTAATGAAGAGACGACGATTGATGGACTAGGTTTTCCTGTTTACCGTCGGCCTAATGATAGACGTTATGTCGTCAAGAACGGGCATCGGCTGGACAGCAGATGGATAGTTCCATACAATATGTCTTTGCTCAAAAGATTTCAAGCTCATATCAATGTTGAGTGGTGCAACAAGACTAATCTTCTTAAGTATTTATTTAAATACCTTGCTAAAGGCCCTGATATGGCTCATGCGCGCCTACATTCTATGTACGAGACTACATCTACTGAGGCTGGAGGAAGGAACGAAATAAGTGACTATGCTAAGTGTCGGTAAGATTCTCTGATTCTTGGATTCTGCATCTTTAGGTTTCTATGTTGATACTCTCTGCTCTTTTTGCGCGTTCGTTTGAATGTTTTGCTATTTTCCAGGTACCTGTCAACATGTGAGTCCTGCTGGCGGACATTTGCATACGATATACATGTCCGTGAACCAGTCGTCGAAAGGTTAACTGTGCATCTCCCTAACTTGAACAGGGTTATTTACCATGAAGATGATAGTCTTGCTGATATCGTGGACAATCCAAATAGATACAAGACAATGTTAACGGAGTGGTTCGTTGCTAATCAGCGTTATCCTGATGCTCGCTCTTTGACATATCTTGATTTTCCTACTAAGTGGAGATGGGATGGTCAGTCCAAGAAATGGAAAAGGAGGGTCGAAAAAGGCAAGTTTGGTATGCCAATTGGAAGGATCTACAATTGCCATCCTACAACGAATGAGCTTTTTTACTTGCGGCTGTTGCTGACTAAGGTACCGGGAGCTACAAGCTTTGATGACCTTAAGAGTTATAATGGTGTTTCATATGGTTCTTTCAGAGAGACCTGCCTGTTCGTGGATTAGTAGGCAATGATAATGAGTGGTACCTTCTTTTTGATGAGGCTGTTGTATGGGCTTCGTCTTTTCAGTTGAGGCATCTGTTTATGACTGTTGTTCTTTTCTGTGGCGTTATTAGTGCACAGAGACTTCTTGACAAGTACTCCAAGTATATGACGGATGATCTGGTTGCGCGCACTCGCCGTTCTCTTAATGATGCTGATTTAGTTATCCCTCCACAGTATTTGCAGGCTGAGCTTTTGCAAGAGCTTTCTATTATGTTCAGCAGAAATGGCTATTCTTTAGAGGCTTTTAACATATCCACAAATATTTTACATGGTGCAAGAATACTTGGAAACAGGTTAGTTATTGAAGAAATGCAGTACAACAGAGATGATCTTCGAATTATAGCTTCTTCTCTCTATGAAAAGCTGAATCTGGAGCAGTTAAATATTTACGACCAAGTTTTAGCTGCAGCCACCGGCTCAGTTGGAAAGTTATTCTTCATTTCTGGTCATGGAGGCACGGGAAAAACTTTCCTTTGGAATGCTATTATTAATGCATTGCGGGCAGACGATCACATTGTTTTGGCTGTTGCTTCTTCTGGTGTTGCTTCCTTGCTGCTTCCAGGTGGGCGCACCGCTCATTCCCGCTTCAGAATCCCGCTTGATGTCAGTGAGCAAACGATGTGTACCATGTCTAGAGGAACTAATTTGGCAAGTTAGTTAAAAAGGCAGCATTAATTTTATGGGATGAGGCACCAATGACGCATAGGCGCTGTTTTGAAGCTGTTGATAGAAGTATGAGGGATGTTCTGTCTGTGGATGACAACTCTAAAAGAGATCTTCCATTCGGCGGAAAAACAGTGGTGTTGGGTGGAGATTTCCGTCAGGTATTACCTGTTGTGGAGGGTGCAACAAAGCATGAGATCGTCAACTCATCTCTTATCATGTCTCCTCTTTGGCAGCATGTTACTGTTCTAAAGCTTGAAAGAAATATGAGGTTGTCCAATCCCAATTTGTCTGAGAATGAAAAGGTAGAGCTAGATTCATTTGCGTCTTGGGTTTTAGCAGTGGGAGATGGATCAGTACCGATGGGTATTCGAGAAGGGGAGTCCATTGCATCATGGCTTACTTTGCCTGCTGACATTGCATTATTGCCGCCGTCTAACTACATTTCATCACTCATTCATGCGACATACAGTTGCTTCGAAGCAAACTTTGATGACGTGTCTTATTTGGCACGGCGAGCTATAATATGTCCAACAAACAAGGTAGCAAATTCGATCAATGATATGCTTTTCAACTCTGTTCCAGGAGAGGAGGTTGTGTTTGAAAGTTGTGATTCTATTTGCAAGACGTTAGATCACGTGGCAGATGCAGATCTGTTATATCCTCCTGAATTTTTGCATAAGGTTGAGCCTCCCAATTTTCCACAGCATAAGATTGCATTAAAGTGGGCGTTCCAGTTATGTTGCTTCGAAATATCAACCAGTCTATTGGTCTTTGCAACGGTACTCGCTTGCTGGTCACAAGATTAGGTCAGTGGGTTCTCGAAGCTAAGATTATGACTGGATCCAATGTTGGAAATCATGTATGTATACCAAGAATTGTCTTATACGCACCATCGAAAGGTGGCCTTTCACTTTGCAGCGCCGTCAGTATCCGATACGTATTTGTTATGCAATGACTATTAATAAAAGCCAGGGACAGACGCTTCAGAATGTTGGCGTTTATTTGCCAAAGCCAGTGTTCTCTCACGGCCAGCTCTATGTGGCTATATCACGGGTGACCTCCAGAGAAGGCCTAAAAATCCTCGCCTTCGACGAAGATGGAAAGCCTACTTTACAAGTTAAAAATATTGTCTACCGCGAGGTTCTTGCTAATCTATAGGAAGTGCTTTTGGAATAACGGTGAGTACGTTTCAAATGCGTTTTCTTATCTATTATGCTTACTTTCCTACATGGTGTTTTACTTTCAAACATTTCGTTTTCATCTTCAGCTTAATTTGTAGCACGCGGTTTTCTTGATATACTTCCTCTTTTTCTTCTCAGGTCAAAGAGAGTGCAAGTATTTTTCAGCCTCAGGTGGTGCACTCCGTCTGTATATTTCTTTTGCTAAGCTTATGATGATGCCGATGTTTCTATCATACAGTTTCTAAGAGTATATCTGCTGTTTATTTTTGGCGCTGATATGTACCCAGATATACTGACGTTGTACTGACTTTGACCTAAGTATAAACTGCATCAATGCAGTATGAAACCACGGCTTTTAATCTTACCCTGATCTTATCTGCTAACTTTTAAATCCACTTACAGTATCCCATAGTATGTTTGTTGACTACTTTTGCTATCGATATATACTGAGATATAGCTATCTTTTGCTGCCTTCTGCCTAGATACAAGCTATGTCAGTGTAATATGGAACGACATATTTTGATTATACTCTGTTCTTAAATGTTCTGTCTTCAAATGCGTTTACTATTTTCATTTTTATGGCTGTACTAGCTTAAGAAGCATTCCTACTAATAAGATATATGCATGTCGTATAGAAGAGTTAGCTCAATTCTACAGACATCACATTCTCTGGATTTTACTGCTTTCTTAAATTGAGAGTCCAACTAAGTTACAAAGTGGTTCAGATATTATATATGCTTCTGTTTGCAGCAATGCTGTTCAATTTTTTTTATACGCTTGCCAGATGGCTGAGTTGCCACGTTATATGAAAAACATAAGCTCTCAGTATGAAAATCAATGTCAGGCATGTCCCTTTTGAATGAGTTTTCGTTATAGATTTGCAAATGACTAGCTTTTGAGCCAAATATTCTTCCTTTTTCTACTAAGAAAAAATTATACAGCAAATCTGTATTTATTTTCCCACGTGTCACTATACAGACCATCTAATCCAAAAGCCACCGCTTCATACCAACTGCCAACTCAAACAGATTCCCTACATTCATTTATCTCCACAAGCAACAGCTACCTCATTTTTTATTCGTACTCTCGCCCATCACCACACTCACACATTAACAGCTTCAACACTGCAAACAATGCTATCTTATATCTACTTACTATATATATAAACAACACAGCGACAGGAACAAAAAATCTGCAAACAAGTTCACAGAGAAAGCGCCGCGACACTAGTCAATATATCAAAGCTGTGCGTTTCAACCCCCCACCGAATCAGCCACGTCACCCCGCTTTTCTGGGCCGTCCGATCGACGGAACGGACGGTCCAGATTAAGCCACGTCTCCCAGCACTTGCTCCAGCTACAGTTTTGCACATCTACAATGCCAGATGCACTCCGCGCCGCCCATTTTCGATCGGACGGTAAACATACAGTCCGCTCGACTGTTTTACAAAAAAGAACCTAAGCTTACAGGAAATAGCGGAGCAGTCCTGACTTTTGCACACAGAAGTACTAATTTGTAAATTACTGAAACTATAGGGACTTTCTTGCAAAATGGCGGCACATCCCCCCTTCTCCTTCCTCTCTCCCACGCGGAGCCGACCTCGCCGCGGCCGCCGACGCTCACCGCCGCCGCGACGCTGCTCCCCGCCCAGATCCACGACCACGGCTACCTCCGGTGTCGCTCCCCCTCCCTCCTCGCCTATTATTGGCTGCCGGGACGTCCTATCCGCGGCGGAATCGTCCCCGCCTTCCTCGCCGTCCGCCGCCACCTCTTAACTCGCCGGCGGCGAGTCCAGCGACCATATGGTCCGCTGAGCCGCCTCTCCGGCTCGCCTGCACCTCCACTGCCGAGCCCGCGCGGACCCAGGACGGCGCGCGTCCTCGTGTGGTTCACCGCGAGAGCTCGACGGCGCGGCGAGCGCAGCCACCGCCGTCGCCTGACGTTACATGGTGACGCTGACGTGGGCCCTCACTGTCAGCCTCCCATTTCCTCAAACGTTTTCTTTTAAAAAAATGATGTGTGGGACCTACATGTCAGATCTTTCACAATTCCAATAACACGCTGACAATTGCAAAAAAAAAATAATTTCTAATTTGTTACTCCGAAAAATACAAATAAATATTGAAAATTTTCAAATTTAACGTATTTTCAAACTCTCCACACAAAAGATGCATAAAAATAAAATAAAAAATAAAACCACAATAATTAAAAGTATAAAAAAAATACGCGCGGGACGTACGTGTCACAACTTTCACGAATACAATAAAATGCTAAAAATTATGAAAATCATGATTTTAAATTTGTTATTCTAAAAAAAAGAACAATATATCAAAAAAATTCAAATTTAACATATTTCTAAACTGTCTGCACAAAAGGTATAAAAAAACCACTATAATTTCCAGACGATAATAGGTGACTACATCAGACGAACTAACATGAATGATATCCTTTTCAAAAAAATATTTATAAAAATGTTGCATTCCTAACATGTATGACCATTTTACTAAAACAATTTGCATAAAATAAAAGTATTAAAAAAACAATATTTTTGAATCTATCCACCTGAAAAGTATGAATAACATATCCGACCGATCAGAAAAATTAAATACTTGCTATTTATGGCAAAAAAACAAACATGTTTGCAAATTTCAAAAAGGGTCAATATTTCAAAAAAAAAAAACACTTCCCCTAAATATATGGAGGTAAATTTTTCCACAAATGCTTGATTAGATAAATAATTGCAGCGAATAGGAAATCATATCCACTAATTATGGATTGTATTTAAATTAAATTTTACAAATTTACATAAAATGTATTTCCCTCTAATTATTGAGCAAAATTAAACATCTATCATAAATTCAATAATTTTTCAAATTTCCACAATTTCTGAAAAAGAACATTCCAAAAATTTAATTTTATCACACGCCATTTTTCTAAGATCTAAACAATTTTACGAACGTACGCTCTCTTTGCATTTCAATAATTTTCAAATTTCCACACTTTTAAAATAAGGATATTCTGATTTGGTAAATATTTCAATAACATCCAAATGCACTTACACTCCAATTTGGAAAATATTTCAATAAGATCCAAATACACTTCCTCCAAGTATATGATGGTAAATTTAATATATGTTCAAAAAATGCATTCCCTCTAATTATTGAGACATATTTGTTTCATCATTATTTCCCAAATAAATATAATTGAATCAAAGAGCAAAATTTAAAATAGAGCATGCTTTATAAAATTTTAGACACTTTGTAGATATTATTTTACGATATTTAAACAATTTCCAAGAACTGCTAAATGCTACAATATCAGTACCTTCACCCATATCCAGCAACAAAATATGGAAAATATATCAAAATGATCACAAAAAATAAATGCTACCTATTTACTGCATATGATCAAACTCCGAATTTGAACATTTCCAACTTCAAAATTACTTCCAACTCTGACCATTTTAGAAATGCAAGAAGAAATCGAATCTACATAACTTTCCAACTTGAATAATTTTCAAAATCCAAACAATTTCCGAATGTACGTTCTCTTTGCATTTCAACAATTCTCAAATCCAAATGCACTTTAAAACTATTATTCATGAAAATGTAACAAATATGTCAAAAAAAATTAACAAATTTTCAAAAATCTTCACATAGAAATTGTGTAATTTTTTTAATAACAATAATAATACACCGATCTCTACCACGATGATTTTCAGACAATTGATTCATAACTTTTAATCTGTTATTCAAAAAAAGTGCAAATAATAAACAAATAAATTTCAAATTTAACAAATTTTCATATCCTTTGCACATAAATTGTATAAAAAACAAAATAATAATAGTGATAAACCAATATACTTTCCAGATAGTACTTAATCACATAATAAAATACTGGAAATTACAAAGTTCATAACTTTCAATCTGTTATTCATGAAAATGCAAATAACATGCCAAAAAGTTTTAAATTTAACAAACTTTCGAACTCTTCGCAAAAAAAAGTATAAATAATAATAATAATAATAATTTGCTTAAATAATGCATTACCTCTAATTACTAACTCAAAATTAACATTTTAATTTGGTATCCTTTTCCGATGTTTAGTTTTTTATCGATAGAACACGAATCCGAAGTTAGTTCTGATAACACTAAATATCCATATTTCGCTGTCAACGAACAACTGGAAAAATATATCAACATGATCACAAAAAATACATGCTAACTAACTGTGGCATACGATCAAAAATCCAAACTTAAATGTTTTAAAATTTCAATTGCCTTTCAAATCTGAAAATTAACAAACAGAAAAAATATCAACATGATCACAAAAATAAAGACTTACTGTCTACAACATATGATCAAAAAAACAAATTTGAGTATTTTGAAGATTTAAATGCCCTTCAAATCTGCATATTTCAAAATTTTGAACGCCTTTCAAGATTGATCATTTTACTAACGTAAAAAGAAATCAAATCTAGAAAACTTCCCAATTTGAACATTTTCCAAAATCTAAACAATTTTTGAACATAATCTCTTTTTGCATTTCAATAATTTCACATTTCCACACTTTTTAAATAAGGACATTTCCAAATTTTAATTTTACCACCCGCCGCGCAAAATTTTCCTAGTCAACTCACAATTCTATGCGTCCCACAAACATAATAAAAGTCACACCATAATAGTGAGAAACTGATTGTGATGACATGACTTGTTACACCATTGCGTACAAGTTTCAAACTGTCAAAAAACTCAATGATATACAATACAAATAATGTGCATCAACATCATATTTAAGAAATTTGAAGCTAATATTGTCTTGAAGTGTTATGTAGAGATACTTCTTGGTTCACCCTTTGATATAACTTATGCCCTAGGAAATCTACTCCAATACAACGGAAGAGAGAACACACCTGCAAAAGTAGTGCTTCCAAACAACAGAAGCATCACCAGAATAGAGGTGAAGGCAGACCTTCCGTTCATTCTTGAATTCCACATCCTAACATGAGCCAAAGGGATAATGTATAGTCTCAAAATGATAAGGAATGGCGTGCCATGTATAATCTTCTAGAGAAAGACACAAAACAGTTCATCCAAAAGATATACTGACCAATTACGAAGGGGAGGTCCATAAAGACAGTATATTAAGTTAGAAGATATGGAATGACATTCCATCACTAAACTTCTAGAGGAAGAAACAATATAGGGCATCCAAAATATATAATGACTGGGTACCCAAGATGTGGTAATGAAACGATATGGAATGATTCCTCAAATAAAAACGATATGAAATGATGTAACTTATATAAATTTCTGGAGAATGAATAATTATAAATGTTCATCCATAAGATATGATTACCATATACCAACAAGTGGTCCCCAATAAGAGCCAAAGGGGAAATTTCCATCAAAATAATACTACATAATAAGGTCCCCAATCAACTAGCTCTTCTCTCATCACTTGCAACGTACTGCACGGCAGGGTAGGTTTGCCTTCGATCGACAATACATGGCGACTTCCATGGGTTGCCTGGTGGTGCTCTGCCTCGTGTCTCCCCCTCCTCCTCGCCGGCGCCGTCCGCGGCAACCCGTGGTACGGCGGCCTCTTCCCGCAGTTCTACGACCATTCGTGTCCCAAGGCCAAGGAGATCGTGCAGTCCATCGTGGCACAGGCCGTCGCCAGGGAGACCAGGATGGCGGCGTCCCTCATCAGGCTGCATTTCCATGATTGTTTCGTCAAGGTCGGACTCTTGACTCTGCTTCCTCTTGGTTACACTGTTGTACATGCATATGTTCATGTTTCGACAAATCTTGGTGACGTGCCTGCTGAGCATATTTTCTGCAAATTGCATACTTTAAATTTTGAGTTTATGCTCAACACGATATATGTGTATCTTAATTTTATTTGTTACCTTTAGCTCTTCAAAGTTCAAAAACACATGGCTCATATTCACATGCCTACTCTATTGTGAGACATTTTCCGACAATATTTTTGCTTTTGAGTATCGTAGGGGTGTGACGCGTCTGTGCTGCTGGACAACAGCACCAACATTGTCAGCGAGAAGGGGTCCAACCCCAACAGGAACTCCATCAGGGGATTCGAGGTCGTCGACCAGATCAAGGCTGCACTTGAGGCCGCCTGCCCTGGCACCGTCTCCTGCGCCGACATCCTCGCCCTCGCCGCTCGCGACTCAACCATCCTTGTACGTTAACAAAATCAATAGTTAAATTCCTAGCACGAGCTGAAGAAAGCAGCCAGTATGTCTGAATCTTCGGTCCCAAATTAACCTGCAGGTCGGTGGCCCGTATTGGGACGTGCCGCTTGGCCGGAGGGACTCTCTTGGCGCGAGCATCCAAGGCTCCAACAACGACATCCCTGCACCCAACAACACACTCCCCACCATCATCACCAAGTTCAAGCGTCTCGGCCTCAACGTCGTCGACGTCGGTGCCCTCTCCGGTAACCTCTTCTTGCCCTTCCATGTCTCCGTCCATCCATCCTTCTGCATGTTCAAATGTATACTGACATGGCGTACATACATCAAGGTTTTGGTTACCGCCTGGTAACCGGATATCCCGACCACCCCCGGGAAATGGTCATCCCGGGCAAAAAATCTCGAAAATTTTGAAAATTTAAAATTTTAACAAAACCACTCGGCAAATGGTCAAATCGGAACCAATTTTTTTTTAATTTTGTTTTTCAAATTCGTCCGGTAACCGGTTGGACCAGTCTTGGGAATTGTTTTCTACCGGGAACCAAAACCTTGACATACATACAGGTGGCCACACTATCGGCTTGTCCCGGTGTACTAGCTTTAGACACATGCTGTATAACCAGTCGGGCAACGGCGTCGCCGACAACACGCTGGACGTGTCCTACGCGGCGCAGCTCAGGCAGGGTGCCCACGCTCCGGCGGCGACAACAACCTCTTCCGGCTCGACGTCGTCACCTCCACAAAGTTCGACAACTTCTACTTCAAGAACATCCTCGCCGGCAGGGGCCTTCTCAGCTCCGACGAGGTCCTGCTCACCAAGAGCGCAGAGGCGCCGCTAGTCAAGGCATACGCAAATGATGTGCATCTTTTCTTCCAGCGCTTCGCGCAGTCAATGGTGAACATGGGCAACATCACGCCCCTTACCGGGTCGTAGGGGAGATCAGGAAGAACTGCAGGAGGCTCAACAACTACCACTGAGTTGCTGAATGTTCGATTGTGCATGGAGTCGGTGTGGAAGGTGTGGGCGCCACCTAAATGCAAATTCTTCGCATGGCTAATCATCCAAAACCGGGTTTGGACCGTGGACCGGCTACATCGGAGGGGATGGCCAAATTGTGATCTATGTCCGTTGTGCAAGCAAACTAGGGAGTCGGCCGCCCACCTCATGTTCCAATGTCGTTTCTCCAAGCGTATTTGGAACATGGTGAAGGATTGGCTCCACCTCTCTTGGGTAGACATGAGCGTTTGGGAGAACTTCATTTGTGTCCAAGATTGGTGGTGTCACATGACATTGAATAATTCCTCTCGACGAAAGGCAATTGCCACCCTCACAATGCTAATCTCTTGGGAGTTGTGGTTCGAGCGCAATGCTAGAGTTTTCCGACACAAATCCACCCTCCCATCGCTAATTTTGGGGCGGATCAAAGACGAGGCTCATACTTGGGTCAAAGCGGGTGCTAAGCACTTTGAATCTATTCTTCCGGGAGATTAATCCCACTTTTTTTTTGATTGGGGGCCTTTAATTTGGCCGGTGATGTAAAAACCTTATGCCTCTAACTCCTTCTTAATCAATAGAATGAGGCAAATCTTTTGCCCCCCTTTCAAAAAAGTGTGTTATAGCAATTGTTGGAAGGATGAATTTGTTCTTAACATCTTAAAAGAAAAGTTGAGTAATTCATGCATATCTTTTTTGGATAAAGGGAATTTATTAATATGAAGACGATATCAATTACAGCCGGACTCTACACCAACACGATATTAATAAATAGTCAAAACTCTTAGGAGAGCACACAGTCAATTTAATAACAAAAATGAGTAAAAAATAGCGATATGATATCAATCCGAGAGTAACACGAGAATACGAGATGTGCTCCAACAACAACGGACTAAAGAAATAAAACGAGGCGTCGACGTAGCTGGATCAAACCACATATGACAGAATTTTTACCTGAATATAGGTGCGCCTTTAACAAGAGAACGTCGCATGAACACCAACATTGGTAGGTTCAACCAATAAACTTCATACATAAATCTTTCACTCTGAAAACTCGAGACTCAACACTCAAGGAATGCCACCTAACCAAAGTCGCCATATGCTACCACCATTTTCTGATCCATCATCGCACAACTGCACATACACATGCTGGATGGGATTTTGTCACATAACTCGAACCATGTGTGCGCAACACATGGTGTCGAGCAACGCCTAGGACTTCTCACCATCAACACTGACCCTATGAGTCGAGGGTCCAATCTTCCCACACATGCAAAGTAGATAGGTTAGACAAGTGGGGCACCTCGGAGAAGGTCAGAGCCTAGACATCGAGCAAAATAGAGCTTTCTATAACTATCATCACAAACCTCTTCATGGGCTATGCCGAGCAATCCAACGCCTAGACCGACTGAGAGATGACCAATCATCGGAGTGCAACGTTAGAACCTCCAAACGAGAGGCCACAACCCGCCAACCTTGCGCTCCACAGAAACGCTTAGCATCATGAGGTCGGGCCACCAAGAGCAAGCCAATGTATGCACAAAAATCTCTAAGGTGGCTCGCATTCGAACGGGTCAAGCACGCCACTCGAGGCTCTAAATTGCCCCAACAGGGACTGGGAAGCTGTGTCATTATTGGCGCTATTGGGAACAAGAATCAAGAAATCGGTGCCGCAAATCAAAGGTCAAAAGCCTCCACCGCTTGACCGTTGTCGTTGTCGACGCAACAACCGCCAGCTAATTGCCCCTCTAGCCGTAGTAGCTCGACCACCACCGAGAAGACCCGGTACCTCGGTCCCGACATCCGACCTTCATCGATGCGCTCCGTCCAGCGCGGCAGCGCCTATCGCAAAGCACGAGCTATAAGAGGATTCCTGCAGTGCAAGGAGACAAGTATGTAGTCGTTGTCCGCTAGGAAAGCTTTGCCTGTTGGCTTCCTCTATTGGCGACGAGGTGGATGGGAAGGAGAGGAGACAGAGGCAGTGGCAACTAGGGTTTCACCGTGCAGCCCTCTCTAGGGATACTCTGGTGAGTCTTTTTTCTCCAACTTAAGAATGTATGTACTACAAAATGAAAATTTACAACAGGACACGAGGCTAGACCCATTTCCCTTTGCTACGAGTTGCATAAATTAAATGGGAGACCAACCAATACATACATGACTGAATAATATGTTGAAGTTTTGTACAATATGTCGGCATGAACTCCCAAATAATATTTGCATATTGGCAGCTCTTCCGCTTCCCCATAGGACGGTGGAGTGTTGCACATCAGTCCTCCCACATTTTTGTTGATGTACTTGCACCCCTATCGATTCAGCTTGATTTTAATTATGCCTCCCACATGCTACCCTAAAGGGGGTCCACCTCTATTTTTTTGGTAAGTATCCTCGTTGAATCATAATTTTTGTAATTTTTGTTGTGAAGAATACGGCTTTAACACGATTTATCCTAGTTTCGATAGATGCTTGGGGTTTTGTTTGTTGGTACCTTTTGAGTAAATATATTTAAGGTTTTTGGGCAAAGAATAATTTATGATTTTTTAATGTGTGAATTGGGTCAAAACAACAGTATTTTCACTGCTATGCTATTCCAAGAGCCATTGTGGCACTTGGGGAGTTTGCCCCACACCTCAACGTGAGCCTTTGTGGCGCTCATTGAGCACTATGGTTCCGCATCTCTCCAACGGATATTAGCTTCTTTTGGAAAGTGAACTACATGATCTATCTTCGTCTCCATGTGCATCGGTTATCTCTATATCTGGGTTCTTCTACTTATGCATTTATCTTGTGATAGCCATCATACTTGAAATTAGTCTATCACATTATTGCTTACATCTTGTCAAACATAAGTTGTTGGTGCACCTAATTGAGCTTAGCTATTGAGGCTTTGTGTTTGGTAAATTAAACAACTAATTTATTTCCACATTTGTTCAAATCAAATCCGTAATCTTTGTATACTGCCTATTCATTCCGCCCTTTAGACGACATCTTGGTCATTTCAAAAGCTGATTTGAAATGGAAATGGGTTTGTACTATTCTAAATTATTATTAGACAATTTTAAAAAAAAGTAACAACAGTCAACAGCTAGCGAGCCATGCATGCACGATCTCGTTACCTTACCTCTATATATTAAGGACGCCCAAAATAGAGCTCCCACAGCAACTCGGCACTGTAGCTAACACTGTTCCCCGCTACAGTGTTGAACAGTGTCTGTTGGCTCTTTCCGAAAAGGCCCCTGAGTTTGCAGAGAATTACCATTCGGTCCTTCTACATATAAAAAACGATCCCTTTTTTTGCTACAGCGGACTTATTTGCATTTCCCAAAAAACAGGAGCCCCGCTACAAAAACGCCCACAAATTCTCCCTCCCTCTCCATCTCTCTCCCGCGCGAGGCCGAGGTCGCCGCCGCCGACGTGCGACGCGGCCGCTCCGCTCCTCCCCTGACGAATCCAAGGACACAGCAAGCTCCGCCGTCTCCTCCTCTCCATCCTCCGCGAGTATCGCGTGCTGGGACTCCCGAAATCTCCGCCGCCGTGCTCTTCATCCCCAACTCCGGCCGCCGCCCCGTCAAGCTCGATTCGCTCCGCTCTGACCTCGCCTCGCCTCCCCGACCTGTCCATCGTGCTCCTGTTTGACGCTGGTCCGACTGGACCTCTTCCCCGTCCTTCCTGTGCCCTCCTTCGCCCTGGCCGTGCTTGCCGTCCGCCGCCATCATTTTGGTCATCGCCGGCGACTCCGGTGACCAAATGGTCCAGCTCCGCCGCCACCGGCTTCCTCGCAACCTCCTCCCGCGGATACGCACGGCCCCAGCCTCGCACGCGTCCTGCAACGACCTGACCTTGCTCGCCGCAGCTCGGCAGAGCTGGCGGTGGCCGCCGTCACGTGTTTGACATACACTGACGAGTGGGCCCCGCTCAACAGAATTTTTCATTTTCCAAAAATGATTTTAAAATTAAAAAAAACTGACAAGTAGGTCCCGACTGTCAGCTTTTAAAAAATTATAGAAAATGCAGAAAATTGTAAAATTCATATCTTCCGGTCCATAATTCAGAAAAATACAAATAATATACCAAAATTTGCAGAAAAATGAAATCTTCACAACTAACACATTTCCATGCACGACTAAACAACTTTAAATAATTTTAGTTAGAAAACCTAATATAATCTTTTTATACTAATTATGCAGCTTATGGAAATGTTATCTGTTAGCCAATATATTTTACGTATTTCCCAACTATACACAAAAAATGATCTTCACAAGATGAATTTTCGTAAAGGGTGCGGCGTGTCGCACTTCTACAGTATCGTTTTACTGTTCACATGAACAATATTCGCACTTCTACAGTGCCTTTTTTTTTGGATTTTTTTTCCAGAAAATTGAAGTATTTCTATAAATATCCATACCTGTAGGAAAAATATGGAAAATACAACAAAATACTCAGAAAAATAAATGCTGACTTTTATGGCAAAAAACAAAAGATGTTTTGAATTGGTGAATATTTAGACAAAAAAAAAAACAAATGCACTTCCTCTAACTACGTGGAGTTAAATTTATTAAATGCTCACACAATGTACTTCCTCTAAGTATGGACTTAAATTGAACATTTCAATTTTGTAAATATTTGAATGTAATCTAGATAAACTTTCTCTAAATATGGAATTCACTTCAATAAATGTACGTCAAACATGTTTAAATATTTTGAATTGGTGAATATTTGGATAAGAAACGAATGCACCTTCTCTAATTATGTAAAGTCATCAAAATGCTCAAAAAAAATGCTAACTGTTTATGTCAAAAAACAAACATGTTTAGATATTTTGAATTGGTGAATATTTGGAGAAAAAACAATTGTACTTCCTCTATATGTGGAATCTAATTTATTAAATGTTCAAATATTTTGAGTCGATGAATATTTAGACAAAAACAAATGCACTTCCTCTAATTATGGACTTAAATTGGACATTTCATTTTGGTAAATATTTGGATGTAATCTAGATGAATTTTCTCTAAATATGGAATTCAATTCAATACATGTACGTTTCCACTCATTATGGACTTAAATTAGATATTACTGGAAAAATAGAAACATGTTTAAACATTTCAATTTGCTAAAAAAATTTGGATATACTCTAAAATATATCAACATGCTCACAAAAATATAAGCTGACTACTTATGGCATAATGCAAACATATTTGAGCATTCCAATTTGGTGAATATTTGGATACAATCTGAATGAACTTTATCTAACTATGGAGTAAAATTAACAAATGCTCACATCATGCATTCTCTAACTATGAAGTTAAATTAAAAATTTATGTCGGCATACAAGCATATTTGAACATTTTAATTCACTAAGTATTTGGACATACTCTAGACAAAAAATTCCGACAGATTTCAACATTTCGAATTACAACGAGTGCGGCGGGATGGATCCATTGGTAGGGGAGCTTTGGCCTCCGTGGAGCATCGCGCATCTTCCCTCGGCTCGCGTGGATTGCAGCAAGCAGTGGCGGACCCAGCACTGGGGCAAGCTGGTGCGACCGCCCCAGGTCGCCGGCGGCAAAGAAATTATCCCTACCCGTGCAGCCCAGATTAAAATGAACAGGAAGGTGAGAAAAAAGCAGGAACAGAGAAAAAGACGAAGGGGTAAGGAGAAAAATGGGCTTGGACTAGCCAATTTAGGCCAAATATAGTACAGCAGCCAGCACCACCTTCGGTCCAATACTGGTTCGGTCGTTCCACGGGAGCAACGCATCGATCGATCAAAATTCCCCCCCATTCGATCAAACTTTCCTCTCCCCATCCAATCCGGTGCCGGTGAATGATTGTTATCTTTTTTTTTTTCTGCGAATTTGAATGATTTTTGTCTAGCACATGCATTTGTGCATTAATTTTTTTCTTTACCGTTGAATCTTCGCCCCAGCAAACCAATATTCCTAGGTCCGCCACTGGCAGCAAGCCCTATGTAGCTTTGCTCTCGTATCAGTTCAAGGGTCCAAATCGAAACTAAATGCCATCCACAATGGCTGTTTGGCGTCTTTATTATAGTAAGGAGACAAGTGAGCAAGCAACATGATCCGCTTCAGGGAAGCTACAGAGAGCAGTCCTTGCATGGATGCGTAGGAGCAACAGTGGACAGATCAGCGTCATGATGCTCGGTGATGGAAATTAAACTTCCTCGAACTCGTTATCTGATGAAAGAAAAAGATGTTACAGTAGTAAGTTTGAAAATGCAGCAGCTATAGAGGAGTCACTGGCAAACAACCAAAAAAGTTAAACCTGGTCACAATTAGAAATCGCCAAGTAGAGTGGATGAATAGCATCTTATATTTACTAATTGGAGGCACCATACGAGACACCACGTTAATCCTCAAGGTTAGAAAATTTGGTCCATCCGATCTACCCATGATCTGTCTAAAAGCCGTTAGATTGAAATAGTTTTTCTAACACGTACGCGTGACTCTTCTCGCAAGTCGCACCTATCTGTCTCCGCTCGAGTTCGAAGCGCACACCATCCACGATATTAGCCCCTAATTAATTCATTTCCTGGCTTCCTGCCGATAATGCTCTCATGTATTAACAGCCCTTCCATTAAGTAGCCCTACGTATATCTCCGATTTCTCCTCGCGTGGGACGTATTTACCTCCGTGGCACTCAATGGCTAAAATCCTGCCCTACACGGCATCGCTTATTCTCTACCGCCGGCTGCCGGCTGCCGTCAGCCGAGCCGGCGATCGGAAACAACAATCTCGCAGGTGCACGGATGGCACAGGTTTACCAATGGTGGCTGCACGCCTCAGCGAGTATTCCATCAGTTCTGGATCCAGTTGATCAAATACAAAGGTACGATCCAATCTAGCATGTACATCCCTCCTCATCGTGTTCCTATGCAACCGCTGAATCTTATTCAAAGTTCTGATCACACCACAATGAGCAATCCAGCATGCGTATTCCAGTACAGATTTATCCATGATGGTTTCTTTAGGAGAGCCGGATGTGCACCGGCTCTTAGAACCAGATTGGGTGTCCGCCACCATCTGTGAGGCTGTCGCTAGGGAAATTGTGGCGGACTGGCGATGCAGTTGTTCCTGATGCCGTCTAGCTTTTCAAGCTCACTCACGACGCACGAAAGTATGTATCCTTAAATTCTCTTCCCTAGATATATCTTTACGTGTTGGTGAATGTAGAAGCCATTCTGGTGCTGGATATGTACCCTGTGTTTCACGTCCTGATTAAGTGGATGCAGGCAGCATATTAATCACGTTTCCTCACTATCCGGTTAAGCATACAGGTATTGTTCTGATTGCTTCGGTTTTCCAATAGTAAATGCATTGGGCTCAATCAGCTACTGTATCACAGTCCTATCTTAGGAGGTAATAACTTTATTTGGTCTTACTTATTAATAGCGGTATATACATTTAAATTTCCCAATGCCATGCATTTGAATAGCTGTCTAAACAACCTTGCCTTTTTCTTCATACTTTTGGTTTGCATCCACGGTTCTAATTATGTTAGGGATGTGTTCACCGGTGAAGTTTTTGTCCGGAGAGCAGATGTTGTAATTTTGGATAAAGGATTTAACACACACATTTGTAATCTCAAGCATGAAATAAAAATATGGCATGTGTCATTGTATTGCTTAAATTCCTATACCCTCTCTTTTTTCCACATCGAATTGTGCTGAATATGTGATATGCTAGATTATATATGTGCCCTGTCACTCCAGACTTTGACTATTGCTTGAGTGATTCTAGGATATCTTAAAAAGTGGGCAATATTGGTAAACTACTGTCACTAACCTTTGCAAGGTAAATATTTTTCTATAATCATAATCCCCATCTTTTCCCACGTAGAAAATATTTTAATACTTCCTATTTATCTTTCTGAAATCGCTGGCCCGTGCAGGTGCTTTGAAGAACTATCCTCGCCATCAACGACTTGGGTCGCGGGCGTGATCAAAATAGATAACTGCATTCAAGAACTATGCACGCTATTTATCCAGTTCAAATCATTGGCGGATCACTATCTCCTCCAAATTTTCTGGTGTCTGCCAGTGCTCTCTAGGTATTTGACAAATTGTTAACTTACTAAATATTCAGCATTAGTGAAAGATACGTTGAGAATAATCAGAAGTATTCTCAAGTTTACAGTTTGATCAAGTTGCAGGACAATCATAGTTTGTACATGAGGTCTGATATATTGTGCATGCCGAGAGCAAAGAGATGAAAAAGAGGCCGCCAGGGAGGTAGCGCCCATGCCCGACGCAGGAGAGCGGCCAGGCGAGAAAGAAGAGGCAGCGGCGATGAGAGAGCGATCTGGAATAGGTGGCGGTCGCTGAGATCGTGAGGGCAGGGATCTACACAGTCGAGAGTTCTAGGAATGTTCTTCAGGTGTGTTGTTTCTACTACGGAGTACATGCGTGCGTGCAGGCTAAGAGCTACGGTTATGCTCCTAAGTCACATGTTCTTTACAGAAAACTTAGCATAGACAGAGGCGAAGAAGACACCATTCAGGATATTTGTGTTATACTCTTTATGTATGGCTGACTGCATATATTTCTTTGTTAGTGCATATCGGTAGTATTCTTAGAAGAAAATACTGCACCTCATAGTTCTTTATTATTTACAATCAAACAGATTAAGTAAACATTGATACCTCTATGCACTTAGTAATTCCTATACGTCAATTAAATTCGTTTGACTGAAGATCCATTTATCCGTTCTCCTTAGTTTCACTTAGAATTCATTTACCATGCTATTCAGTTCGAGTTCATTTTCATTTTATTCGGTATACTGCACAAAATTTATCTAGCCACTTCATCTTTGTTTTTCATTTTTTGTTAGAAGATCTTTAATTAATAATGTGGCGATGACATTAATTGATAAATTGATTCCTTGCTTATCCAAAAAAGAATTGTTATTTAATTTTGGATTATTGTGAAAACATTGTGTCTTTCTAGATGATCACAAATTAGTTTCTGAGCATATTGGTCAACTAAAAACCTACTAATGACTTAAAAAACAGTGAATGAACATATTAGATCCACTATTACTTGATATTCTGTATTTGCTTAATATTAGTCGCAGCACGGATTTCACATTACAGTCTTGAGTGGTGCTAAAATAAAATGCAATCCGCCATCTCTCCATTAACCATATCCATCAGTACACGTGAAAGTTGATATGTTTCCTCATCCTTTAAACTTCTTTATCTGATGCTCCTACTCTTCTGGGAAACTTCATGGACCAAGAAGGAACGCGGTCGATGCGTGATGATTAAGTATTTCCAGGAATGATGGAGGAATCCTTGGCAGGCAACGAGCATGACGGCGCTAAAAGCGTTAGCAAGGAGCAATGTTTCAATGCTTCGAGAGGAAGGGGCCAGATGTAAATGGATTTTAGCTGAGATATCATATCTTCCTTATCCATTTTGATTGCATCTCTATTGAATTTACATCTGATATTCCACAAAATGTTAATGAGATATCTTTGTGGTTATTTTATAATATATGTTTTGCTGAACTTTTTTGTTTTTCAGAAAGTGCTGAATAATTGATTTGTGAGGTCTGGAGAACATCAGATATGTCCTTTTTCTCCATCATTTACTTGATATCAAATAATCCACACATCTTATTTAAATGCCTCCTAACTTCTGTCTGATATTGATTGTACATTGTATTAATCCTAGCCAAGAAAAAATATTTTTAGTCAGAGGGGATAATGCTCAGGTGCTTCCACCACTCTATTTTATCTTAACATTATATTTTGAGGCTTTTAAATTTTCATTGTAAAACTCAAATGAAGTAAGCAATTTTCATATCTTGAGGTCTTTGTGTGCTTCTCCTATCACGTGGGATACTGATTAAGAACAACATGCAACTTTATAAATGACAAATGTTTCATTTATGATTGGAAGGTTTCAAAGATTCTCTCCCACATCTGTTCATGTAATTAGTCTGGCACATTATAGGTCAATTTGAGGTTCTTAACTCTTGGGAGCACACACACAAGCTTACCTCAAAATGATATTTTACTAGGTGCATATTTAATATTTTACGGTGAAATTCTGATGTAGTCATGATAGCCACGTTGAAATTGAAATTTTCCACTTGGATTTGCTTTCTCAGAAGCTACATTAAGTTATTTATGTTGATTGAGGTATAAATATTATCTTATCTATTTGCATGAAGTTGCAATTCGGATTAAAAACATCTCAGCATACCATCGAAAAGTTCATTTCAGTGCTCTTTTCACCAATATACAAATTTGAGGACACTGAACAATTGCATATATTTTACGACTTCTTATTTATTCTGTTAAAAAATAGAAAATCTCAGCTAGATGTCTTGGCAACATTGTCATATATGAATCCTATGGTTTTGGTCAAATTGATTTGATGTTATGGGATGATCAGCACCGCACTAAAGCCTCAGTGTCACTCCCTAGGACTATGAGATATCAGGACATGCTTTCTTTAAAAACGAATATATTAATCTCAGATGTTAAATATGGAAATAGGTATATCAGGATCATTTCTTGACCACATATATGTCAATGTATTCTTAAGGTAATGCTATAATGTAAACTGATGTTGGTTTCCGATTTGGTAAAAGTGTATTTTAAAATGATGCTTTTAGTAGTGATGAAACCAATTTACAATTGTAATTTTTTTAGCAAACAATAACATTATTATGCTATAATGTAAACTGATGTTAGTTTCCAATTTGGTAAAACTGTATTTTAAAATGATGCTTTTAGTAGTGATGAAACCAATTTGCAATTGTAATTTTTTTTAGCAAGCAACAACATTATTATGCTATAATGTACACTAAAGTTAGTTTCTCATTTTGTAAAAGTGTATTGTAAAATGATGCTTTAGTAGTGATGAAACCAATTTGCAGTTGTAATTTTTTTAGCAAGCAATGACATTATTTAATAATTATATAACCATGGTTCTCACAAATATTTCTTATATAGTTTAATCAACCAAAAAAATTCAAAAGGTCGCCAAAGCATTTCTTTTCTTTAGGCGTGCTATCAAAAGCATTTCAAATAGAATTAAACAAACTAGCCCGTGCAAGTGCACGGGTTGACGACTAGTTGTTCTAAAGCGAACACAAGTGTAGGGCTCTTTAGCCACCATGACATAGTAGAAGAAGGTTATCGGTTGCTTTATTCTGGCATGGTATTTATTATGAGCAGAATAGTGTAATGTGCTTCGTGTTGCATTTCATCTTTGATGTTTTTACCTTCAGTGAAGGAGTGGAATCACAAGTTGATAGAGCGAGATAAACCATAGCATAATGCAAAAGCATTTTCAGTTTGTTGAACCGACAGTTTATAAAAACATATCGTACTGGTGATTGGAGAATGATGATCTATGATGTACCACCATTGCTACAAAAATTGGTACAGGAAGAGGTGGCAACAACCATTGCTACAAAAATTGCTACAAAAATATCATTCTTGATAGACCCTTTCTACAAAGCAAGCAGTTGGTGGCAACAACCATTGCTACAAAAATTGTAATTATGACAGGTTGCTTCGCACAAAAATAGAATACCACAGCAATAGCAAAGAAAACAGATAGCAAACAAAACATTGGGTACATGAGTACACCAGCGTCAAATATTTTGACAGGTGACACTAGAACAGAACCTTTTCTCAATGCCAAAGCAATAATGGCGTCATTCTCCACCTACACAACATTGTTTTAACAAAAGACAACAACGCTGATTTCATTAAATAAGAGAAGCGTCGTACATACGTACAGGAAGAGGCTGGGGTGAAAAAGCAACCTACTTAAAATTTACAAGAAAATTTTAGTCAATATCAAAATCAATTTCAGTTTTGATTTCGAAATAAAATTAGTAAAAAACGCGAAAACATCTTGTTTCCTTGAAATACAGTTGAAACAAGTCGATCCGGCCGAGCATCCGGTGTAGGTCCTCCAGTCCAGAGTAGGTACGTATATCATCGCACGTCCACTTTGACCGGATTTGGTATGATTATACAAATCCGCCCCGCAAAAATAAGCAAAACCACCATACCAACACAGTACGTCATCCATGCACTACGTACACGGTGTTGGATTAATCAACAATACGTTCCACGCAGGGCCGGCCCTGAGCAGGTGCGACCTGTGCGGCCGCACAGGGCTCTCCGATTGCCAGGCCCCCCCATTACTTACGTACAGCCAGGCCTTCACTTGGAAAAAAAACCCCGGAGAAATCAGCTATTCAGCCCACCGTAATTGCCATCAGTTGAGACGTAGGAAACGCAATCAAGGTTGACTACAGCCGCACGTAGCAGTGATTCCAGTCTACCGTCCATGTCGCCACCTACCTCGTCACATCGAATTCTCGCTCGCTGTCTCTCCTAGTCTTTCTCCTTGACTCCTTCCCCGATCCCCCATTCACTGCTCACGATGGAGCGTCGCTTTCGGTCGAGATTTCTAGCTAAATTGAGGAAATTATTAATGGAGAAGGCGATCCTGATTTGTTGATTGCCAAGAAATTCCTCGTCCATTTGCAACGGTTAGTACAATGCCCTCATATATATCCCCCTTAGATTAGTATGTTCTTGTTCATCCGATTGGGTTCAGTTTGTTCTCTACTTCTCCTTCCTCATTCCCGCAATCCCCATAGTATTGAGAGAGACAACAAACGCAAGCCACAAGGAAAATAGCGGATATGCTGTAGTGACAGGCAGAGGGAGGCCGGCGAGGAGGCGGTGCCCGATGGTCAGCGGCAAGCCGGCAAGAGGATCGCCGGCAGTGGTACTTGGCAGGGGGCCCATTTTTTGGGCTTGCACCCCGGCTCTGATATGTCAGGGCCGGCCCTGGTTCCACGCGTCCGAAACTGTAACCATATATACTTGCTTCTAACAAAAGTAGCATGATTAAATGATTTCAAAAAAAAAAAATGTAGCAGGATTAAATCGGAAGCAACGAAATGGCCTATATATACGCCTTATGTTTTGTACTAGTACTTTGTTACCTCCATTTCACGTATAAAACGTTGTATTTGTCACGTGTTGCTCCACGTTAATTAAATACAATATAGTATAATATGGTTGGAGTTAAAGTGAGACCTATGATGACTGATCTATTGCAAGATCCAACCTACTTTTACGAACGTTCCATCTTCAGGACACTAAAAGTGGAGCCCCAAAGTAACACTAGTATTAGCATAGCATTGAGCATGCGGTCTTAAGCCTTGGCTTGGGAGCAAGTTTAAAGACTTGGGAGTTGCTTGATGGAAGAATTATTGCTGAAGCAGTTGACAATCCAGCTCCCCCCTGCTCCACCTCACCGTGTCCTCTGCTCCAAACCACTCTTCTCCCCTTGCATAGTTGCATCTATTGGCGATGGTTGGAAGCGAAACGATGCCCTCTCCGGGGCGTCGGGTGCGTGTTAATAAAGCGAAGGAAAAGCCCCTTCGGTGGCATTTACAGAGAGGTAACGAAGCGATTAGAGTACTACTCTATGACGCTTCATGTACCATACAATTATTTCTAACACCCCCCTTAATATAAACTTGAGAAAGATTTAGATTACGCTTAAACTCTTGTAACTTCTGAACAGACAGAGTTTTTGTAAAACCATCAGCTACTTGATCCTTGCTAGATATGAACTTGATCTCAAGTTGTTTGTTGGCAACTCTTTCACGAACAAAATGAAAGTCAATTTCAATGTGTTTGGTTCGAGCATGGAAAACTGGATTTGCAGAAAGATATGTGGCCCCAAGATTGTCACACCAAAGACATGGTTTTCTTTGAGAGAAATGCCAAGTTCACGAAGAAGTGCTTCAACCCATATTAATTCAGCTGTAGCATTGGCTAATGCTTTGTATTCGGCTTCAGTGCTGGAGCGAGATACTGTAGCTTGTTGACATGGGTATGCCTATTGGGTACCCTACCATGAGGGTACTGTCGAGGTATTGGTAACGCGGAACTATTAGAAGTATTCATACGTACCGTAGAGGAGGTGGGGAAGAACATGGAGGGTTCCAGTGACGGGATTGCACACACGATTTTACCCAGCTTCGGATCTCACGACGGTGGCGAGATCCTACGTGCTGCTATAATTCACTCAAGGCAAATATGTGTACAGGTTACAATGAGATTGTATGCGTTGCCCTAAGGCTGCTGGAAGGCTGGCTTATAAAGGCGCCAAGCCTTCCCCTACAAGGAAAGCCTTAACCGACCTAGATCACGAGTCCTAGACTAACACGGTAACAAACCCTAACTTGCTCCCTAAGGCGAACGCAGCCAGGCCTTCGTCTTGGACTTCACTAAGCCAGCCCAGAGCTTATCCTTGCGCCTAAGCCCATGAGGCCTTCTCCATTAAGCCCTCCGGCTTTATCTGATGGGCCTCCTGGTGGGCCAGGTTTTATCCACCGTGGCAGGTATACCCGTTCGGCATAACCTCCACAGTAGTCCCCGGAAAGGTTTAAGTTCTTCGTTTGCCGTCTTTGTGAAACACGGGCTTTCGCCTTTGTGCAAGGCGGACAGAAGAGCTTGGAGCATTCCAAAATGAGACATTCAGTCTGCCTTAAGGATTAAGCCGAACTCTCCTGCACTTGAACAATCTGGCAGAAAGATTCTGTCAGCGTTGAGTCTTGTCATGACGTCACCGCAGTCAAAGCCAGTCCACGACAGTCTGGACAGGCAGAGAGACGTTGTGCCGCCATTACTGCTATTTTCCGCACACGATCTCCGAGGCGTGCGGGGAAGATGCCCACTATCTGACCGTTGCGGGACGCGTGGCGAAAATCACGCGAGCGTTATCTCACCGCACTAATCGCGGCGCACGGCCCCCATAAAAGGGAACTGACTTTTTCCATCGGGCTCATTTCCCTGTTCATCGTCCTCCTCGCACCCATCCCCTCCGAACTCCGGCGAGCTCCACCACCATCACCTGCGCACACACCCATGGAGAGCTCCGATGCAACCACGGGAGCGGCAACGGCAGCGGCGTCGGCGGCGGCGGAGGACAAGATCTGGCCATGAGGGGATCGAGCACCGCGGATGCATCTGCATCTCGCGCGGCGGCGGCGACAAGTTCTGCGGCCACCTCCATCGAATCAGAGAAGAATGCCCAGCCCTCCGATGAGGGCGATGCGGCGGAGGCAGAGGAAGAGGGAGAGGAAGCATCATCCCGCAACTGGGCAGCTTCCACCATCACCGACGCGGACCTCACGCAGCTGCAAAAGGAGGGCATCCTCCCACCACAGGAGAATGCCACTGGCGGTCAGCGTACGGCCACCCTGCTCCAGATCCCGCCGGCGATGAACGAGTGCTCCTCGTCTCACATCTCCTCCGCGGTTTGTCTTTGCCTCCGCATCCTTTTTTCCAATCAGTCTTAGACTACTATGGCCTTCAGCCTCATAGCGTAGGCCCCAATAGTATCTTGTACATAGCTGGCTTTATGGCTTTATTCGAAGGATACCTAGGCATAGAGCCCAGCTTAGAATTCTTCAAGTACTGCTTTACTGCAAGCGCCAAACAGAGAAGGAAGAACTGCTTTCCTTAGGAACAGTTAGCATCAACCTTCGTAGAGGCAGAGACTGGTATCCTAAGGCGCCAAAAATAGATTCCATTAAAGGCTGGAATAGCTCCTTCTTCTACTGCAAAGACATGGCGCCAGTAGGCAAAGACATAGGACTTCCTCGCTTTTCTCCTTTGCCTGCGGAGCCTCGCCTTTCTTGGGGCGAGAAACCACTGAAGGTCCTTCCTGACAACCTCCGTCGCATGCAAAGGCGGATTGAGTACTTGACAAAGACTGCTGTGCCCAAGCTCACGGGCGCAGACACCATCCTATGTTGGTTGTCAAGACGAATCCAGCCTTTGAAAGATCGCAAAGGACTCATGTGCCACTACACGGACCAGAAGAAAGATCCCCTCCGTGTTAGTGAGAGTGACCTTACGCAAGACGCCCTTGTGTATCGCTTTAAGAGGATTGCCAAGGAAAGGATCCAGCTGACAGAGCAGCGTCCTATGTACACAGCCGCCAACCCAGCTCCAAAGGTAAGGCATTTACCACTACTGTTTTTATACTTCCACAATGTTTGCCTTACTAACACCACTTTTGATTTCAGCTCGCCCTTTTGCCGGATAATCTGCTGGCTCCTTTGTTTTACGTGCCTGAAGCGGCACCCGAGCCCTCAAAGACTCGGAAACGAAAGGCTTCAGGAGCCACTGCAGCAACTTCAGCAGCAGAAAGGCGGAAGCGTGAGAAAGCCATCCCTGCTAACGCCGAAGTGCTCGACATTGAGGACGATGAAGATGCGGCCTTTAATGCTCCAGTACAGAAGTAAGCCGAACCTCAATTTCTTTAGTAAGGCGAACAATGTCTATGAATGTTATCTTATTTTGTATGTGATTTGCAGGATCAAACCAACTGCGCCTTAAGAGGAAGAAAGTAATTTCTGCCAGGCAAAGAAGACTGAGCCCTCTCCAGCCATCGCTCCCCCCACTCCCTCCGTTCAACAAGAGACAGCCCCAGGCCCATCTGAAGATCATCATATAGATCTGGACTCAGCCGTCTTACCTGATAAGACGGAAACTGAAAAGTTGGCCAGGGCTGCCGCTGCTGGGAAGGCGGCGGTACTTCAGTCAGAGAGCCGAACGAGCCCATTACTCGTGAGGCTATCCGCAACATGGTGAAGCAAGAGCTCTTTGACGACGAGGGGTACATCTTACCCAACATCGCCGCCATGCTTGCCGATGAGAAGGAGCGCAACGAGCCGCCTCCGAAGCTAAGGCCAGTTGGTCAAACATTGACCATATTAAATCTGGAAGACAATTGTGACGAGCTGTACGTCACAATGAAGAAGAGCTACAAAGCCTTGAAGGCCATGATGCAGGTAAACATTCCGTCTTTATGTACATACTAGTCCCCGGGCATTACGTTGTGCTTTGACTAAGCCGACGTAATGGCCTTTCTTTAATGTGATAAAGACTCAGTCCCCAAGCCCATTGTAGCCATACCTTACTGCCTTTACCTTTCTTACTTACTACTACCCTTGCCTTAGCAGAGCAGTGAGCAACTTACATGCGATCTATGGTACTCACTGAGTAACCAAAGGCAAGTGCTCAAGCAAGCCGTCGCCGAAAATAAGGCGAACAAAGGTAAATGTTGTTCTTTCACATGCAATGTGACTTTAGTTCATTTTAAGACATAAGATGCTCAACACATGCAATGTGTTTTGCGCAGCTGTTGTGGCGAAGGCAAAACAGATCGTCAGCGAGACTGGCGATATAGAAGTGGTAAGGCGGGAAAATGCCGCCTTGTTTAAGCAACTGGAGGAGAACCGAAAGACGGCCGAGGCCAATCTTAAAGCCGTCCAAGACAGCGCCGCTGAAGGCAGAACACTGAAGGCAGAACTTTGAAACTGCAGCGACAGGCTGAAAAGGATGGGCTCCTAATCCAGAGCTTACAAGGTCGTCTTGAACGCCAAGCTGATGAGAGCACCGCCATTGACGAGAAACTGCTAAGTAAGTCTCTCTTCTTTACTTCTCGCACTTTCTGTCACTTTTCGCCTTTATTCAAACAGTTCAGTGCGCCTTAATTTTTTCCATTCCTCCCTTCCTCAGTTCCAGCTGGATTTGGGGAAAGGCTTACCTCTGAGACGCGCCTGGAGCTTATCTTGGAGTGTGGCGAGATTGTGTCAGGGCTGTATGCTGCGGGAAGAGACGTTGTTGCCAACATCTTCCCAAAACAGCTGCCCCAAGTGACAAACACCAGCAACTTGCTGCCACTTCTTCAGAACTGCGTCCCAGAGGTGGTGGAGCGTCTTCGCTCAGCAGCTAGAGGCGGAGCAAAACTTGCTCTAGGACTTGTTCGCGGCCACTACCCCGAAGTCAACATGTGGCGCGTTATCAAGTGTTTCCCAGCCAAGGACAGAGACGGCAACGAGCTCGTCAAAGAAAAGGTCTATGCCTCTGTCTCTGGCTTTGCCTCAGCCGTTGCTGAGATGGTAGACTTGTCTATCTTCTTCTCCAAGAAGCCTGTGCCTCCCCGTCCTGACGACGTGTCTGATGACGAAGCCGAAGCCCCCACCACTGGCAATGGCGATGAGTCAGAAGACGGAAATGAAGAAGAAGAAGAAGGCGAGTCTGAAGCTACGCTGGATCCATCCAAGTCCCCTGTGTCTTCGCCTCCTCAGTCCCCTGCATAAGATGCAGGAAAAACTTTGCATTAAGCGTGTCATGAAAGATGGCACAAAAGACTTGTTAATTATGTTTTGTAATGGCAGGAGCCTTTTATCTGTTGAACATGTTTGTTTTGCGACGCATGCACTTATTTTTAAAAGGCTTGCAAACTATGCTCCTTATCCGTCTTCAAGTTTTCTGGCTTATATGCTTTAGCCTTTTCGTATGCTGGCAGAACCTAAGCACGGAACACTTCGCTGGCAACAGGGTTAGTAACCAAACTGTTTAAACACAGAAACGGCGCCGGCTTTTGGTGCGTAAAGCATCTACTAAGACAAGCCAGCATATATGCGATCAGATAAATACTCTTAGACGGATGCAATTTTAATTTTTGTAAGGCCTTAAGGCAAAAGCATCATGTGAGTAACCACAAGCACGAAGCCAATTCGGGTTAACATTGATATTTTTATCGAAATATATGATCAAATGGAAATAAAAGACGGCGAGAACTCATGCATAAAAATAATTGAGGGAACCAAAGACTTTTATTTCATAATCATATATGGTGTGATTACAATAGAATTGCTAAGTGTAAAAAGGACGTAGCTGCTCAATGTTCCAAGGACGTTTCGTCTCCTTGAGCGCTGCTTCTTCGTTCCTTTTCCTTTTGCGGCCTCTTTTCTTTTTCTTCTCGATATCACGGAGGTCCACAAGATAATATGCCCCGTTCTTAAGCGCTTTGCTGATAACGAAGGGTCCTTCCCATATGGGAGATAGTTTGTGCTCCTTTTGCTGAACAAGGCGAAGCACCAAATCGCCTTCTCGAAACGATCTCCGTCTTACCTTGCGACTGTGGTAACGCCGCATGTTCTGCTGATAAATGGCGGAGCGCTGAAGCGCTATCTCACGCTCTTCTTCGAGAAGGTCTAAGCCATCCTGTCTGGCTTCTTCTGCGTCTGCTTCAACGTAGGCTGTTACACGAGGTGTGTCGTGCAGGACATCTGTTGGGAGTACCGCTTCAGCGCCATATATGAGAAAGAAAGGGGTATAGCCTGTTGCACTGCTTGGAGTTGTGCGTATGCTCCATAAGACAGCAGGTAATTCTTCTACCCATGCTCCAGCTGCTCTATGCAAAGGCACTTAATCTTGGCTTTATTCCCTGTAGATTATACTGTTGGTTCGCTCAACTTGGCCATTCGATTGTGGATGAGCCACAGATGCTAAGTCCAAACGAATACCAACTTCACCACAGTACTTTGCCAGTTCTCCTACGGCGAAGTTTGTCCCATTGTCCGTAATGATACTGTGGGGGACGCCAAATCTCGTTATAACCTCAATGACGAACTTCTTGGCTGTTGCCCCATCAAGCTTTTTTATGGGCTTAGCTTCAACCCACTTGGTGTATTTATCCACCGCAACTAAGAGATGTTTGACGCCGCCTCGCGCAGTCCTGAATGGACCTACCATGTCCAGTCCCCAGACCGCAAATGGCCACGTGATTGGATGGTGCGCAATTCCTGGGCTGGCATCTTTGGCTGTCTTGCATACTTTTGGCATCCAACGCATTTCTTGACGAGTTCTTCTGCATCTTGCTTTGCTGTGAGCCAGTAGAATCCATGTCTAAAAGCTTTGGCGACAATTGCTCGGCAGAGGCATGATGACCACATCCACCATGGATCTCTTCTAGTATCTCCTGTCCTTCTTCCGGCGAAACGCATCGTTGATATACACCTGTGGTACTCCGCTTGTATAGCTCTCCATTTATTATTGTGTATGCCTTAGCTCTGCGCACAACTTGCCGCCTTAAGACTTCATCCTCTGGCTCTTCCTTGTTAAGGAGGAAATTTATGTAGGGCTGTGTCCAGTCTGGCTTAACAGCATGACGGAAACAGATTGCGAAGCCATGGGGTCATCCTCATCTCCGCCTTTAATAGACGGCACGTACAGGTGCTCCAAAAATATATCGGAGGGCACCTTCGATCTTTTCGAGCCCATTCTGGCTAAGGCGTCCGCTGCTTCATTTTCCTCCCTTTTGATATGCTTGACTTCTAAGCCGATAAAACACCGACCAAACTCGTCTACCGTGCGTCGGTATTCAGCCATTGTAGGGCTCTTCGCGTCCCATGCCCCTTCTAACTGTTGAACAACGAGGTCTGAATCGCCATAGCACAAAAGACGGCTAATGCCCAAATCCTTTGCGACGTGCAATCCATGCAACAGAGCCTCGTATTCTGCAACATTATTAGTGGCATTGAAGTGTATCTGCAAGACATAGCACATCTTGTCTCCTTTAGGGTTCTTCAGTACCACGCCAGCTCCCGATCCCTGCAACATTTTGGAGCCATCAAAGTGCATAACCCAATATTCTTCGTCAGGGAGGGGAAGTTCATCCATTGCTTCCGTCCAGTCTGCGATGAAATCAGCTAAGGACTGGGATTTGATGGCTGTACGTGGCTTGTACTGGATATCGAATGCTGCCAATTCAATTCCCCACTTAGCCACACGTCCAGTGGCATCGTGTTGTTTATAATGTCACCCAATGGCGCCTTACTGACTACCGTGATTGGGTGCTCTTGGAAATAATGGCGTAATTTTCTGGCTGCGAAGAAAACTCCATAAGCCAGCTTCTGATAGTGAGGGTACCGTTGTTTGATTCGGAGAAGACTTCGCTGATATAATATACCGGCCTTTGTTCCGGTAGCTCCTTTCCTTCCTCCTTTCGTTCAACAACAACCACTGCACTAATAACTAGGTTGGTAGCCGCCATGTAAAGTAGCATCGGCTCTTGTGGTAGAGGAGACGCTAGTATTGGCGCTGAATGTTTTCTGCATGTCTTGCCAATTGTGGATACTCTTTTCTGGCAAAGTGTCGATCCATAGCCGGGCCGTCCCCTCCAACATAAGTGGAAGAAAACGCACAGCTGCGTTGTAATCACCGTCGTTAATTCCAACGGCGTGGATGTAATCAGGCAGCCATATGTCCGGTTTGTCAATGCCATTGTACTTGTCCACAATTTTCTTGACATTGCCTAACGAGGATGGGAGTTGCACCTTGCGAATCGCCGGTCCAAAGCATACAGGGCCCAGGTAAGACTCTTCTTTGGCCGCTTTAATCTCATCGATACGGATGCGGGCGTCTGAGATATGAGTGTTTTCCCTGGCTGGTCCTTTGTTGGATTGGCTGCGCCTTGGCTCCTCCTGACGGCTTTGGCGATGAGGGGAGCGGGAGCGGGATCGCTTTTGAGGCGGATCTCTGTTGCCTCTACTTCCTTCGTCTCTTGCCCGTGCTGCGGGCGGAGGTGGCATGTTAAGCCGGTCACCCCCACGCCGTGCGTCCTTCCCCTTGTCTTGATCTCTTTCACGGCGAGGCGGATCACTCTTGTGGCGTGTGTTATCCTGTTGCCGGTGGTCGTCCTTGCCTTTGTCACTATGGCGATTGGACCCAGTCTTTGACTCATCCCTGTGTTTGTCAGGAAGTTTGTCCTTCCTAGGCTCTTTACCCTTATTGCCATGGCTACTGGAACCAGCTGGTTCCTCTGGATCTCCACCGCCGGCAACGGCTGTCTTGCAGAGACGCGTGTCGTCAGCCAGCTTTGAGTTTGAGTCCGCCTTAGCCTGTTGCTCTACCGCCTTTTCGATGAGCATTTTAGAATAATGGTGGCGCTCTTCAATTGGAACTGCTTCGTCTCCCATGATTTCCCTGGCCGCCTCTAGGTTTTTGGCCGGGGTGGAGAAGAATATGACTCCATCAGGGTTAACTCTGAAAGAGTATTTCTGCCAAGGCTTTAAAGGCTTTTGGCAGAAGTCTTCTCGAAGTTTCCCTGCAGATCCCGATGCAGAAGAGGGTCACGTATACTTCGTATTTTGCGGAATTTCTCAACATCGCGTTCACGCTGGTACTCTTCCTCTTCTAGAGCCTTTCCAACTAGGATTAACTCTTTTTCCTTGTTCAGGAGGACAATTTATACTTGATGTTGACTTCAGTCTCAGCCAGGAGCGCTTTCCGTCTTTCCTCAAGTTCAACTGCGGTTGGATTTGGTCCCAAAGGTGTTTTGAGAAGCTCCAAAGCGCGCATGTGTTCCTCCTTTGACCGCTCCAGGTCTTCTTCATTAGGCGCAGCCGGGGGAGGCCTTTTAGGGTCCAGCACATCTCTGGCTTTTCCGCCTTGTCACCAATGTGTTTGATGCTAGAGGAAACTTCAGCCTCGTCTGGCTTAGCCGCGGCCGCACCATCCTTCAGAGCTATCTGTGCCGGGAAAGTCATTAAGACTTCGTTTGGATCGGATGAGCCATAGCCTCACGCGGCAACCTGTGCTGCGAAGTCTTCCTCCTTATGCTCATCGAGATCTGAATCTTCCGCCATTGGAGCGGTGCCATCAGATCCGGCTTCTGAGTCTGCTCCAGTCTGTAAGGCAGGTAATATTGACTCAGGGTCAGATTCGGCCGGCTTGGGGCCAGATGCGTCAATGACACCGACGAAGCGAGAGGCGGGCTCCATAAGCTCATAAGAGCTAGAGCCAGAATCGCTTTGGGTATCAGAGTCACTCAGATCGTGATAGACAAAGGCCTGATCCGATCTGTGTTGTTGCTCGATTGCATAATCGATGGGGTGGTGGGTGGGCCAAAAGGCGGCGGATCCCCTGGGGAATCCATACGCCTCAGCCGTAAAACCCATGAAGATGTTGATGGTGCCGAAGGGGACAACGAAGCTTGACACCAGTGCGTCGTTCGCTGAGACGTAGGATCCGTCGTCTTCGATGCACCCAAAGTTGTTGATGATGCGGGCGCGACCAACCGCCATAGTCTTGCCGATCTCGCCCAATGCTCCCGCCTGAAACAAAACTCCCGACGCCTTGTGCCCCACGGTGGGCGCCAACTGTCGAGGTATTGGTAACGCGGAACTACTAGAAGTATTCATACGTACCGTAGAGGAGGTGGGGAAGAACATGGAGGGTTCCAGTGACGGGATTGCACACACGATTTTACCCAGCTTCGGATCTCACGACGGTGGCAAGATCCTACGTGCTGCTATAACTCACTCAAGGCAAATATGTGTACAGGTTACAATGAGATTGTATGCGTTGCCCTAAGGCTGCTGGAAGGCTGGCTTATAAATGCGCCAAGCCTTCCCCTACAAGGAAAGCCTTAACCGACCTAGATCACGAGTCCTAGACTAACACGGTAACAAACCCTAACTTGCTCCCTAAGGCGAACGCAGCCAGGCCTTCGTCTTGGACTTCACTAAGCCAGCCCAGAGCTTATCCTTGCGCCTAAGCCCATGAGGCCTTCTCCATTAAGCCCTCCGGCTTTATCTGATGGGCCTCCCTGGTGGCCAGGTTTATCCACCGTGGCAGGTATACCCGTTTCGGCATAACCTCCACATTGACATTAACCCGGCCTGATTTGTCCTTTTCTGTTAATAAAGTTTGTCAATATCTTCATGCCCCAACCTCCACTCATTGGACAGCTGCAAAGAGAATCTTGAGGTACATCAAAGGCACTATTCAAGTTGGACTTACTTTTCAAAAGTCTCCCTCTTCCCTTCTTAGTGCTTTTTCAGATGCAGACTGGGCTGGCTGTCTAGATGACAGACGCTCCACAGGAGGATTTGCCATATTTTTTGGTCCCAACTTGATTTCTTGGAGTGCTAGGAAACAAGTGACGAGGGTAGACTCATCAAGACCCATGGTTAAGGTCCCTAGGTTATGAATATGGGGGAGAGAACGTGGTTAGAGCTGGAAGTATCGTCGGCTGACAAGCAGGGCAAAGATTTTACCCAGGTTCAGGGCCCTCATGTGGAGGTAACACCCCTATGTCCTGCCTGTCTGTTATTGATTTGTGAATATGGTGGTTACAAGGATCCCGGCGAGATGTCGATCTCGCTAGGGTTTGTGGCTCTGGTTGTTCGTTGTCTGGTTCGATGGCCCTCCCAGTCCTTAAATAATAGGCTGGGTCTCGGGTGTTCGTAACCGACTCGATTTACAAGTAAGGAAACTCTAAACCGACTATTGCTTCGCCAAACTTGGAGGATACTCCATCTTCGTGGGCCTCCCTTCATGGGCTTCATGTAGGCTCTGATAGTTGGGCCTAGTCGATACGTGCACCAGGTACCTGTGGAGGTTATGCCGAACGGGTATACCTGCCACGGTGGATAAAACCTGGCCCACTAGGGAGGCCCATCAGATAAAGCCGGAGGGCTTAATGGAGAAGGCCTCATGGGCTTAGGCGCAAGGATAAGCTCTGGGCTGGCTTAGTGAAGTCCAAGACGAAGGCCTGGCTGCGTTCGCCTTAGGGAGCAAGTTAGGGTTTGTTACCGTGTTAGTCTAGGACTCGTGATCTAGGTCGGTTAAGGCTTTCCTTGTAGGGGAAGGCTTGGCGCCTTTATAAGCCAGCCTTCCAGCAGCCTTAGGGCAACGCATACAATCTCATTGTAACCTGTACACATATTTGCCTTGAGTGAATTATAGCAGCACGTAGGATCTCGCCACCGTCGTGAGATCCGAAGCTGGGTAAAATCGTGTGTGCAATCCCGTCACTGGAACCCTCCATGTTCTTCCCCACCTCCTCTACGGTACGTATGAATACTTCTAGTAGTTCCGCGTTACCAATACCTCGACAGTTGGCGCCCACCGTGGGGCACAAGGCGTCGGGAGTTTTGTTTCAGGCGAGAGCATTGGGCGAGATCGGCAAGACTATGGCGGTTGGTCACGCCCGCATCATCAACAACTTTGGGTGCATCGAAGACGACGGATCCTACGTCTCAGCGAACGACGCACTGGTGTCAAGCTTCATCGTCCCCTTCGGCACCATCAACATCTTCATGGGTTTTACGGCTGAGGCGTATGGATTCCCCAGGGGATCCGCCGCCTTTTGGCCCACCCACCACCCCATCGATTATGCAATCGAGCAACAACACAGATCGGATCAGGCCTTTGTCTATCACGATCTGAGTGACTCTGATACCCAAAGCAATTCTGGCTCCAGCTCTATGAGCTTATGGAGCCCGCCTCTCGCTTCGTCGGTGTCATTGACGCATCTGGCCCCAAGCCGGCCGAATCTGACCCTGAGTCAATATTACCTGCCTTACAGACAGGAGCAGACTCAGAAGCCGGATCTGATGGCACCGCTCCAATGGCGGAAGATTCAGATCTCGATGAGCATAAGGAGGAAGACTTCGCAGCACAGGTTGCCGCGAGGCTATGGCTCATCCGATCCAAACGAAGTCTTAATGACTTTCCCGGCACAGATAGCTCTGAAGGATGGTGCGGCCGCGGCTAAGCCAGACGAGGCTGAAGTTTCCTATAGCATCAAACACATTGGTGACAAGGCGGAAAAGCCAGAGGATGTGCTGGACCCTAAAAGGCCTCCCCCGGCTGCGCCTAATGAAGAAGACCTGGAGCGGTCAAAGGAGGAACACATGCGCGCTTTGGAGCTTCTCAAAACACCTTTGGGACCAAATCCAACCGCAGTTGAACTTGAGGAAAGACGGAAAGCGCTCCTGGCTGAGACTGAAGTCAACATCAAGTATAAATTGTCCCTCCTGAACAAGGAAAAAGAGTTAATCCTAGTTGGAAAGGCTCTAGAAGAGGAAGAGTACCAGCGTGAACGCGATGTTGAGAAATTCCGCAAAATACGAAGTATACGTGACCCTCTTCTGCATCGGGATCTGCAGGGAAACTTCGAGAAGACTTCTGCCAAAAGCCTTTAAAGCCTTGGCAGAAATACTCTTTCAGAGTTAACCCTGATGGAGTCATATTCTTCTCCACCCCGGCCAAAAACCTAGAGGCGGCCAGGGAAATCATGGGAGACGAAGCAGTTCCAATTGAAGAGCGCCACCATTATTCTAAAATGCTCATCGAAAAGGCGGTAGAGCAGCAGGCTAAGGCGGACTCAAACTCAAAGCTGGCTGACGACACGCGTCTCTGCAAGACAGCCGTTGCCGGCGGTGGAGATCCAGAGGAACCAGCTGGTTCCAGTAGCCATGGCAATAAGGGTAAAGAGCCTAGGAAGGACAAACTTCCTGACAAACACAGGGATGAGTCAAAGACTGGGTCCAATCGCCATAGTGACAAAGGCAAGGACGACCACCGGCAACAGGATAACACACGCCACAAGAGTGATCCGCCTCGCCGTGAAAGAGATCAAGACAAGGGGAAGGACGCACGGCGTGGGGTGACCGGCTTAACATGCCACCTCCGCCCGCAGCACGGGCAAGAGACGAAGGAAGTAGAGGCAACAGAGATCCGCCTCAAAAGCGATCCCGCTCCCGCTCCCCTCATCGCCAAAGCCGTCAGGAGGAGCCAAGGCGCAGCCAATCCAACAAAGGACCAGCCAGGGAAAACACTCATATCTCAGACGCCCGCATCTGTATCGGTGAGATTAAAGCGGCCAAAGAAGAGTCTTACCTGGGCCCTGTATGCTTTGGACCGGCGATTCGCAAGGTGCAACTCCCATCCTCGTTAGGCAATGTCAAGAAAATTGTGGACAAGTACAATGGCATTGACAAACCGGACATATGGCTGCCTGATTACATCCACGCCGTTGGAATTAACGACGGTGATTACAACGCAGCTGTGCGTTTTCTTCCACTTATGTTGGAGGGGACGGCCCGGTTATGGATCGACACTTTGCCAGAAAAGAGTATCCACAATTGGCAAGACATGTAGAAAACATTCAGCGCCAATACTAGCGTCTCCTCTACCACAAGAGCCGATGCTACTTTACATGGCGGCTACCAACCTAGTTATTAGTGCAGTGGTTGTTGTTGAACGAAAGGAGGAAGGAAAGGAGCTACCGGAACAAAGGCCGGTATATTATATCAGCGAAGTCTTCTCCGAATCAAAGCAACGGTACCCTCACTATCAGAAGCTGGCTTATGGAGTTTTCTTCGCAGCCAGAAAATTACGCCATTATTTCCAAGAGCACCCAATCACGGTAGTCAGTAAGGCGCCATTGGGTGACATTATAAACAACACCGATGCCACTGGACGTGTGGCTAAGTGGGGAATTGAATTGGCAGCATTCGATATCCAGTACAAGCCACGTACAGCCATCAAATCCCAGTCCTTAGCTGATTTCATCGCAGACTGGACGAAGCAATGGATGAACTTCCCCTCCCTGACGAAGAATATTGGGTTATGCACTTTGATGGCTCCAAAATGTTGCAGGGATCGGGAGCTGGCGTGGTACTGAAGAACCCTAAAGGAGACAAGATGTGCTATGTCTTGCAGATACATTTCAATGCCACTAATAATGTTGCAGAATACGAGGCTCTGTTGCATGGATTGCACGTCGCAAAGGATTTGGGCATTAGCCGTCTTTTGTGCTTGGCGATTCAGACCTCGTTGTTCAACAGTTAGAAGGGGCATGGGACGCGAAGAGCCCTACAATGGCTGAATACCGACGCACGGTAGACGAGTTTGGTCGGTGTTTTATCGGCTTAGAAGTCAAGCATATCAAAAGGGAGGAAAATGAAGCAGCGGACGCCTTAGCCAGAATGGGCTCGAAAAGATCGAAGGTGCCCTCCGATATATTTTTGGAGCACCTGTACGTGCCGTCTATTAAAGGCGGAGATGAGGATGACCCCATGGCTTCGCAATCTGTTCCGTCATGTTGATTGGCAGACTGGACACAGCCCTACATAAATTTCCTCCTTAACAAGGAAGAGCCAGAGGATGAAGTCTTAAGGCGGCAAGTTGTGCGCAGAGCTAAGGCATACACAATAATAAATGGAGAGCTATACAAGCGGAGTACCACAGGTGTATATCAACGATGCGTTTCGCCGGAAGAAGGACAGGAGATACTAGAAGAGATCCATGGTGGATGTTGTGGTCATCATGCCTCTGCCGAGCAATTGTCGCCAAAGCTTTTAGACATGGATTCTACTGGCTCACAGCAAAGCAAGATGCAGAAGAACTCGTCAAGAAATGCGTTGGATGCCAAAAGTATGCAAGACAGCCAAAGATGCCAGCCCAGGAATTGCGCACCATCCCAATCACGTGGCCATTTGCGGTCTGGGGACTGGACATGGTAGGTCCATTCAGGACTGCGCGAGGCGGCGTCAAACATCTCTTAGTTGCGGTGGATAAATACACCAAGTGGGTTGAAGCTAAGCCCATAAAAAAGCTTGATGGGGCAACAGCCAAGAAGTTCGTCATTGAGTTATAACGAGATTTGGCGTCCCCCACAGTATCATTACGGACAATGGGACAAACTTCGCCGTAGGAGAACTGGCAAAGTACTGTGGTGAAGTTGGTATTCGTTTGGACTTAGCATCTGTGGCTCATCCACAATCGAATGGCCAAGTTGAGCGAACCAACAGTATAATCTACAGGGAATAAAGCCAAGATTGGAAGTGCCTTTGCATAGAGCAGCTGGAGCGTGGTAGAAGAATTACCTGCTGTCTTATGGAGCATACGCACAACTCCAAGCAGCGCAACAGGCTATACCCCTTTCTTTCTCATATATGGCGCTGAAGCGGTACTCCCAACAGATGTCCTGCACGACACACCTCGTGTAACAGCCTACGTTGAAGCAGACGCAGAAGAAGCCAGACAGGATGGCTTAGACCTTCTCGAAGAAGAGCGTGAGATAGCGCTTCAGCGCTCCGCCATTTATCAGCAGAACATGCGGCGTTACCACAGTCGCAAGGTAAGACGGAGATCGTTTCGAGAAGGCGATTTGGTGCTTCGCCTTGTTCAGCAAAAGGAGCACAAACTATCTCCCATATGGGAAGGACCCTTCGTTATCAGCAAAGCGCTTAAGAACGGGGCATATTATCTTGTGGACCTCCGTGATATCGAGAAGAAAAAGAAAAGAGGCCGCAAAAGGAAAAGGAACGAAGAAGCAGCGCTCAAGGAGACGAAACGTCCTTGGAACATTGAGCAGCTACGTCCTTTTTACACTTAGCAATTCTATTGTAATCACACCATATATGATTATGAAATAAAAGTCTTTGGTTCCCTCAAATTTTTATGCATGAGTTTCGCCGTCTTTTATTTCCATTTGATCATATATTTCGATAAAAATATCAATGTTAACCCGAATTGGCTTCGTGCTTGTGGTTACTCACATGATGCTTTTGCCTTAAGGCCTTACAAAAATTAAAATTGCATCCGTCTAAGAGTATTTATCTGATCGCATATATGCTGGCTTGTCTTAGTAGATGCTTTACGCACCAAAAGCCGGCGCCGTTTCTGTGTTTAAACAGTTTGGTTACTAACCCTGTTGCCAGCGAAGTGTTCCGTGCTTTAGGTTCTGCCAGCATACGAAAAGGCTAAAGCATATAAGCCAGAAAACTTGAAGACGGATAAGGAGCATAGTTTGCAAGCCTTTTAAAAATAAGTGCATGCGTCGCAAAACAAACATGTTCAACAGATAAAAGGCTCCTGCCATTACAAAACATAATTAACAAGTCTTTTGTGCCATCTTTCATGACACGCTTAATGCAAAGTTTTTCCTGCATCTTATGCAGGGGACTGAGGAGGCGAAGACACAGGGGACTTGGATGGATCCAGCGTAGCTTCAGACTCGCCTTCTTCTTCTTCTTCATTTCCGTCTTCTGACTCATCGCCATTGCCAGTGGTGGGGGCTTCGGCTTCGTCATCAGACACGTCGTCAGGACGGGGAGGCACAGGCTTCTTGGAGAAGAAGATAGACAAGTCTACCATCTCAGCAACGGCTGAGGCAAAGCCAGAGACAGAGGCATAGACCTTTTCTTTGACGAGCTCGTTGCCGTCTCTGTCCTTGGCTGGGAAACACTTGATAACGCGCCACATGTTGACTTCGGGGTAGTGGCCGCGAACAAGTCCTAGAGCAAGTTTTGCTCCGCCTCTAGCTGCTGAGCGAAGACGCTCCACCACCTCTGGGACGCAGTTCTGAAGAAGTGGCAGCAAGTTGCTGGTGTTTGTCACTTGGGGCAGCTGTTTTGGGAAGATGTTGGCAACAACGTCTCTTCCCGCAGCATACAGCCCTGACACAATCTCGCCACACTCCAAGATAAGCTCCAGCGCGTCTCAGAGGTAAGCCTTTCCCCAAATCCAGCTGGAACTGAGGAAGGGAGGAATGGAAAAAATTAAGGCGCACTGAACTGTTTGAATAAAGGCGAAAAGTGACAGAAAGTGCGAGAAGTAAAGAAGAGAGACTCACTTAGCAGTTCTCGTCAATGGCGGTGCTCTCATCAGCTTGGCGTTCAAGACGACCTTGTAAGCTCTGGATTAGGAGCCCATCCTTTTCAGCCTGTCGCTGCAGTTTCAAAAGTTCTGCCTTCAGTGCGTTCTGCCTTCAGCGGCGCTGTCTTGGACGGCTTTAAGATTGGCCTCGGCCGTCTTTCGGTTCTCCTCCAGTTGCTTAAACAAGGCGGCATTTTCCCGCCTTACCACTTCTATATCGCCAGTCTCGCTGACGATCTGTTTTGCCTTCGCCACAACAGCTGCGCAAACACACATTGCATGTGTTGAGCATCTTATGTCTTAAAATGAACTAAAGTCACATTGCATGTGAAAGAACAACATTTACCTTTGTTCGCCTTATTTTCGGCGACGGCTTGCTTGAGCACTTGCCTTTGGTTACTCAGTGAGTACCATAGATCGCATGTAAGTTGCTCACTGCTCTGCTAAGGCAAGGGTAGTAAAGTAAGAAAGGTAAAGGCAGTAAGGTATGGCTACAATGGGCTTGGGGACTGAGTCTTTATCACCATTAAAGAAAGGCCATTACGTCGGCTTAGTCAAAGCACAACGTAATGCCCGGGGACTAGTATGTACATAAAGACGGAATGTTTACCTGCATCATGGCCTTCAAGGCTTTGTAGCTCTTCTTCATTGTGACGTACAGCTCGTCACAATTGTCTTCCAGATTTAATATGGTCAATGTTTGACCAACTGGCCTTAGCTTCGGAGGCGGCTCGTTGCGCTCCTTCTCATCGGCAAGCATGGCGGCGATGTTGGGTAAGATGTACCCCTCGTCGTCAAAGAGCTCTTGCTTCACCATGTTGCGGATAGCCTCACGAGTAATGGGCTCGTTTGGCTCCTCTGACTGAAGTACCGCCGCCTTCCCAGCAGCGGCAGCCCTGGCCAACTTTTCAGTTTCCGTCTTATCAGGTAAGACGGCTGAGTCCAGATCTATATGATGATCTTCAGATGGGCCTGGGGCTGTCTCTTGTTGAACGGAGGGAGTGGGGGGAGCGATGGCTGGAGAGGGCTCAGTCTTCTTTGCCTGGCAGAAATTACTTTCTTCCTCTTAAGCGCAGTTGGTTTGATCCTGCAAATCACATACAAAATAAGATAACATTCATAGACATTGTTCGCCTTACTAAAGAAATTGAGGTTCGGCTTACTTCTGTACTGGAGCATTAAAGGCCGCATCTTCATCGTCCTCAATGTCGAGCACTTCGGCGTTAGCAGGGATGGCTTTCTCACGCTTCCGCCTTTCTGCTGCTGAAGTTGCTGCAGTGGCTCCTGAAGCCTTTCGTTTCCGAGTCTTTGAGGGCTCGGGTGCCGCTTCAGGCACGTAAAACAAAGGAGCCAGCAGATTATCCGGCAAAAGGGCGAGCTGAAATCAAAAGTGGTGTTAGTAAGGCAAACATTGTGGAAGTATAAAAACAGTAGTGGTAAATGCCTTACCTTTGGAGCTGGGTTGGCGGCTGTGTACATAGGACGCTGCTCTGTCAGCTGGATCCTTTCCTTGGCAATCCTCTTAAAGCGATACACAAGGGCGTCTTGCGTAAGGTCACTCTCACTAACACGGAGGGGATCTTTCTTCTGGTCCGTGTAGTGGCACATGAGTCCTTTGCGATCTTTCAAAGGCTGGATTCGTCTTGACAACCAGCATAGGATGGTGTCTGCGCCCGTGAGCTTGGGCACAGCAGTCTTTGTCAAGTACTCAATCCGCCTTTGCATGCGACGGAGGTTGTCAGGAAGGACCTTCAGTGGTTTCTCGCCCCAAGAAAGGCGAGGCTCCGCAGGCAAAGGAGAAAAGCGAGGAAGTCCTATGTCTTTGCCTACTGGCGCCATGTCTTTGCAGTAGAAGAAGGAACTATTCCAGCCTTTAATGGAATCTATTTTTGGCGCCTTAGGATACCAGTCTCTGCCTCTACGAAGGTTGATGCTAACTGTTCCTAAGGAAAGCAGTTCTTCCTTCTCTGTTTGGCGCTTGCAGGTAAAGCAGTACTTGAAGAATTCTAAGCTGGGCTCTATGCCTAGGTATCCTTCGAATAAAGCCATAAAGCCAGCTATGTACAAGATACTATTGGGGCCTACGCTATGAGGCTGAAGGCCATAGTAGTCTAAGACTGATTGGAAAAAAGGATGCGGAGGCAAAGACAAACCGCGGAGGAGATGTGAGACGAGGAGCACTCGTTCATCGCCGGCGGGATCTGGAGCAGGGTGGCCGTACGCTGACCGCCAGTGGCATTCTCCTGTGGTGGGAGGATGCCCTCCTTTTGCAGCTGCGTGAGGTCCGCATCGGTGATGGTGGAAGCTGCCCAGTTGCGGGATGATGCTTCCTCTCCCTCTCCTCTGCCTCCGCCGCATCGCCCTCATCGGAGGGCTGGGCAATCTTCTCTGATTCGATGGAGGTGGCCGCAGAACTTGTCGCCGCCGCCGCGCGAGATGCAGATGCATCCGCGGTGCTCGATCCCTTCACGGCCAGATCTTGTCCTTCCGCCGCCGCCGACGCCGCTGCCGTCGCCGCTCCCGTGGTTGCATCGGAGCTCTCCATGGGTGTGTGCGCAGGTGATGGTGGTGGAGCTCGCCGGAGTTCGGAGGGGATGGGTGCGAGGAGGATGATGAACAGGGAAATGAGCCCGATGGAAAAAGTCAGTTCCCTTTTATGGGGGCCGTGCGCCGCGATTAGTGCGGTGAGATAACGCTCGCGTGATTTTCGCCACGCGTCCCGCAACGGTCAGATAGTGGGCATCTTCCCCGCACGCCTCGGAGATCGTGTGCGGAAAATAGCAGTAATGGCGGCACAACGTCTCTCTGCCTGTCCAGACTGTCGTGGACTGGCTTTGACTGCGGTGACGTCACGACAAGACTCAACGCTGACAGAATCTTTCTGCCAGATTGTTCCAAGTGCAGGAGAGTTCGGCTTAATCCTTAAGGCAGACTGAATGTCTCATTTTGGAATGCTCCAAGCTCTTCTGTCCGCCTTGCACAAAGGCGAAAGCCCGTGTTTCACAAAGACGGCAAACGAAGAACTTAAACCTTTCCGGGGACTACTGTGGAGGTTATGCCGAACGGGTATACCTGCCACGGTGGATAAAACCTGGCCCACCAGGGAGGCCCATCAGATAAAGCCGGAGGGCTTAATGGAGAAGGCCTCATGGGCTTAGGCGCAAGGATAAGCTCTGGGCTGGCTTAGTGAAGTCCAAGACGAAGGCCTGGCTGCGTTCGCCTTAGGGAGCAAGTTAGGGTTTGTTACCGTGTTAGTCTAGGACTCGTGATCTAGGTCGGTTAAGGCTTTCCTTGTAGGGGAAGGCTTGGCGCCTTTATAAGCCAGCCTTCCAGCAGCCTTAGGGCAACGCATACAATCTCATTGTAACCTGTACACATATTTGCCTTGAGTGAATTATAGCAGCACGTAGGATCTCGCCACCGTCGTGAGATCCGAAGCTGGGTAAAATCGTGTGTGCAATCCCGTCACTGGAACCCTCCATGTTCTTCCCCACCTCCTCTACGGTACGTATGAATACTTCTAGTAGTTCCGCGTTACCAATACCTCGACAGTCAAGTATTGAAGTGCCCCAATTATGCTTCTGTAGTTTGTACTATCCTCAATGCCAAGAAGAGATCCTTTATTTTTCGCCAATTTTTCATTTGTAGACAAGGGAGTAGGACAAGGTGTGCAATTACTCATGCCAACACGAGCAAGTAAATCCTCAACATATTTTTCTTGAGTCAAGATCAGGCCATTTGATGTTTTCTTGACTTCGATGCCCAAAAAGAATTTTAATTCACCAAGATCTTTAAGGGCAAAATTGTTACTTAGATCTTGAAGCAAGGCAGAAATGGCAGTGTCAGAAGAACTGGTCACAATAATATCATCAACATAAATTAAGATGAATATAATGATGCCTCCTTTGTTGTAAAGGAATAGAGATGTGTCTGCCTTGGAGGATGTAAAACCAAGATCATGTAATTTGGAGCTGAGACGAGAAAACCATGCTCGAGGGGCTTGTTTCAAACCATAGAGAGATTTATCAAGTTTGCAAACAAAATTTGGAGTATTTGGATCTTCAAACCTAGGTGGTTGTTTCATGTAAACCTCTTCTTCCAGAAAATCATGTAAGAACGCGTTCTTGACATCAAGCTGTCGCAGACTCCAGCCCCTAGAGACTGAAATGGCTAAAACTAGTCTGATGGTAGCTGCTTTGACAACAGGACTAAAGGTATCCTCATAATCTATACCATAACGTTGTTTGAAGCCTTTTGCGACCAGTCTAGCTTTATACCTGTCAATGCTGCCATCAGCATTTTTCTTGATGCGATAGACCCATTTGCAATCAATAAGATTCTTGCTGGAGCTTGAAGGAACAAGGTGCCATGTTTTATTTTGGATCAAGGCAGCATATTCGTCCTCCATAGCTTGTCTCCAGTTGTTGTCATTCATAGCTTCTTTTAGATTTCTCGGTTCTCCTGTAGATGTTAACATGCCATATCTAATACGTCCATCAGTAAAGATTTTTGGTTGACGTATACCTTTGGATAGACGAGTTCCATATTTATGTTTAGCGGGAGCTTCAACACCGGAATTAACAGAATTATTTGCATCAGGAATTCCAGAAGGGGGCACAGGAGCAGAAGATCCAGTGGCGGAGACCGAACCAGAGGGCGGCACAGAAGATCCTGGAGATCTCTGCCCACGTGACGAGGCAGGAGATCCTCTGCTGGGCGTGGTAGCGCCGGATTGGCGCGAAAAAGGGCTGCTGACCCTGTCGGCATCAGATCCCGAGGGATCGGGCGACAGCTGGTCCGCCTGGTGTCCCACGCCAGACACGCGCACATGGGGCGACAGCGAGGACGTGGCAGGTCGCGGTTCGCTGTGGTGTGATGCTGGATCCGAGGAGGATTTGTCTCCAGAAAATTCAGGGGAATCGGCATGGGGATCGGAGCCCACGCTGGAATTTTCTGCAGCTTCTGTTTCAACATCTGTAGCTTCATTTGATGTGCTGTTTTCACTGAAATTTTGAGAATAATGCATATTTGTTGTTTCTGGCATCACCTGTGGATGGTTAGTAGCAGGCACAAAAGGCATATTGTCATCAATATTATCTACACCCCCATGATTAGATGTTGGGGATACCAAATTTGGAGGAAGTAGGAGAATTTCTTGGCGAAGGCGAGAACCGGCATTAGGATGAAGAGAGGCAAATGGAAAAACTCCTTCATCAAACACAACATCTCTAGAAATGTAAACACGGCCCGTGGAAGTGTCAAGGCACTTAACACCTTTGTGAAGAGGACTATAGACTAAAAAGACACATCGTTTAGAGCGAAACGCAAGTTTACGTTTGTTGTAGGGACGAAGGTTTGGCCAACATGCACATCCAAAAACTCGAAGGGAATCGTAGTTGGGTTTGATTTGAAGGAGTTTTTCGGTGGGGGTCTCAAAATTCAACACTTTAGTGGGAAGCATGTTGATAAGAAATGTGGCCGTTAAAAAGGCTTCGTCCCAAAATTTTAGTGGCATGGAAGCATTTGCCAATAAGGCAAGACCAACTTCAACAATATGACGGTGTTTACGCTCAGCCGAACCATTTTGTTGGTGAGCATGGGGACATGAAACGTGATGTGTAATGCCAACTTTTTGAAAGAAACCGTGGAGTTTTTCATATTCTCCTCCCCAATCGGTTTGCATGGTGATAATTTTGCGACCAAATTTTTGTTCAACAAGTTGCTGAAAATTTAGAAAGACTTGATACACATCCGAACGTTTTTAAGCAAATAAATCCATGTGAATTTGCTATAATAATCTATGAAGCTCACATAATAAAGATGTTTGCCAACAGAAGCAGGAGCAGGTCCCCATACATCAGAAAATATTTGTTCCAAGGGAACGGTGGACGCACTAGTAGAAACATGATAAGGGAGCTGATGGCTCTTAGCTTGTTGACAAGGATCACATATGTAAGAATTTATTTCAGGAGAGTGGGACAATTTATTCTTCCGAAGCACTTGTTGAACGACAAACGATGATGGATGTCCTAGACGACAATGCCAAGTGGATGACGAAGGCTTTGTTGTGACGAAGGCATTCTTGTGCGATCCAGCGGAGATGGGCACAAGAGGGTAGAGACCATCACGACAGGGCCTCTAAAGATGATTTGCTTCGTGGCCAGATCCTTAATCACAAAAAAGAAGGATGAAATTCAATGAAGGCATTGTTGTCTAGTGCAAGGCGATGAACGGATAATAAATTTTTAGAGGCACTAGGGACATGCAACATATTATTTAGCCGAATGGAACTATGGGGGTATGAAATATTGAATGACCAATATGCGCAATTGGCATACCTGCGCCACTGGCGTTGTGAACTTGATCATGCCCTTGTAAGTGTCTCGGGTAGTCATCTTGTGGAGCTCTCCCGTGATATGATCCGTGGCTCCACTATCCACGTACCAGTTGGTGTCAACTCCATATACAGCCTTTTCTTCAGTATAGGAATCATCATCTTCTTCATCAATGTTATAGCGCCACCAACAGTCACTTGCGGGATGACCAATTTTTTTGCAAATTTGACAGGTGACATCTTGGGGTGGTGAAGGAATGCGCCCACATCCACGACCACGACCACGACGTCCTTGACCACAATTTTTTCCAGCATTACGGCGAGGACGATAGGCATGACCTCCACGTTGACGACCTTGGCCACCACCATTGTGAGAGCGATAGCCATTGTTAGAGCTACGGCCAACAGTATTAGCCGAGGAGGAAAAAGTACACATATCTATTGTGACTAGATTCAGAGAGCATCTTGTTGCGAAAATCATAGGCAGTGAGTTGAGCACACATATTGAAAGGATCGAGTAGGTTGACTAGAGGGGGGGGGTGAATAGGCAACTACAAATTTTCTTTTTCTTTTAATACAAATTCGGGAATTGCTCAATATAAGTTCTCTAGATATGCAACTAGGTGAACAATCCTATATGATGAGAAATAAACAAGCTAGCAAGATATTCTAAACAAGATAAGCTAGCAATACAAGTAAAGGAAGGTTAAGAGATAACCACACGGTGACGCGGAGATGTTCTACCGAAGTTCACTTCCCCATGGAAGCTACGTCTCCGTTGGAGCGGTGCGGGGTCACAAGTGAGCCCCGAATAGCCTTGATATGGCACACCGTATCTCCCTCGTGTTATCCTCCGATGAGGAGATCCACGAGCCACTATATGATGCCCTCGAGGTCGGCAACAAACCTTTACAAGGATGAGGCACACTCCACAACCGAATTGGAGGCTCTCACCAAATTCCCGCGGCTCCCAAAGCCACAAGAATCACAAGGCCGGATCGCTTCTCCACAACTTAATTGGAGGCTCCCGGCTAATCCTTGTGGCTACCAAAGCCACAAGAATCACAAGTATCTTCTAGGTATCCAATGTATAAAGTTACACAAGATCTACAAGTGACTAGGTCGATGTAGACAAATCGGCTCGGTGGAGAGGTGGATCTAGGGCTCCTCTATCACTCCTCAAAGTATCAATGAGTTTGAGTGGTTGGAGTGGGAGCACTAGTAGATTGAAGCTTGCAACAATGGTGGAGAGAGAGTGAGGAATCAAGCTTAGTGAGCCGGAGGTAGGTGGAGGGGTATAAATACCCCTCCCAGAAATCTGGCCGTTGGAGCTGTAAACAGCCCGCAGCGGTACTACCGGGCCTCGCCCGGTAGTACCGGCTGACAGGGAACGGACGGCCTGGCGACAGACTGGTCAACGCCTTCTCCATGCGCGCATCAGTAGTACCGGACTGCCTGGTCCGGTAGTGCTCCTCACCCGGTAGTACCGCGCTACTACCGGGGCTACTACCGGATTAAAACGAGTGAGTCCAGAGAGCATTTGGAGACCCGGTACTGGGCCCGGTAGTTCCGCATGGCAGAACACCCAGTAGTACCGGGGAGAACCCGGTAGTACCGGCTGACGCAATGAAGACTGCTTCTCTTCCTTTTCTTGAGACAAAACCTGTGCAATATTAATTGATACAATCCTGCACACTTTTAGCACACACATTAGACATCTAAGTGTGTTGTCAACAAACATCAAAACACTTTGGGGAAGGATATGCCCTTTCAATCTCCCCCTTTTTGGTGTTTGATGACAACACACTTAGGAGAAACAAATGATTTGCAAAAGATAGACGGGGCTCTCCAAATTGTGTGTTTATTAGGAATTTGCTTTTGAATGCAAAAACACACCATATAAAATGGGCGGAGCTCCCCCTATATTTTACAAACCAAGCAAGTTCATATGGATAACAATTAAAACAACTTGCACAATGTAAGCAACAATAAGCAAGTAACATACTAGATAGGTCTTATTACAATAACACAAGTTCATGGCATGTCTTACATCATGCAAAGAGAAGTTCAAAGCAAATATCCAAATAAAGATGAAACACAAGCATAAAGATCAAACGAAGTGCAAGCTTGTGTTTCCACCCATGCAAATCCCACGGCACATCCTAAATAGAACACATTCTCCCCCTTTGTCATCGAAATGCCAAAAAGGGAGAAGCGCGATGCTAACACGTCCCTAGGAGCATCAAGCTCCACCCGCGCCGTGGTGGGTCGAAGAGGAGGCCTGGAAGCGATCACCATGTGGAGGAGCATCTTCATCCCTCCAATAACCATGCTTGGACACCCATTCCTCCTTTGGAGTGATTACTTCTTCGGAACCATCGGAGACTGGAATCTGCATATGCCTCATCATTGCTTTGTGACGCTGTGCTGCCTTCTTGTGATACACATGAGCTTCATACAGACGGTCTTCCAAATCAAGTTTGAGGCAAAAGGCCTCTTGGCCTTAATCTGCAGCTTCTTGAACCATGAAGGTTCCTCAAGGGGTGGTGCACTCCCACTAGCTCTCTCAGCTTCAGCAGCAGCCTCAGGATCAATGGGCTTGGTTTTGGGAGGAGCATGAGCCTTGATACGCAGTTCCTTCACTAGATGAGCCACAACGGGGCTGCCATCCTTCATGATATCTTCTCCATTCATCTTGAGAGTCCACTTGCGGCGAATGAGCTTCATAATGAATGGGCCATAGATGGGGGGCCTTCTATCAATGATTGTGGATCACAAGTCATTCCACATCCAATCCATCACATCAAGCTTCTTGCCTTTGCCTTGATTTTCATAGGTCAAACATGAAGCCATGAATCTCATCCCAGTTTCCCACATGGGGAGCAATAGTTTCCCTATAGACACGGTGGAGAATCTCAAATGGACGCACAAGATGAGCAGTCTTACCGGTGGTGCCTCTTTCCATAGTGATTGGTCCAAGAACATCCTTGGAGCTGGATCGATCATTGTCATGGCATCTCCAACCACCAGCAACACTTTCACCCTTGTCTTCATAGCCTAGAAGCTCTCCAAACTCCGCCAAGGTGGCAGAAAGCAAGGTGTAACCGGATCCCACCAGGCGGTACTACTGGGGCCTCCTAAGAAACCCCAGTTTTCTCTTTTTGTGTAAGGAATTTGAACTTGTGCAAGATGGAAGTTGTTTTGAGATAGAAGACAGGCATAGGATTAGATCAACACACTGGAGATGGCACTTCATACTCAATTTGCAAGAAGCAAACACACAAAAAAAACAAATTGAGCATGTTTTCCATAGGAGCACTAGATAACCAATAAAATCCAATTGAAACCAACTCTTCACAAGGAAGAGGGCGGTGGCCAAGGCCACCATGTATGAGTATGTGGTGTGACACCGCGAAGATATATCTTGGGTCCACGGCCACTACTCGTCATTTAAGCTCACAATTCATAGAACGAATATAGAGATGCAAATGAATTCTTACTATCGGCATAATGGGGGGAGGGATAGTCCAATGGATTAGGACCGCACTCCCCCTATGTCCATGCCTACATCCAAACCAAATGAATATCGTCTAATATGGGTAGGTATGCAAGAAATCCACTAAATCCAATTGCTTATGTCCACCACATTAAGTTCTCCTCTCAACTCCTTGAATCTTGCTTCACCAAGAGGCTTTGTGAACATATCGGCGAGTTGAAGCTTGGTGTTGACATATTGATTGCAATATCACCCTTCTCAACATGATCTCGAATAAAATGATACCGGATCTCAATATGCTTGGTCTTCCCATGAAGAACCGGATTGTGAGCAATTTTGATGGCACTTTCATTATCACATAAAAGAGGCACTTTGTCACAAATGACACCATAATCCTTTAAAGTTTGCCTCATCCATAATAGTTGTGCACAACAACTCCCGGCGGCAATGTATTCGGCTTCGGTGGAGGACGAGGCCACACAATTTTGCTTCTTAGAAGACCAACTCACAAGGGACCTACCAAGGAATTGGCAAGTACCCGAAGTTGATTTTCTATCCATTTTGCAACCCGCCCAATCCGCATCCGAATAACCTACAAGATCAAAGCTTGTGCCTTGGGGATACCAAAGACCAAAGTTAGGAGTATCCATCAAGTATCTTAGAATCCTTTTAACCGCGGTTTCATGACTTTCCCTAGGACTTGATTGGAATCTTGCACACATACCCACACTAAACATAATATCCGGTCTAGATGCACAAAGGTAAAGCAAAGATCCAATCATAGAACGATAAAGCTTTTGATCAACTTCCTTACCATCCGGATCTAAGTGAAGATCCGCCTTGGAGTCCATGGGAAACTTATATGGCTTGGCATTGTTCATGTCAAATTTCTTGAGCATGTCCTTAATATACTTGGCTTGACATAAGAATGTTCCTTCTCGAAATTGGTGGATTTCAAAGCCAAGAAAATAATTCAACTTTCCCATCATGGACATCTCAAATTCCTTGGTCATTAGCTTGCCAAATTGATCACTAAATTCACGGTTAGTGGAACCAAAGATAATATCATCAACATATATTTGGCATACGAAAAAATCTCCATTTACCCTTTTTGTAAAAAGAGTGGGATCTATTACCCCAATTTCAAAGCCACGGTCTACTAAGAACTCCTTGAGATGATCATACCAAGCACGTGGAGCTTGCTTGAGCCCATAAAGAGCCTTATGTAGTAAGTAGACGTGGTTAGGAAATTTAGGGTCTTCGAAACCCGGAGGTTGTTTAACATACACCAACTCATTTAGTGGACCATTTAAGAAAGCACTTTTAACATCCATTTGATATAAGACAATATTATGAGTAGATGCATAAGCAATTAGTAAGCGAATGGATTCAAGTCTAGCAACGGGGGCATAGGTTTCACCGTAGTCGACTCCTTCGATTTGGGTGTAGCCTTGTGCAACCAATCTTGCTTTGTTGCGGATGACTTGACCATGTGAGTCTTGCTTGTTCTTAAATATCCACTTGGTTCCAATGACATTATGGCATGTGTCTTTGGGTTTTTCAACTAATGACCATACTTTGTTGCGCTCGAAGTTGTTCAACTCTTCATGCATAGCCGCAACCCAATCCATATCTTCAAGAGCATCATATACCTTGAGAGGTTCTAAGCTAGACAAACAAGAGACATGACCACAAAAGTTAGATAATTGTTTGCGTGTGGACACACCCCTGAATGCTCCCAAGGATATTTTCTTTGAAGTGGGAAAGATGATCCAATTTTGATGCACGCCGGATGACCCGGCGTTCCATGGCTTGACCAATTGTTTCACCAACACAAATATCTTCATCATTGCCTTCATCTTGCTCATGGTCAACCCGAAGTGGAGTTCTTGGAGTTGTGGGTTCATTATGTTCTTGTTCACCACTAGAGTTGGGTGGGTCTTGACCATCTTCTTGATCATTTGAATGAATATCATGTTCTTGTTCTTGGATAGTTTCTTGATCAACTATTGAGGTGGATGGCTCAACTTGAGTAGAACTTGTTCCTTCTTCTTGAGTATCATCAATAGGTCCTTCAATAGGAATTAGTTCTCCAATCCCCATAGTTCTTATGGCTTGAGATGGAGCATCATCACCTACATCATCATGATCAATATGCTCCACTTGGGAGCCATTATCCTCGACAAACTCCACGTTCATAGATTCTTCAACACACCCGGTGGATATGTTGTAGACCCTATAAGCATGAGACTTTGCGGCATATCCAACAAGTATACCATCAAAAGATCTAGATTCAAATTTAGCAATTTTGCAACCTTTAATGTAAACATGGCATTTGCAACCAAAGACTCGAAAGTAAGATACATTTGGCTTTTTACCGGTGAGGAGTTCATATGGTGTCTTTTCCATGAGAGGACGGAAGAAGAGCCGGTTTGAGTAGTGACAAGCGGTGTTGATGGCTTCGGCCCAAAAGTTGTATGGGGAATGAAATTCGGCCATCATAGTTCTTGCCATATCAATAAGAGTGCGGTTCTTCCTTTCGGCAACACCATTTTGTTGGGGAGTATATGCAGCGGAATATTGGTGTTGAATGCCCTCCCCACTTAGGAAATCATCCATAGTGTAATTCTTGAACTCCGTACCATTGTCACTTCTAATTGCCAAAATCTTGGAGTCATATTGGCGTTGAACTAGGGTTGCAAAGTCAATGAATATCTTTTGAGTTTCACTCTTCTTCTTGATGTAGAAAGTCCAACAATATCTTGAATAATCATCCACAATCACCAAACAATATTTCTTGCCACCAAGACTATCATATGTGGGAGGCCCAAAAGATCCATATGAAGGAGCTCCAAAGGCCTCTTAGTGGAGATAATGGTCTTCTTGGGGTGATTCTTTTCATGCATCTTTCCGGCTATGCAAGCACTACAAGGACGATCTTTGGAAAAATTAACATCGGTTAGTCCTACCACGTGTCCACCCTTTACAAGAGTTTGTAAATTTCTCATACCGACATGGCCTAGCCGGCGATGCCAAAGCCAACCCTTGTCGGATTTAGCCATTAGACACGTGGCAATTTGAGTGGTCTCTTTCGAGAAATCGACCACATACAAACCGTTCTCACGAAATCCAACAAAGGCTACTTTAAGAGATTTTGTGAAAAGGATGGTCACGTGGTATTTATTAAAGATAACGGTGTAACCGGCATCGCATAATTGACCAACGGAAAGTAGATTATATGAAAGGGATTCAACAAGGAGGACCTTCTCAATTGATAACTCCGGTGTGATCACCACCTTGCCATATCCCAATACCTTAAGTCTTGTATTGTTCCCAATGGTGACATGAGAGTGTGAGAGTAATTGTTTCAATAAGCCCTTTACTACTTCTTTGCTTCCGGTCATGTGAGATGAACACCCACTATCAATGAGCCATGAAGATCCACCGGAAGAAAAGCCCTACAATAAATCAAGTCTTTGATTTAGGTACCCATTTTGGAATGGGTCCTCTTTTGTTAGTCACAAGGGTCTTTGGAACCCAAATAGCATAGTGATAATCATCTCCATATGAGGTACCAACATATTTAGCAAAAACATAACCATTTCTAGATTTCATAAGCACATATGAGGGGTTATATTTTCCGGCAAAGTCATTGTGAGTGGCATTGCCCCTTGTGGCTTACCACCCACAATGGGTTCAACATTCTTCTTGCCCAACTCCCCCTCCTTCACAAAAATAATATCTTTTGAAGGGGAGGTAGGCATTTTCTTCTTGTTTGCCTTCTTGGACTTGGGAGCAAACCCAAGCCCTTCCTTGCCAACCACTCCCTTTTGATTGGTCAAAAGATCATTGAGGTTCTTTTCCCCTTGGATGCAAGTGGCTAGACCCTTTTCAAGTTGGGCCTTCAACCTAGTGTTCTCCTCCATGAGAGATGCTTTAAGACATAAGGGTTAGTAGCACAAGCATTGGCATCTTTATCATTATGAGGAGTGGTGAAGCTAGCATATATAAATTGAGCTTGTAATTTAGCATATGACCCCTTGAGCTTGGTGAGCTCACTTGAGGTCACCTTGTGGGTTTCCCTAAGTTGCTCAAAATTCTCAAGGAGTTTGTTATGACTCTCTACAAGCTCATCATTTTTAATTTTTAGATCACTAGCAACTTGAATAGAGGTTTCACGGGTTTCTTTTGCCTTGGATAAATCCTTGGCTTGGGTCTCCTCAAGTTGCTCCCGGAACACTTGTTCCTCAACAAGTTGCTCTTCTAGCTCACCAATTTTATCGGCATGATCACGTGCATGCCCCTCAAGCTCATAAATCCTATTCTCCTTTCCTCAAGGAGGTGTTTGGCTTCTCCATATTGGTACATGAGAGCCTCAACCATTTTCTTGGTTGGACCTTGGAGCTTGTTTATGAAGGGGTAATTGTATCCTCTTTCTCCTCATTTTTCCCTACATCCTCAACACAATCCAAGAGAGATGGTTTAGAGGAGATAGTAATTTTAGGTGGGGAATTCACCTTGGTTTCCTTGGCCATGAGGCACATAGGCTTGGAGATCTTGTTGTCATTTGGAGCGGTGAAGAGGGGTGCCAATGAAGGAGGAAGGTTGCCCATTGCAAGAGCCGCCATCCCCACTTCCTCACTTGTATCATCATCCTCCTCTTCGCCACCGGACACATACTCTTCTTCATGTGTTGCGGTGACAAGAGCCTTTTGAGGTTCTCTCTTGATGAGGTACTTGATGGGCTTGGTGAAGAACTTCTTCTTCTTTAAGATGAGTTGGCCTCCAAAATCTTCTCTTCTCTCATAGGGGCAATCCTTCACAAGGTGATTGTCCTTTCCACAATTAAAGCACATTCTTTTCATTTGTGGGGAGAAGTTGCTCTTGATATTCTTTTTGTTCCAATACTTGGTGGCGGCAAGAGCAAGCACCTCATTGAGTTCTCCCACAAAATCTTCTTCATGATGACCACTTGTGCTTTCTTCATATCTTGGATGTTCTTCCACATGAGCCTTCAAGGCAAGAGTCTTTGGGCCACGGATTTGGTTGAAAGACTTGGATGTGGACTTCAATGTATCATAGGTGACAAATTGAGCCAAGATGTCATTGGGAGTCATTGTTGTGTAATCCGCTCTTGCATGGAGGTTCATCACCATAGTTTCACTATATGGCATAATTGCTTGAAGGAACTTGGCCTTGACCCATTCATCATCCATATCCTTCTTTCCATTTTCCCTACATGTCACCACAAGCTTGTAGAGTCTTCGGTAAAGTTCGGTCGTCTAGCATGATGAAGTTGTCAACTTGATGTTGAAGGACGGTCGCATTGGAGCGTTGAATGCCCTCATTTCCTTCATACACGGTTTCAAGATAGAGCCAAGCCTCATTGCAAGTTTTGAGATTCCGCACATGATCTTCATCATTTGCGGTCATGGCACTCTCAAGAATGTACTTGGCATTTGCATCAAGTTGCTCATCAATCTCTTCTTGCTTGGTCAAGTTGTTGGGATCAACCGGGTTGAAACCATGTAAACCACCCTCCAAAGATGCACCGATGAGCTGCGAAAATAAGACTCCATAGATTTCTTCCAAGTGAAATAACGAGTATTATCAAGCTTAGGAGGTGGCCTACTTAGGTTGGTTACATGAGGTTGAGTGAGTGGAACTTGAGTGAGATATGAAGTAGGTGGAGCAACGTTATGAGAAGGCTTCTCAATAGGTTTATCATTTTTATCCTTGTCACTAGCTCCCTTAATAGGGCTAGCGGTTGATGAGGAGCCATTTTGATTAGATACCCGAGTATACACCTCATCCACCATTTTGCCTTTCATGAACCCAAAAAGTTCAATCATGGACTTCATGGTGATTGGGGCATCACCCTCGGGAGGGATTATTCCCGCTTCGATTAGTTCTTTGTCAAGTTGTTCTCTATCAAATTTTCTTGTTCCTTAGCAAGTCTTAACTCCTCATCTTTAGCACGTTGTACATCCTCCGCACTAGCCATCCTCCTCTTTAGGCGATTAAGCCCTTAATAAAGAGACCTTGCTCTGATACCAATTGAAAGGATCGAGTAGGTTGACTAGAGGGGGGGGGGTGAATAGGCAACTACAAATTTTCTTTTTCTTTTAATACAAATTCGGGAATTGCTCAAATATAAGTTCTCTAGATATGCAACTAGGTGAACAATCCTATATGATGAGCAATAAACAAGCTAGCAAGATATTCTAAACAAGATAAGCTAGCAATACAAGTAAAGGAAGGTTAAGAGATAACCACACGGTGACGCGGAGATGTTCTACCGAAGTTCACTTCCCAATGGAAGCTACGTCTCCGTTGGAGCGGTGCGAAGTCACAAAGTGAACTCCGAATAGCCTTGATATGGCACACCGTATCTCCCTCGTGTTATCCTCCGATGAGGAGATCCACGAGCCACTATATGATGCCCTCGAGGTCGGCAACAAACCTTTACAAGGATGAGGCACACTCCACAACCGAATTGGAGGCTCTCACCAAATTCCCGCGGCTCCCAAAGCCACAAGAATCACAAGGCCGGGTCGCGTCTCCACAACTTAATTGGAGGCTCCCGGCTAATCCTTGTGGCTACCAAAGCCACAAGAATCACAAGTATCTTCTAGGTATCCAATGTATCAAGTTACACAAGATCTACAAGTGACTAGGTCGATGTAGACAAATCGGCTCGGTGGAGAGGTGGATCTAGGGCTCCTCTATCACTCCTCAAAGTATCAACGAGTTTGAGTGGTTGGAGTGGGAGCACTAGTAGATTGAAGCTTGCAACAATGGTGGAGAGAGAGTGAGGAATCAAGCTTAGTGAGCCGGAGGTAGGTGGAGGGGTATAAATACCCCTCCCAGAAATCTGGCCGTTGGAGCTGTAAACAGCCCGCAGCGGTAGTACCGGGCCTCGCCCGGTAGTACCGGCTAACAGGGAACGGACGGCCTGGCGACAGACTGGTCAGCGCCTCCTCCATGCGCGCATCGGTAGTACCGGACCGCCTGGTCCGGTAGTGCTCCCTACCCGGTAGTACCGCGCTACTACCGGGGCTACTACCGGATTAAAACGAGCGAGTCCAGAGAGCATTTGGAGATCCGGTACTGGGCCCGGTACTGGGCCCGGTAGTTTCACATGGCAGAACACCCGGTAGTACCGGGGAGAACCCGGTAGTACCGGCTGACGCAATGAAGACTGCTTCTCTTCCTTTTCTTGAGACAAAACCTGTGCAATATTAATTCATACAATCCTGCACACTTTTAGCACACACATTAGACATCTAAGTGTGTTGTCAACAAACATCAAAACACTTTGGGGAAGGATATGCCCTTTCACATATCATTCAATGTCGTATTTGGATTTGCATTGATAGAGGCCACCAAGGAGTTGTATTCAGCATCAAGACCAGCGAGAATATAATCTCGAATCTCATCATCATCAACATGTTTTCCAGTGGTAATGAGTTCAGCAGCAAACCCTTTCATCATGGCAATAAATTGCTCGGCTGTCCTATCAAGTTTCTTCGTATTGGCAAGAGCACCACGAAGGAAAGAAATCCGAGACCTGGACTGAGAAGAGAAGAGATCCTCAAGTGCTGCCCATACTTCAGCTGCAGACTCCAGCCCAAGAACGTGGGCATGAACCTCCCTGGAGAGAGACCGAACCAGAAAACTGAGAACGATCTGGTCGCGAGAAATCCAGTCTGCATATGCTGGATTCGGGATGGTTCTTGTATTGTCTCCTTCTTGGACCTCCACTGTTTTTGCTGGTGCGAGGTTGGATCCATCAAGTAAATCCATAACCTGGGCACCGCGGAACGCCGGCAGAACCTGCGATTTCCAGAACAGGTAATTGTCCCTGTTCAATTTCTCCGTCGGCGGGGACCCAAGGGATCCGGCCAGAGGGAGGGAGGGATTTTCTTCTGGATTGATTGGAGATCGATGAGATTGTCTGGGATTTTTCAGTGGATTGGAAGCGACAGCTCAACGCGGGAAGAGAGACGCTCTGATTACCATATTGGCGATGGTTGGAAGCGAAACGATGCCCTCTCCGGGGCGTCGGGTGCTTGTTAATAAAGTGAAGGAAAAGCCCCTTCGGTGGCATTTACAGAGAGGTAACGAAGCGATTAGAGTACTACTCTATGACGCTTCATGTACCATACAATTATTTCTAACAGCATCATCCTACTATATAAAGCACCCAGTGCTCACTTCATCTCACAACGACCCACAGCAAGCTAGAGAAGAAGCAGAGGCAAACATACCTACCTCAGTTCTCTTCTGAACGCAGTGCGGGGCAAAGTAGTCTTGCCTTAGATCGACAATCCATGGCGACTTCCATGGGTTGCCTGGTGGTGCTCTGCCTCGTGTCGCCCCTCCTCCTCGCCAGCGCCGTCCGCGGGAACCCGTGGTATGGTCACGGTGGCCTCTTCCCGCAGTTCTACGACCACTCGTGCCCCCAGGCAAAGGAGATCGTGCACTCCATCGTGGCGCAGGCCGTCGCCAGGGAGACCAGGATGGCGGCGTCCCTCGTCAGGCTGCATTTCCATGACTGCTTCGTCAAGGTATTTGCTCACTATGCCACAGTATCCCTTAAATGTTTAATCCAAGAGATGCACAATAATGCTGGCGTATGTGGAATGTTCATGTGACAAATATGTCTCTGTTCCGACAACATTAATTTTTCGTTTTTTAGGGGTGTGATGCATCCGTGCTGCTGGACAACAGCACCAACATTGTGAGTGAAAAGGGGTCCAACACCAACAGAAACTCCATCAGAGGGTTTGAGGTGGTCGACGAGATCAAGGTCGCCCTCGAGACTGCCTGCCCCGGCATCGTCTCGTGCGCTGACATCCTCGCCCTTGCCGCTCGCGACTCCACTATCCTTGTAAGTAACACTGCTAGTAATTCTGCTGGAACGGTCAGTGTCTGTGATTCTTTGGGATGATCCAAACTAATTAAACGGCAGGTTGGTGGCCCGTACTGGGACGTGCCGCTTGGCCGGAGGGACTCTCTGGGTGCCAGCATCCAGGGCTCCAACAACGACATCCCTGCTCCCAACAACACTCTCCCCACCATCATCACCAAGTTCAAGCGCCTCGGCCTCAACGTAGTCGACGTCGTCGCCCTCTCCGGTGGCCACACCATCGGCCTGTCCCGGTGCACCAGCTTCAGGCAAAGGCTGTACAACCAGTCGGGCAACGGCCTCGCCGACAGCACGCTGGACGTGTCCTACGCTGCACAGCTGAGGCAGGGTTGCCCACGCTCCGGCGGCGACAACAACCTCTTCCCGCTCGACGTCGTCACCTCGACCAAGTTCGACAACTTCTACTTCAAGAACATCCTGGCCGGCAGGGGCCTTCTCAGCTCCGACGAGGTCCTGCTCACCAAGAGCACCGAGACGGCGGCGCTCGTCAAGGCGTACGCGGACGACGTGCACCTCTTCTTCCAGCATTTTGCACAGTCGATGGTGAACATGGGCAACATCATGCCCCTCACCGGCTCACAGGGAGAGATCAGGAAGAACTGCAGGAGGCTCAACAACTACTACCACTGATCAACTATTGAATGTTTAGTTGTACGTGGAGTCGGTGTCATGTTTTGTTTGAATAAGCTAGTGTGGCTGTAATCTGGGAGCCCCAGATTGTGTTTTGTGATGATTCAAGATCCGTAATTGGCTTCAACTTCAGAAGATGTTATGTAAAAAAAAGTATGTAATGAAATATAAATGGTTGAATGGTGAATTTGGTGTTAAAATCCTAACTGACTGAGTGATCTAAGAATATACACAAAGAAATAATCAAGAGATAAGTTACAACATAACACCACGGGAGACCCATTTCCCTTTGTTACGAACTGCGTGTAATTATATGGGAGACCCACCCATACATGACTAGAAGATCTAAAACTTCGTACTAAACATAGCTTTGTGCATCACTCGATGCAAGGTTAGGGTGCTACCCTTTTCCGAAGAAAATACATGACTATATGATACTTTGCACAGTGCGGCAAGAAACCCTAGCAATTAAGGGATTTGCTTCGAACATGGATGTACAAGAGATTATAGTCGTTTAGAATAATATTAGCTTCGTAATTAGTTAGTTTTCTTTTTTTTATGGATTTGTTTTCGTATTAGTTAGTTAACCTCTTCAAGTCACAAATATATAAATAGTTAACCTCTTGTGCCACAAAAATAAGATTGTGGGAGTAACATACCGTGGGAAACAAAACAAGAATAGGCATGTTTTCACTTTGAGATAATTTATGACGGACCTCGAGCTAGCTCCTCCCCTCCCGTCCCTCGCGACTCTCCTCGCCTCACCTAGGGTTTCGGCCACTGCCGCCGGCGCGCGCGCGCCGCCCCTCCCCTCTCCTCCCTCGCGTGTCCGTCGCCCCCACGTGGCGGCGGCGCGCCCCTCAGCTCTCCCCACCTCGTCCCCTCCCTTCCTTCTCTTCCTCGTCACCGCCGCCGGCAGTGGCTTCCGGGGCGTTGACCGGGGGCGCCGGCGGCGGTGGTTCATCTCTCCCCGCGCCGGGTGTTGGTGGAGGCAGGGATCCCCAGCCTGGCGGCGGTGTCTCTCGGGCGGCAGTGGTCCGGCTCTGGCCGGGGGCTGGCGTGATGGCGGCGGAGCCTGTAGTCCTATGCGGGGTGGTGCAGGACGGCTGGCGACGGTGGTCGACGAGGCGGCACAAGACTGGGCCCTGCGGCCCAGATCTGGGCCCGCCAGGCCCCATCTGGGTCTGGGGCAGGCCGGCTGGTCTTGTTGGGCAATCTGCAGCTGGAGGAGAGGAAGAGAGTGCAGGGGATAGCGGCGTCACGGCCGGCCTGTTGCAGCGGGGCGGCGAGCTTCACGGGCCCGTTTTGGGACTGGCCGGACCCTATTAGAACTGGTGTGCCCCCGTGAGGGGCTTTACAGGCCTGCTCGGCCTGGCCGGATCTGACGGGGACTAGTGTGCTTGCTGCCGCGTCCGGTCGACTACCGTCTTTGACGGTGGAGGTCGTTCCCTCCCGCGCGGCCGTGGTACTGCTGACCCCGGTTCACGCTTCTTCTCACCTCCGTCTTGTAGACCTCGTAACGATAGCTTCGGTGCGACGACGATGGTGGCTTCGTGACCGTTTGGCGCTTGTTGGTGGGCGGCTTGTCTGGTTGAGTCGAGGCTCGTCCTTGTGGGGCTCCTGTGCTATCGATCGCCCTAGGTTGAGGATAGGGTTTTCGGGAGAAATCCTTGTCGGTTCGCCCGACACCGACGCGGTGCCACTTCCGGGTGACATCTTTCCTTCTTGAAGGGCGTCGTGGCTACCCTTGTCCGTTTCCTTTGTGTACCGGGGGAAACCCTAGGACCAGGTGCTGGTCCGGGCAGCAGCGTAGCTTCCCTTCTTGAAGGTGCTGCTTGGTACTTGACGATCCGATGCTAGGAGCGTGGTGGTTCTTCGGAGGGCGCGGCGGTTGTGGGTCACAGTCGTTTAGTCAATCCACCTATGTCTCCTTTTGTTTCTTCTTTTTCCATTTTGGGGTATTTGTTGGCTGCCACCCTGGCCGCTGTTGTTGGTTGTATGGGTTGTTTGCTATATTAATATAGCGGGGCTTCGGCCTATTTCGTCGATAATTTATGACGCAAAAGAAGTGGGGTGCACCATATAACACACACTCTCTATGACTCTATCTTCTCTCTCGGACTTTTTCGTATTTATAATTTCAGATATTATGAAATTTGATAAAATTGGATAAACCTAGGGAAGTTTGAAGTTTCTGCAATTTTAAAACTTCTGAAAGATTGAAATTCTCAAACTCCTGAAATTCTGAAATATTGACAATTTTTACATTTTAAAATTTTCCGGGAAAATAGAATTTTTGAAAGTTTGATCCCCAAAGTTTGATTAGTTTGGAAGTTTTAAAAGTTTCAAATCCTGAAAGTGAGAACTATCTAAAAGATAGGAATTTCTGAAAGTGCATTCTAGATTTACCAAAAGTTACCAAAAATGTAAAGTTTGACCAAGTGTTGACGTACTAAAAAAGGAAAGCTTCTAGTCTATGGGGGAACTACCTAGCGGTTGATTGCCAGGTAGCATTTCCAAAAGTTGAATCGAGTCTAATGTAAATTGTTTACAGTTTGGCCTTCAACCATATCTGCAATTTCCTTCTATCTGCTGGATCTGGAAATCCAAATACACTCACAAGCTTAGAGTATTTGTATGGCTCCTTCTCAATGACCGGCTAAATACCAAGGATATGATTCAGAGGCGCAGCCCTCATAACAAAGAAACTGAGAACAGTGTGTTTTGCTCAGCATACCAACCTTAAACTAGGGATCATCTTTTCGGACATGCAATTTCAACACTGATTGTTGGTCATCATCTATTGGCCTCAACTGCGTATTTCTCTTTGAGGCAAAGGCTAACCTCCACTAACTTTAACAAATCTTACTTCATGGCAGTTTTCATCATGGCGGATTGGAACATATGGAAGCAGAGGAACGCCATGATCTTCTACAATGTCACTCCCTCCTTGGCATCTTGGTCTTTCCTCTTTAAAAGATAATCTCTTTCTTATTTCTATTAGACTAGCTTTGCAGCTCCCCTTAAGTTCTGGCTGGATCAGCTCCCCTTGCGTCTCCCCTAGAGTTGTCATGTAAAATAAGGGTCTAATGCAAACTCCTCTATTATGATTAAAAAAAATGCTTATTCGTATCACATGTTCTTTCTATTTCTTTTGTAGGGGGCTGATAGACCTCGAGAGCTAGCCTGGCTACTTTGTCCTGTGACGATAGCAAAGTTAGCTACGTTTCCTAATTCTCCGGTGAGGTGATGCGGTGGTAGTAGGACAAATTAAAAAGTGAAAGAGAGCCGAGCCGACGGGAAGCAGGAAGAGCACACGCCGACCAAACCTAGCTAGATTTTCCGGCGCGCCATTAATACCGGGACACGACTGGTTTCTACTCTCTACTCTCGATCATCTACAGACCCTGACCTTACCTAACACAAGGTCCTAGCCCAGCCACCCTCGTCGTGAAACAAGCTGACGTGCAAATGATAATTTTAACAATGGACTTCTTTTGGCATTTAGTCTGTGTAACGCCATGCGATCCAATATCTCCTCGACATCCGTGTGCTCTTCTTCTCGAAATTCTTCACGTGGTTTCTCCTCCCGGACGATGATATTGTACAGTATTTGGAGTAGGTGATTGATCTAAACTAACTAGGTGGAGCAGAGATGTGTGCAAACACTTTTTCATCCCGACATGTACTTAGAGCACTTTATCGGCAAAAAAATGTACTCGGAGCACTAGCAAAGCAAAACCTTTAGAGAGAGTATTATTATGCTATAACCCCATGCACAAAGCATGACCATACTATAAAATATCCCCATTGCTCTTCATTTGGAACCAATCATATGGGATAGTAGATAAGGGTTTAGGCAATGTCAATCATCGCAATTCGCAAATTGCTAAACAGTTTTTAGTACATGAGATAGTGGAAACAGCCGCGAGTTGTGAAAGAACTAGACACATCCAGATCAGGTACACCTGAAGCACATACATGGTTTCCTAATCTTACCACAAGTGGAGTGGAGTGGATGGATGGAATCATGCAGTTGAATCACGTTAGACAGTCTATAAAACGGAAGCAAATATGCAAGAGCTAAATCACAACAGCATTGCAAGAAGCCCATGGATTCATCCAAGAGATTCCTTGGTGCAATCTGCATTGCTTTCTTCTGCCTCTCTGTCTCTGTTGCCTTCGCTGATCACCATGAGAGTGCCCATCCAGTTGGACACGCTCCAAAGTTAGGTCTTTTTCCAGATTTCTACAAATCCACATGCCCACAGGCTGATGAGATTGTGGTGTCTGTCTTGAAGAAGGCTATCGCGAAGGAGCAACGGATTGCCGCTTCTCTTCTGAGGCTCCTTTTCCATGACTGCTTTGTTCAGGTAAGCCGAAGTTCAAATGTTTTTTGCTCAAGCACTAATGAAATTTCTACAGCTACGTAAAACGGTTCAGCATCAGTTTTAATATTGCATTTTGTAGATAACTGAAAGCCATTATTTCAGCAGTTATAATTCATGTGTTTGGTTCTCAAGACAAAAATGTATATATTTTTTGCTCAAATTTCAGGGGTGTGATGCGTCAGTTCTACTGGATGACAGCAAGGCCGTCGTAAGCGAGAAAAACGCTCTTCCCAACAAGAATTCTATTAGAGGATTTGAAGTCGTAGATGAGATCAAAGCTGCACTAGAAGAAACATGTCCACACACAGTGTCTTGTGCTGACACTATTGCCCTGGCTGCCAGAGGTTCAACAGTATTGGTAAATATCTGTCCTTCGTGTTATATAAACTTGTGCTAGGCTGATAGTTGTAGAAAGGGAAATAGTGAATTTCCCAAAGGAACCACTCTCGCAACTGATGGCTGAGAACTACTTGTATCCTCAAGTAAATATGTGTTTGTGATGTTGCACAACCTGATAGTGTCGTCTCATCTCATGACAGAGTGGTGGCCCATATTGGGAACTTCCTCTAGGAAGGAGGGATTCAAAGACGGCATATATGAAGCTAGCAAATAAGAACCTTCCTCCACCGAATGCAACACTGCATCGTCTTATAAAATTCTTCGGAAGGCAAGGACTGGACAAAGTTGACCTTGTAGCACTATCAGGTATGTCGCCTCTTCAATGTTCACAGTACACATTTGAGGTCAAGCAGTTAAACAAAAAAGGTTTGTTAGGAACGTTAACTAGCCTAGAAGTGGCTAGATTGCTCATATTTTCTCGCTGGCATCTTGCTTGTCATAAATTTAACCTTGAAAAGACAGTACCATATATTGGATAAGGAAAAGGCATGAAGTTGAGGAGAATAATAGTATCTGCTGGAAAAGCTGGAGCAGCATATAAGTCAATAAAACTTAAGATCATAATCCTATTAGATGTTTCAGTTAGATCATAACTGTAGCAAATGAAACTAATAGTGCAATATCAAATGTAATTCCACACATATAGTTGTGGATCAGCATATTCTCCTTCTCAAGGATACTTTTATCTTACATTCCAACAGGTAGTCACACCATTGGAATGTCCAGATGTGTCAGTTTCAAGCAACGGCTGTACAATCAGCATAGAGACAACAAACCAGACATGACACTGGAGAAAAGGTTTTATTACAAGTTGGCATCAGTCTGCCCACGCACTGGAGGTGATAACTACATAACCCCACTCGACTTTGGCAGCACTTCGAAGTTTGACAACAGCTATTACAAGTTGATAGTGGAGGGAAAAGGACTTCTTAATTCAGATCAGGTTTTGTGGACCGGAAAAGACCCAGAAATAGCACATCTGGTCAAAAGTTACGCAGAAAATGAAGCATTGTTCTTTGAGCACTACGTGAACTCCATAATCAAGATGGGTAACACAAATCCCCTCTTGGGTTATGATGGAGAAATTCGTAAGAACTGTCGCAGGGTTAATCAGGTCCTCTAGTCAACAAAAAAAAATCCATCTGAATGTGGGTTTGTTTGCTTGTGGTCGGCCATTTAATTTGCACGACTGGTCCTTCAAATGTCATCCTGCTAAAGTTTGTGACACTATTTGTAATGTAAACTAAGGTTGCTTTTTCATTCAGAAATGTAATTTTCCTCCTTTCAATGAAAGATACCCCATCTTCTTTTGCTCTGAAACATTTGATTTATTTCAATGGAAGAAGAAAAAGAAAATTTGGAGAGCTGATGCCAGACAACAATTATTTATATACGAGAAATGAGATTAAATAAAATCCCATGTTAAATGAGTACAGAATGCAAACCTACATGACAAAATCGACAAAAACTAAGCATAGCTCATATTGTACCATATCTATCATTTGTCCTCTGGCCTGCTGGTGTAGTAGAAGCGTTTTCCCATGATGCTTGGCTTGCATGATTTCCGCCTCTTGGTTGTCCAGCCTGATGAATGATTAGGTTATAAAGTAGTAGGTCGTACCAACCAGCATCATCGTCAACAATTTTAACAGGCAAAAGTGAGGTCCAGAATTCAAAGTACTTACAACATTCAGAAAGGCAGCCATGGTGTTCATCCCAGGCAATGCATGTAAACCATACTGAAATTGGTGTAGAGGTATCGTGTTTTCAGGAGAACTTTGAATAGCATTGCTCAATAGCTTAACAAAATGTTCAAGAAAGTAAGTTAGGAAAAAAACCTGATGCTCCACACGTGTTCTGTAGATGAATCCCGCACAACAAAGTAGACTGGACAAGACAATGAATCTACACACAAACAGCAGAGAACTCAGAATTGCAAACACAACAATGAGAAGGAACACACGGACATGTAGTAACACAGCAACGATGGTAGTAACATAACGGTAAGTCTTCTTCACTAAACATACGTTAAAATCATGATACAACTGATAGTTACCATAAACAAACTTCTTAAGTTCAAGACACACATACATGCAAGAAATAATTCCAAATGTTGCCCAGCCTCTCACAGAATTGCTCTCTCTTTCTTGTGTGTAACCTACAAAGACAACAGATATTACAAAAGAATCATGTCCACCAAAACCAACCGAAAAGATTGTATACCAATATACCATACCATACGTATAAAAGCACAAGAACGATAGTGATTGAATACAGTGAAACTGTAAAATATGGATCTTTTTCCATATAACAGCAGTTAACAGTAGCTATTCATATGTTGTTAGTAATGAATATTACAACATGAATCGCTAACATTTTTCAGTTGTAACACAACCTGATTACAATGTCACTATCTTACATGTAAACTAATGAAAACACATCAACCTTTTTGCCACCCAAAAAATGAAATTTGCTGTGCAACATTTTTAAAACTTTGGGCTGAGATTCCAACATGTTTATTCATTACACAATTTATCTTCCGGAATGCTGATGATATATACATTTTTTTGAACTCTTTCCCATATATCCAAAACTGAGCCTATAGCATCACTGTAGGTGTGAAATTATCTCAACTGGAAATTGAGTAAGACTCATCTTCTGCGGCATTTCTAGACTATCAAAATCTAGTGGAGCTCATGTCGAGACAACTTCCAATACATTAAAATCAATACGCACAGCTGGTGATTGTCTGACTAGAACCAACCACATTCTTTGGTAAGTGTGAATTCGATCGGATCATAGCCCGCCACTGGGATTGAAACATTGACCTCATATGGACTGCTTCGAATGGTTTCACCTACAAAATGTACAAACTCATTTGTTGATAGGTAAAAGGACATCAGCATGGAGAGACAAGAAAGTCACCGACATATCCAATTCACATTCAGAACTGTAGGAGACAGGACAGTTGGCTTGGCACCGTTGGCCCCTGATCCTGTAAGCATAACACCAAGCCCTTTTGTCGGATTAACCTGTGTAGTGGAAAAAGAAAATGAAAATTATATGGAGTTCAATACAAAGTGTATGCTGCAACAGGCATATGGTTAGCACTAATGATGATGTCTTTTAAGAGTCGCCTGGTATTCTTAATTGCTGGTTTAAAAAATAGTGCACTCATTTGTTTGGTTAGCAGTAATGATAAAGAATTTATCTCGTGTTAGCTGATATTCTTTAGTTTCTGATTGAAAGAACAGCGGTGCTCACACTCACCAACATCAATTAGAAAATTAAGGATCACAACTTATTTGTTGTTTCACCATAATGTGCAATACCAGCACAAACAGAGGTACAATAATGAAAGCCATAAGAAAAGGAATGTGTAATTTAGTTTTTATAGTCCTCAGTCCTTCCTTACCCTGAAAGTAGGTTGCCCAACAAGGACTGAAAGGGAAGACATGGCACTAAGATATAAGGACACGTGAATCTGCTCACTTGGAAAGCTGCACAGAGAACAAAATTGCAATGATTTATATTGTGTCCATATGAGAGTTTGCAAATATCCTAATTAAAAGTCAGAAATTGAATCAGGTGGCTCGGAAAATCCTAGAAATGATTTAGTATTTTCTCTCATGCCAAAAAAAACACATAGTACGCTTTTGGAAAACAAATCTTTTCTGGAACTTAGTATACTCTTCGATTTTTTCACTTCGATGCAGTTAGTGTCTAACAGTGCAACGTTCTGGTTTTTGTATAAAATTATTTGCATCCACCATCAATGATAGGTACTATACTATCAAGGCTTCAGTGCCTAAACCATTTTTGTTATCTATTTTATTGAAATAATATTATCTTAACATTTTACTGAATGGAGGTTATGGTGGAGTCTGACAAGTAGAATAGGATCCCAAGTGAACTCCAATATTGTTTATCTTGCAGTCACCACCAGCTATTGAATTATAGCATTTCAAAATTCGTACAAAATGTGAATCAGAGTTAGTTCTGATTGCCAGCGCTACCCAATCCATATTTGTTATGTTTCAGGCTTCAGCCCTATTAATTCACCATCAATTTGACAGCAACATCCAGTAAATATTTCTGTTTCAGTCAATTGGCATTTGATGACATTTCTTACTGTATAAGCTCCTGTTGAAGTACAATGGGTGGCATCAAAATGCTTATTCTCTATGATAAAGTCGCCATAGAGATAAGAAAAGTACAAATAGCATCTATCATACTACAATTCAGTACCAGCTTAACTGACTTAGATTTTGTTTGAACCTGGTTGTTGATGTAGCCCGAGTCACGTCCATCACCATGTCAAGCACTCCAACATATCACAAGGCGACAATGAGCTTAAAGGTGAACTCCTTCCTCTATGAGAACCCATTTCGTGCTCCTTTGGATGGTATACTACTTGAGCATCTACCCCTTTGCTATGCTAGGTATCACATGACGACTACTGACATTCGGGGAGATGCCAAGGAAGCCCAAGACTCAAGACCATCCGAGGCGTACGCATGGAAGAGGAGGAGAAAGCGACAAGAAGAAGAAGAAGAAGAAGAAGAAGAAGAAGAAGAAGAAGAAGAAGAGACTGGGCGGTACTACCGCCCCTCCAAGCGGTACTACCGCTGGAAAGCGGTACTACCGCTCCAGCGGTACTACCGCCCCCCAGTGCCGCCGAAAACCCTTCTCTGCGACCATGTGCGGCACTGCTGGCGGTACTACCGCCCGAGCCAGCGGTACTACCGCCGGTACTGCCGCCGCGCAAAGTCAACGCGCCCTCGGCCCGCACCAGCGGTACTACCGCCCGTGCGAGCGGTACTACCGCTGCTGCGAGAACCCACCCAAGCTTTTGAGCCTTGTAATCTCCACCTACCCCACCTAACTTTCCTCTTTTGCTTCTAGACTATAAATAAGAGTTCCCCATCTAGATCTAGGGTTAGACTATGATTTGGGAACTAAAGTAGAGCCTTGCTCCTTCTCAAAGTGTCTCTTTCCTCCTATGGAGATGAATCAAGGCCTCTCCATGTGGAGATGAACCAAGGCCTCCCCTTGTGGAGAAGATCCCTTCGTGGATACCAAGGCTTCCTCTTGTAGTTGCGATTACTTGCTAATCTTCCCTCTTTGAGTGGCTAGATTGGATTGGTTGGATTGACCAATTGGACAAACAATTCTAAGAGTAAGGTGTGCTTGGGAGAGGACAATTGGGGCTGCCCTAGGGGATTTGTTACCAATTGAATCTTGCTGAGTTGCTACTTGCTAGTTATCTTTGGTTTGAGAGTTTTCCCCTCTTTGTGTTCTTGAGTTCATCCCGTGTTCTTCGTGTTCATCGTTCCCTCCGCACAAATCCGTGAAAATCGGGACCAACCCACATCATATGGTATCAGAGCTCTAGGTTGACACGGATTTGATTTGTGTTTCCACAAAATCTACCAAATTTTTCTTTGTTTTTGAGAAATTCGAAAATTTCCACCAAAATAGCCTTTCCTTGATTCGAGCCGATCTGTCGATTCGTTGCGTTTTTGGTAGTTTTTGTCCATGGATCTGTTTCTTTAGGACCCCCTCCACCTTTGTTTGCGTTCCCTAGCCTCAATTTTGCCGATTTCCCACGAATTCGAGGAATTTTTGGAGCCCATTTCCGCCAAAATCGCGCAGATCCGTGCGCAGCGGTACTACCGCTCGATAACCGCGGTACTACCGCTCGAGCGGTACTACCGCCAGGGCTGATTTTTCAGAAATTTTTTGTTTCCTCGGTTCGTTTTGGCATTTCCTCTTTGGTTTGAGTCCTTTCTTGGTGTGCCCTACGTCTACGACATCGACAAGCTTCTGCAGCCACGCATCTTCAACGCCAAGCGACGACGCCACCAAGGACTCGACATTTCCCCATCATCATAATCCGTTGTGAGCCCTTTTTCCTTTCGTGTACCTTGACCTATCGGACTAGCTCTTTGATATTGCGGGGCATTGCACTTGTTCGAGTGATTGTCTTAAAGTATTGGCGAGTGCGTATCGTTAGAGATCTTGGCACTAGCAAAAGAGAAGGAATCTTCGTCAAAAAGCAAAAAAAAAAAAAAAAAAAAAGACATGAGTAGTGCGTATCGTTAGAGATCTTGGCACTAGCAAAAGAGAAGGAATCTTCGTCAAAAAGCAAAAATCAAAAAAAAAAAAGAGAAAAGAAAAGACATGAGTAGTGCCAAGTATCATCTCTTGTAGGTTGCGACAAAACTTGAACCGCCAAAGTGAGTGTGAGTGTGTAACACTTGTGCAAATCCGTTGCCCATCAAAAAGCAATTGAGCTAGCGTCCCTCTTGTGTTGGGTGACATTTGAGCACGTAGTCTTCGTTAGGTTGTCTATCTTCGAGTGCTCGCCCTTTTGGTCGCCCAACCCCATCATTCGCTTTTGTGTGTGTTTCTTCATCATTTGTGGTTGGAGTTTCTTTGATAATTGGATCATTGTGGATTTTCTCTACCTTGAACAACATACTTTTCGCCGGATTTGCTTGTTTCGTTTGCCACTTCATACCTTCATATCCTCATAAGTGTGTGTGTTGGGTGTTAGAACCGGATTCTCTCTTCTCAAGCCACATTAAACTTGGGATATAGTTTGTCTTGGTTTTGCCTTACCACACATCTCACTTGTTCTTGAGAAAATGTTTAGGGGAAGTACAAACGGAAGACCAAGCTCGGACGATGACATCCACGGTGAATTCCAAGGTGATCATGACTATGTTACACATGACGAGTTCGCTGGTATTGGACATCTTCTTCGTGATGGCTTACGCCACTATGAACGTCGTCGCCAAGCTCTAGAAGCCAACTTCAACGACCGCATGCATGCGCAAGAAGCATCTATGGAGCGGGTGACCGAAGCTCTCAACAACCTTGCGCGACAACGAACCTCTTCTTCATCACGCTCAAGTCGTACAAAGCGCACTTCAAGGTCGTCACAATCAAGGCATGCGCGTCATGGTCCTCGTCAAGGTGAACCACAACAAGATCTTCAAGATAACCCAACGCGCGACGCTCATGATCGGCATAGCCATAAAGTGCACCGTCCACACTCACCTCGAGCGTACCAAAAGAATGAACATCAAGAGCTTCATCGCTCAAATGGTGGACGCCATGAATGCACTTCTTCGCCACCACCTCACCCTAGAGATCGTCGAGACACTTGGACACCCATAGGGCACAAGGACAAACGCATATGTGACAATTGCCAAGGCCAAGACCATGGTCCACGAGAATGTCCCAATCTCTCGTGTCCAATATGCGATGGCAATGGTCACATGATGTGGGAGTGCCCAAATGGAGATAAGAACGACGAGAGGATGGTCGAGAATGGGATTCTCTCTTCGACCACGGAGGCGAGCATGAGCAATGCTATCACATTGGTGGATGCGTTGAATGAGGATGACCAAACTATGGCATGCATCTTTGGAGGCGATGAGGTCGAGAAGGTTGAGCATGGGAGTTTCCCTTCAACCTTGGAGGCGTGTGGAGATGAGGAAACCGAGCCTACCCTCATGTGCTTGAATGATGAGATAGCACCAATCCCATGTGAGAATGAGAGCCACTTAGCCCACTTGAGTGAGAGCGAGAGTGAGTTGAGTGCCTCCACCATATGTGAGTTTGAGTGCTTTCACTTTGACGGAATGAGTGATACACCACTTGAGTTGAGAGAGGTAGTTGATAGGTCTTGTGAGGCCATTTCAATTTCTAACAACTTAACCTCTACCTCTAGTGTGTTCTCTCATTGTGTGCTAGGTTCCATGGATGAGGCCACCACATGTCTACATAATGATGAACTAGTCGGTCACTTGGAAATGCCTTCTACGTCAACACCTACCTCAAATGAGCGGGACTACAAAGGTATGGGTGTTGATGTGACCATGATCCCACTAGTGGACATGATGAATTTTGATTGCTTGCATGTTATGGATGATTTCATTGATGCATCATATGATACATTTTTTTCCCATGTGATACTTTCAATGTTGATCATGTGGAATCACCTATTTGTGATGAATTTTCCATGGACATGCCTAGTTATGAGTGTTTCCAATTCTTTCCCATTGTCAACTCAAACATGACGAACAATTGCTCTTTTCCAATGTTTGTTGACAACAATGTTCACGCTTTCCGCAATGATGACCATGTCGATTTTTCTATTTGTGATGATTTTGCCATACCCATGTTTTGCAATCGATGTTTGCGCTACTTTCCCATTGTTGCATCCAAAATATTGAACAATTGTTCTTTTAAATGCTTGGTTTGCAATAATGTTGATATATTGGCTTATGAGATGGCCCCCATAGCTTTCTCACATGTTGGAGATCTTTCGTTTACTCTTATGGACCTTGTTCCATCCTTCACTTTGCATAGTGACTATCCACATATGTCATATTTTCCAATTGATTTTTGTGTGGTTGGTGATGTGCAAATGAAGAGACGCGTCATGATGGATGATGTGTTCATATACCATGCACACAATTTGTTTCTTTGGTTTTTCGTGTGCATTGAACCTCATGCTATGATGTCAACCTCAATTGAACATGAGTTGACAAAAAGAGCTTTTGAGAGCATAAATGTGAGTAGTGGATTGAATCCAACTCTCAACTCTTTCTCATGTTTTGCATCAAACAAGTTCAACAATTTCTCTTGATTATGGTTTGTTTGCAATCATGTTGATGCTTTTGGTCTCCTTTATGACAAGCATGTTTACTTGATCTTTCACATGGATGATTTATGTGTTGCCACAAATATGAGGAACACTTGTTCTTTCCAATGGCTTGTTTGCAACCATAAGGACATTTTGTGCATGTCTTGTCATGAGTTTATTGGTTTCTACCAATTTGGTGTTGCAACAAATATTTCGAAAACTTGCTCTTTCTTATGGTTTGTTTGCACCCATATAGATATTTTGGACATTCTTCATTGTGTGTTTTTCCCAAGTACTCCTCTTATTGCATCAAGGATGTTGACAAATTTCTCTTTCCAATGCCTTGTGTGCAATGTTGATCATATGCTTCAAGATGAGATACCTACATGGCCTTCTCTTATTCTTATGGAGTTTTGGTGTTCCCACTTGTTGAAGATGTTCCATTGGATTGCTTGCACTTTGACCTTGCACTTGCAATACATTTTCATATTCTTGTGTGGTGCTAACGGTGCTATGACAAAGAATGGACATGTCATTGTTGATATGCTCCTCTTTCTTGCACACACATGGTTTGCTTGGTCTTTAGTGTTTGTAGGCATGGTGAATCCCAATTCTTCGACAACACATCTACCTCCTTTACATGGTGATGACGAGCAAGAGTCGAGGACGACTCTTTTTAAAGGGGGGGAGATGATGTAGCCCGAGTCACATCCATCACCATGTCAAGCACTCCAACATATCACAAGGCGACATTGAGCTTAAAGGTGAACTCCTTCCTCTATGAGAACCCATTTCGTGCTCCTTTGGATGGTATACTACTTGAGCATCTACCCCTTTGCTATGCTAGGTATCACATGACGACTACTGACATTCGGAGAGATGCCAAGGAAGACCAAGACTCAAGACCATCCGAGGCGTACGCATGGAAGAGGAGGAGAAAGCGACAAGAAGAAGAAGAAGAGAAAGAAGAGACTGGGCGGTACTACCGCCCCTCCAAGCGGTACTACCGCCCCCAGTGCCGCCGAAAACCCTTCTCTGCGACCATGTGCGGCACTGCTGGCGGTACTACAGCCCGAGCCAGCGGTACTACCGCCGGTACTGCCGCCGCGCAAAGTCAACGCGCCCTCGGCCCGCACTAGCGGTACTACCGCCCGTGCGAGCGGTACTACCGCTGCTGCGGGAACCCACCCAGGCTTTTGAGCCTTGTAATCTCCACCTACCCCACCAAACTTTCCCCTTTTGCCTCTAGACTATAAATAGGAATTCCCCATCTAGATCTAGGGTTAGACTATGATTTGGGAACTAAGTAGAGTCTTGCTCCTTCTTCTCAAAATGTCTCTTTCCTCCTATGGAGATGAATCAAGGCCTCCCCTTGTGGAGATGAACCAAGGCCTCCCCTTGTGGAGAAGATCCCTTCGTGGATACTAAGGCTTCCTCTTGTAGTTGCGATTACTTGTTAATCTTCCCTCTTTGAGTGGCTAGATTGGATTGGTTGGATTGACCAATTGGACAAACAATTCTAAGAGTAAGGTGTGCTTGGGAGAGGAGAATTGGGGGCTGCCCTAGGGAATTTGTTACCAATTGAATCTTGCTGAGTTGCTACTTGCTAGTTATCTTTGGTTTGAGAGTTTTCCCCTCATTGTGTTCTTGAGTTCATCCCGTGTTCTTCGTGTTCATCGTTCCCTCCGCACAAATCCGTGAAAATCGGGACCAACCCACATCAGTTGTTCTTCCAACAGGCATTATGTACGGTCACCGGCTTCCAAGCTAAAATTTGTAAAGTGCGTTTGTGGATAAGTTATAATGGTGGTTTCACACATTGTGTATAATAAAAGCTTTTCAAAAGCCATTCTTCACATGAAAACAACTAAAGTTTCCAGTTGGCATTTAATTAAACTCATTTAGATAAGCTAAAACTTTATCTAGGCTGAACAAATTCCTTAATCTTATTAAATATGAAGGATATTTTGATAGGATCTTTACCTAAATCCATGATAAGGTTGTTCGAATCCCGGCTGAGTAAATCCATCGTAAACCTGGAGAAACCAAGATGACTTGTAACATGAACTCTAGTCATTGATTAACACCCAAATAAAGAACTAGCTTTACCACTTCTGATGATCGGGGTTGGAAACCCACAGTGAAACCCTTAAAAACTCTGGGGCCACTTTTAGCACAAGGAATAGCAAGTTCAACAACCACCCTTGACAAAAAGGAACATGTTTAGCTGCAGACCACACTAGAAAATAATGCCATAAGAACATGACACAGGCAAAGAATTATCAAAAATATGCAGTAAAAGCACATTTTAAAAGTATACCACGTTCAAAGTTCAGGCTACTAAAGTTCATTTTGGTTTTATAGAATTAAAAACCATATTTTATCAATTTCATTTCTCTTTTCTATTTAATTTCCCTTTTCCCTGTAATAAAGAGAAATCAGGCATCTTACTATGAAGAACCATAACTTAAAACAGAACCGGCGATTTCCGACAAGTCTTTCTGCTTAGAGCAAGAAGCGGAACCAAAATAAAGCTTTCTTTATTTTCATTTATGGATAACCAATCCATTTTCCAATATAGTTGGGAGATTTTACCCAAGAAATGGGTACATAAAATGAAAAGATCGAAACATGGGAATAGATATTATACGTTGGTTAGTTATTTGAAAAATCCAAAAGTATTTTGAACTAAAAATTGGTAATGAACTGGTGACTACCTATTACAAGGTCTTTGCATTTTTTTTAAATATATTTGAGAAACGCTAGTTTAAGGGCGGGAGGGTGATTTTTATCGCGTTCCCACGGAGCAAGTGCCAAGTGGCACGTTGTCGGGAGTTCTCTCACCCACGGGTGAACCAAAGAACGCCACTTGTCACACTGCGGGTAACCCCCCTAGTGGAGAGGGCACAGGTGGATATGGTGGGGTTTTCCCCTTTTTTTAAGATTCGATCATTCGAATACGAAAAACGAAACTTCACGGTTATGCTAGTTGCTTCGAGATCTTCAAAACTAGTTCTCATGTTGACATGTTTTGACGAACTTTTTGTTTTTGCACTGTCTTCAGTGCATATGTTGCACAGCCTTCGGGTTTACAGTGCACTCCTTTTCCATGCACTGTGTTCGGATGCGCTGCTCTGGGCGCATGTTATGTCCTGCCCTGGGTGCATGTTATGTCCTGACTGCTTGTGTTTTTTATGTTCTACCCTGAGTGTCTGCTTTGCATTGTGTTTTGTACTTTTGTTGCACTGATGTGTTGCCTTGTGATGCAATGCGTTTTGATAGTGGTTGTCCTTGCACTGCGTTCCGCTGCACTGATGTCCTGTCGTTTGATAGGCGCAGCCCACAACATGCGCTATGAAAAATGTACCTACGAAATATTAGGCACAACGACCAATTACCCCCTTAAAGATCTATATGAATGCTTAACGCGCCTTCAGAGCGCAGCCCGCAACACGCTCTACGACAAAATACACCCTACGCAACTAAATAAAAACGTTGCCAACGAGGGAATGATCCCTCCCTTGGTTATACGTTGTTAGGTAGGTGAGACACCCGGCTTATTCGCGTATGCCTCAGCTGGGACTCGAACCCGGGTGGGCTGGCTCCACACCCGGAGCATCAGCCACCAGGCCAGCGCCTGGTCCTCCACCCTACGCACTACCAAGTGTCTTCTTTGCACTGCCTTTTTTTAATGTGTTGTTTTCAGTTGTACTGCCTTGCACAGTTTTTTTTCTTTTGCACTGCAAACCTGAAAAAGAAAATAGGCCACATGCAGTTGGAATTGACGCGCCAGATTCCCATTTCATTCCTTGTCACCAGAAGTGAAAAAAAGGCAAAGTGCATGCATGGTTTTAGTTCCGGTCGTTGGCACCAAAAGAGAAAAAACAGAAACATGCCGCATGCAGCGCGCGACTGTTGCTCCTAGGACGCCACGCGTCGGGCTGTCGCGGACGGACTGAGAGCCCGCTGGAGCCTCCCACTGAGGGCACCCTGTACATAGTCTTCTCCAATATATTTTTGCACCAGAGTATTTTTTCTACTTTCAGAATATTTACCAGTGTGCATAGTAAGAAAATTAACACATTTTCTTTTTTCTGAAATGATGTGCTAGGAACCAAGACACATGTTTGACTTAAATGTATTCCTACCATTAGCGCAAGTTGCAAGAATTTATCATGAGCATGTTAACACGTGGATAGCAGATTTACATACTAACATGGTTGAAAAACTAGAGTTGATAGTTAACTGCACGAGTGCACAGCTCTGTTTTGTAGCAAACACACAAAATTTAGAGAAACAAATTGCAGCTTCTTCGCAGTTAACTTTTGACATCAATAGAAAGAAATCAATTAACGAAAAATAAGAAAAATACAAATAAAGTTTTTTGGTTACCTGCACATGGTTTCATCATAGGATATGCTGCAAATGCATCCATGTTCATCTGCAAACGTATCGATGTTAGTTTTGTTTTCTCGAGAATTATGCACCCAAAAAGAATGAACACATTATTATTTGAATATGGCAGACGAGAATTGGCAGGTTTACCACCATGCACATGGATCAAGGAATTAATTACAATTATGAGGACACCATGGTCAAGTAAATTCAAAAAAAGTAAAGGTTCTTGGGAACGGGATAGAGAATGTTAGAGTTTGTGCTTGTACAAAACAAAGCATAAACTAGGAACGAAACAATCATAAATGCACCCAATTGATTGTGATGTTCAACAAGATAACAAAAACTAAACACGCTTCTTGCAATGGAGCATAAGAACTTAATTTGTACTCACACCGATGAGCATCAGGGTACTCACAGCAAATGCATGCGACCAGAAAAGTAAGCTTGCATAGCTTTTAAGCATGACTGAATCACAGCAAGGTAGTAGTTGTTCGATAGACAGAAGCAAGATCGCGATTCACAACTGTGCATCGTATTCCATTATCAAGAGTCTTTAACCACTAATATGTGCAGAAAATTCGTATGTGCAGAAAATTCGATTGGACACATGAAAAATATAAATAATCAAAACGACTTTAGTAACTTTATTAAGATTTGATCAGGAAATTGCATATAACTGCATACTGGAGACTGAATGAAAATCTAAAACAACCTATACTTCAGGATGGAGGGACTATTCACCACTAAAGTCTTGTATAGATAAGAAGTTAGTGTTCGTGAATGAGATAATCTAGTTAGTCTTAAACACAACTTGGTACAAGTTCGCAGAACCGCAGATTGAGTTTGTATTGACCAAGAATAGTGATTTAACAACAAAGTAAAAATACATGTCTAACCAAGCAGCTTTAACAACAAAGTAAATGCTAATTTTAATTTATTTGGATTGCAAGTAGTTTGTGGAAAATTATCAACTAAAAAATGTAAACAGAAAATGTGAAAAGACAGCAGACCTTTGCATACTTCATTTGAGCATTGTCCACATATAATGTTTACCTGAAATACCAAACACGTTCAATGATGGTAATCCACACATCTAAAATTAAACTTGGCATTCCAAATATTACTAGTGAAAACAGCAGGGTATCTCATCGAAATTAGAACAAACCTGTGCAGTGCGGCCCATCTCTTCGAAGGTAGTTTCGCATTTCGCTAAATCTCCATTGTGGAACTTCTGAAAAATTGTGACAGATAAAAAAATGATGAAGCTTGATGACCTACTACAAGAACAGATAACAAACATATCAGAGGGAATGGAGCTATATGATGGGCAATCATATCTCAACAGTCTTTACCATGTAGAAAGCTCGGAAATATTCTGCTTGGAATGTTTGCATTGATAAACATCACAATGACTTGACAAAACTTTTAGGTGAAGTGTTTTTGGTCTAGATAAATTATAGCAAGTTCAAAGCAGTAGCTTGGACATGAGTTTATGCCCTGCAGTTCAAGACCCTAGTGTAGACCGTAAATTTGTTGCTTTCAATGCAGCGAAGGACACACCAACTCCATGAATGACTAACAGAACACTTGAGATTGTAAATCATCACTCGTTGATGAAATGGTCGCATATTTTAAAGTTGTCACTGAAGCTTATGACAGTTTTTGTTCCATTCAATATACTGAAACTAGGTAACCAGTACTTTGCTCATCTTGTAGCGATTATACGAGGTAATCGGTCTTATACTTGGTTTTTTCCCGCAACCGGTGAGAGTGCCTACTACTGGAGTACTGGTACACAGCCTAGTAGAGCTAGTTTCAAACTTTCAATACAATGATCTTTTTTATTTCTCCCGCCTTAACTCAATACAACTACTTTAATGTTGTGATTAAGTTTAGCAAATGTACTCTGGTGTGTTAATTCCATATATACCTTTCGCTTTTATTACTGCACTAGAGTGACGCCGCGAAAGGAAGGATAATCTGACCTCCATAGGAGGCTTCTAACCGCATCCGCATGGAGTGGACTATTAGTATAGTAGAACGTTATTACCCATAGGCCATATTACAATCTACGTCATATAGGTTACACGAGATATTTAATGAAAGTTATACATTGCCAGCTCTGCCAATACCTTCTATCCAAGTCCTACTCATTCTAGGAAAATCACAGACCTTCTATTGAAGATGTAACCCGTTGTAACGTCCCAAATTTTCAAAATCATGCATAGCATTCATCATCATCATGTGTTTGTTGCATTTCATTGAACTGCATTTGAGTTAAATGAACAAATCGCAAAAACCAAAGAATTTAATCAAGTGAATGCTTATGTGCAATATAAGCACAAAACTATCTTCCATTTTTCCTACACGAGCAAACTGTGCTAAGTGACTCTATTTTATAAACTATAACTCACAGGAATTTTCCTGTTTTTTATTTTACTCATTCTGAAGTTGTTTTGATTGGAAATCTCCTTTACCAGATGTGATCAAACTGAATATTGATGGTAGCTTCAGTGCAGAGACTGGGAAGGGAGTCTAGGGAGTGGTAGCTCGTGATGCGGATGGAGATGTTTATGGATCGGGTGCTGGGAAACTGGAACATGTACAGGATGTACTTTAGGAGGAAGCTGAAGCTTGCCTCCAAGCCCTGACGTTGGCCCAAGATTGGGGCATGCAGAGAGTTCATATCGAGACTGACTCTCAAACCCTCGTCCAAGCTATCAAGTCGCTGGAGTTTGACCATGGACCAAACGGTGTTCTGTTTAAGGAAATTAGAGCTGAAGAGTTTCTTAATTTTAGTGTTTTTTCAATTTCGTTTTGCCCCAGGGCATGTAATAAGGTTGCAGATGCTTTAGCAAACTTTGGTGCGAAAATGGTCATGGATTCCCAAGCCGTATGGCCAGGCCGTGTTCCTACCTTTGCCCAAGCTTTTGTTGCCAGCGATATTGCTGCGCTGTTTGGTTAATGGAAAGTCTGTTCCATCTCAAAAAAAAAAGTTGTTTTGATACTTCAAATAGAGAAAACAAGAAATAGAAAAGGACAAAAAAAAAGGAGAGAACGGACCAGCCAGCCAGCAACGGCCTAAGAAGGTGGCCAGCCCAACACCAGCGATTCAGCCCACTCCACCATCAGTACCTTGGGATGAAAATCCCGAACGAACACGAGTTCGTCCGTGACTCAAAACTCCCCTTCGTTCCGATATCCTTATCCTTTTGCTACCAAACTCGAGGTATAAAAAGCCAACAACCCCGCACCCCTTTTCCCTCAAAATTTCCCAAAATCCGGCCGCCATGCTGATCAAATTTCGAGCTGAAACCGATATGCCGCCGCCGCCATTGTTGAGCTTCGGAGGTTGGACGCGTCGTCTCGGACCACCCGAGCTTCTATCACCTTGTGTTTTAGAAGGCCCTCTCTTTTTCTCGCCCGCCTAAACCTTACTTGTTGCAAACGGTGAACCAGGGAGCTCGTGCTCGTAGCCGGAGCGCCGCCGGAGCGGGAGCTCGGGAAGTCATCGTCATCGTCGATTTGGTAACCGTGAGACGGCGAGGAGAGGAGCACGCAGGACAACACCAATGAGCCGTAGAAGAAGCAGAACGACCAGAGCCTCGACGTCAGCCACCGTCACCATCGTCACCAGTGAGCACCGCTAGTCGCGGACGGAGTCATCCTCGTCCGTCAGATCGACGATCTATGACCGAGATTAGATCAACTGCGAACCGGTACCGGCCAACAGGATTACGTCATATGTTCAAAATTAGTGTTCTAGCTAATAAATTTAGTTTTACTTTGTTAAACACATTAAGAAGTGGCCATGAGTATCATGCATACTGTAGATACCAGAGAGCTAAATATAAATAATTTTGTTAGTTTAAAAGTGTGTCACCCTTGCATTTTATCATGCATACATATTTTTATGTAATGGCCATAATTGTGTGTTGTATTGATTTTGTGTTTATTGATTTAATAGATTGTGAGGAGTGCAGAACATACTGTGAGTGTTGCGCCAACTCAAACAACTACCAAGGCAAGTGTATACTCAAAAGCATAAATGACCTATGTTGGACAGTATATGGGCTGTGTTCCTTACTGCAGCCTGTCTAGTTATCCTGGCCCATGTGGCCCATTAACTCAAGTGACCCAGAGGGCTATATAAGTGGAGCTGCCTGTGAGAAAACCCTAAGACAGATAGAACAGAAGGCTGGCGGCTGCTCTCAGGTTAGCTACTCTCAACTTCCACATGGTATCAGAGCCCGAAGACAAGATTGGGCAGGAGTGGAGGAAGTGGAATGCTACAGATTCGCTAATCCTCACTTGGCTGCTGAATTCCCTCACACCGGCTGTTGCTGCATCTGTGGAAGCTCTTGCCACATCAATGGAGGTATGGGATGCTCTGTCCAAGATGTACTCTGGCAAGGGAAACGTCATGCTGATTTCCCAGATTGAAGATAAAATACATGATCTGAAACAAGATGACAAGGCTTTGATGACATATGTGGGAGAGCTGAAACATGCATGGGCAGATCTTGATCATCTTGCCCCTTTGGTGCTGCCTCATTCTGAATGTGTGGCAGCAGCGAAGAAGTGGATTGAGGACAGATGGGTGCTGAAATTCTTGAAGGGACTGCATTCTTCTTTCGAGGGCAGGAGGGCTGCACTAATGCATCTTCCTCAGCTGCCCACTTTGGAAGAGGCCATTGCATCTATGGGACAGGAAGAAACTAGGCTGAAACAGATTGAAAAGGTGGAGTTGGTACCTCAACCAGCTTACTATGTGTCTAATAGGCCAGAATTCCGTGACTGTCACAATTGCGGAATAAGAGGGCATATAAGTTACAACTGCACTGCTCCAAGACGTGGCCAAGGAAGGGGGTATAGCCGAGGAAATTACAGGGGAGTTAGAGGCAGGAATGCGGGGCATTCAAATTATCAAATGAGTGCTAGAGCAAACATGTCAGTCATGGATGAAGGGTCATCACAGCCTAGTTCTGGACAGAATGGAGTAAAGAAAGGGGATCAACCGACAGCTGCTAGCTTTGGAGACTTTGCCCACTTTGTCTACACTGATGAAGGTAAAAATGAAAGTGCTTCTCTAGCTACACATAGAATAAATTCAGAATGGATACTAGACTCTGGGGCATCCAAACATGTTGCTGGTTGCATTGGGGAGTTCGAGTCATATACGCAATTCCCTTCCATGCATCAACAAACAATTCAAACTGCTGATGGTACAGCCCAGAAAATCGAAGGAACCGGAATTGTCCAGTGTACACAAAATATTAAGCTATCATCAGTTCTGCATGTACCTGCATTTCCTGTGAATTTACTCTCACTGAGTGCGCTGGTTGATCAGATAGACTGTCGGGTAATCGTTGACAGATATGTATTTTTATACAGGAGAGGCTGAGTGGGAGGAAGATTGGAACAGGAACCAGGCGTAGAGGCCTTTGGTACATGGACCGTGATGAAACATGCAAGCTAGGAGGTTCAGCTCTTGTTGCAGCTCTGGTGGGGAAGGAGAAACTTGCTATGATTCATCATTGTAGAATGGGACATGTAGCTTTTGACAAAATGAGTAAGTCTTCCAGATGTAATGAGTGAAGTCGATAAGAACAACCTTAAGTGTGAAGCATGTGAGTATGCTAAACACACAAGAACCACCTATGTGAGTAAGGGGCTGAGAAATATATCCCCGTTTATGCTTGTGCATTCTGATGTGTGGACATGTCCCATTGTCTCTATTAGTGGGATGAAGTATTTTGTGACATTTATTGACTGTTATTCTCGAATGACATGGGTGTACCTTATGAAGCATAAGGATGAAGTGCTATCTTGCTTCCAGAATTTCTGTGCGTATGTTAAAACTCAGTTCAAGGTGCAGGTCCAGATGCTCAGATCAGATAATGGAACAGAATACATCAACAAAAGATTTGGGGGGTTCCTATCTGACCAGGGTATTCTACACCAAACATCATGTCCAGATACTCCACCTCAAAATGGAGTGGCAGAGAGGAAGAATCGCCACATTCTGGAGGTGGCTCGATCATTGATGTACACCATGAATGTCCCAAAATTTCTCTGGAGTGAGGCAGTGATGACGGCTACCTTTCTTATTAATCGCATGCCCTCAAGAGTACTAAATATGAAATCTCCTTGTGAATTGTTGCTAGGTGAGAACAAGTTTGTGGTTCCACCCAAGGTGTTTGGCTGCACTTGTTTTGTTCGTGATCACAGACCCTCAGTGACAAAGCTCGATCCTCGGGCTGTTAAGTGCATCTTCATTGGCTATCCTGCTGGACAACGCGGATACAAATGTTGGAGTCCTTCTGAACGGCGCACATTTGTAAGTCTTGATGTTACTTTCTGGGAATCTGACCCTTTTTATGGTGAAAAAACAGATTTGAGTATGATATTCGAAGGTCTTGACCAGCTGTCTAATCCTACTGGTCAAGAGGGGGAGAATGCAAGCAGCAGCAGTGATGGTGCCAGCAGCTCTACTGGACAACAACACTGTCCTCCTCTTATTGTTGGGTCCATACCTCTTGTTGTCTCACAAGAGAAAAATTGGTCAAAGCCAAATGAAGAACATGCAACACGTGTGTACTCACGGAGGCCAAGGAGTGATCCACAGGGGGAGCAACAACAACAGGGGGAGCAACAGCAGCAGGGGAGCAACAGCCACAGGGGGAGTTACAGGTTGTTGAAAATGATTTGCTAGAAGAAAGTGTTGAGTCTGAGAGCACAGATGAAAGTTCAGCTGGAACAACAGTGGCGTCACTGGATTTGCCTATTGCTTTAAGGAAGGGGAAACGAGCTGCTACATTGACACAAACAGATAGAGCAGGCTTGGTGCACAACATCGATAATTATGTATCATATGAAGCTCTGTCCCCTTCATACAAGGCATTTGTTGCATCTCTCCAATCTGCTGCAATTCCAAGAGATTGGAAGGCAGCCAAGCAGGATCAGAAGTGGTTTGCTGCTATGAAAGAAGAATTGGATGCACTAAGGAAGAACAAGACCTGGGAACTCACTAGTCTTCCTAGAGGAAAGAATGCAGTCAGTTGTAAATGGGTCTATACCGTGAAGCAAAGTCCTGAAGGGAAGATAGAAAGATATAAAGCAAGATTGGTGGCTAGAGGATATAGTCAAACGTATGGGATTGACTACGATGAAACTTTTGCTCCTGTGGCGAAGATGAACACAGTAAGGGTCCTGATTCATGTGCAGCAAACTTTGGATGGCCACTACACCAGCTAGATGTAAAAAATGCTTTCCTTCATGGAGATCTACAAGAAGAAGTCTACATGGAAATTCCTCCAGGCCTAGCTTCAGCTGAAACTGAAGGTAAAGTGTGCAGGCTAAAGAAGGCGCTTTATGGGTTAAAACAATCACCTAGAGCTTGGTTTGATCGATTTAGAAAAGCTGTGTGCGAGATGGGATATAGACAGTGTAATGGTGACCACACTGTATTCTATAGACATTCAACCAAAAAGATCACAATTCTAGCTGTCTATGTGGATGATATTATAATCACAGGAGATGATGCAGTGGAGATAACAAGGGTGAAGAGTTGTTTGAGCAAAGCCTTTGAAGTCAAAGATCTTGGACAACTTAGATACTTCCTTGGAATAGAGGTGGCAAGGTCAAAGAAGGGAATTGTCTTATCGCAGCGGAAATATATCTTGGATCTTCTAAATGATATGGGAATGATGAAATGTCGCACAGCTTCAACACCCATTGATCAAAACCAGAAAGTAACAGCTCAATCTGGGGAATTAGTGGACAAGGAAAGATATCAAAGGCTGTGGGAAGGTTGATGTACTTGTGTCACACAAGACCAGATATTGCATACGCAGTTGGCGTAGTGAGCAGATATATGCATGAACCGAGAAGTGGGCATATGGACGCTGTCCATCGAATTTTAAGATATTTAAAAGGAACTCCAGGGAAGGGATTATGGTTTCAAGCAAATGGGCATCTAACAGTTGATGGTTACAGTGATGCTGATTGGGCAAGTTGTTTGGATGATAGAAGATCAACCTCTGGTTACTGTGTTTTTGTTGGAGGAAACTTGATCGCATGGAGGAGTAAGAAACAAGCAGTAGTATCAAGATCAACTGCAGCTGAGTACAGAGCCTTGTCTCTAGGTTTAAGTGAGATGCTATGGGTAAGAAATCTTCTAAGTGAGTTGAAGGTCCTAAAAGAAGGACAGCTGAATGTACGGTGTGACAACAAGTCTGCGATCTGCATTGCAAATAATCCAGTCCAACATGACAGGACAAAGCACATCGAGATTGACTGATTCTTTATTAAAGAGAAACTTGATGCTGGAATTATCAAGATTGATCATGTGAGCACAGGGCAGCAAATTGCTGATTGTCTGACGAAAGGTTTGGCTCCCAAAGAGTGTGATCGAGCTTGTGACAAGATGGGAATGATCGACATTTATCACCCATCTTGAGGGGGAGTGTTGGACAGTATATGGGCTGTGTTCCTTACTGCAGCCTGTCTAGTTATCCTGGCCCATGTGGCCCATTAACTCAAGTGACCCAGAGGGGTATATAAGTGGAGCTGCCTGTGAGAAAACCCTAAGACAGATAGAACAGAAGGCTGGCGGCTGCTCTCAGGTTAGCTACTCTCAACTTCCACAACCTACTACTTTATTATTACTGCATTGTAGATTTTTCAGTAGTATGCATGATATGTTTACTAGTGTTATATTAATGCTATGCAAACATGTTAGGTTAGCCACATGACTTGTTGGCAGTGACCTATTTAATTTAGTGGAATTACCTGCTGCAAAAATTGAATGTTTTGTTGTAGATTGTGTTAAGTGAAAATTCTACTAAATTAATTTACCACCCGGGTGGATGTGGTTTGCTTCCACAAGTGAGCGTACCGAAGCACAAACATGGAAATGGCCCTAAGTAGCCACTCAACTCACATCAGCCAAAGCAAACCACGTCCACCCGGGCAGTAAATTAATTTAGTAGAATTTTTCACTTAACAATCTGAAACAAAACATTCAATTTTTACAGAAGCTAATTCCACTAAATTAAATAGGTCACTACCAACAAGTCATGTGGCTAACCTAACAGGTTTGCATAGCAAATATAACACTAGTAAACCTATCATGCATACTGCTGAAAAATCTAAAATGGAATAATAATAAAGTAGTAGGTCATTTATGTTGAGTATACACTTGTCTTGATAGTTGTATGAGTTGGCGCAGCACTCACAGTACGTTCTGTACTCCTCACAATCTATTAAATCAATAAACACAAAATCAATACAACACACAATTATGGCATTACATAAAAATACATATGCATGATAAAATGCAAGGATGACACACTTTTAAACTAACAAAATTATTTATATTTAGCTTTCTCGAATCTACAGTATGCATGATGCTCATGGCCACTTTTGAATGTGTTTAACAAAGTAAAACTAAATTCATTAGCATTTTATTTGTCTATTCTACATAAACAAAGTAAAACAAGTATTTTTATATAAAGAACATAATTTTTGGACAAGTAGAACTCAAGATATGAATTTTACAAGGTTAAGCCATTTTCTGAAATTTTATTAATTTCCTGGCAAGGATTTTGACCGGCCTGGCGACGTGGCGCTGACATGGCGCTGACCGTGCAGCTGACGCTGTTGCCATGCGGCGTAATCCCGTTGGCCGGTACCGGTTCGCGGTTGATCTAATTTCGGCCATAGAACGTCGATCTGACGAACGAGGACGAATCTGTCCACGACTGGCGGCGGTGCTCACCGGCGACGAACCGGTGACGACGGTGACGGCAGCGGACGTCGAGGCTCGTCGTTCTGCTATTTCTACGGCTCATCGGCATTGTCCTGCGAGCTCCTCTCCTCGCGGCGAAGACGATGGTGTGCTTGATGGCGTCTCATGGTGACCCAATCGACGGTGACGACGACTTCCCGAGCTCCCGCTCCGGCTACGAGCACGAGCTCCCTGGTTCACCGTTTGCAAAAAGTAAGGTTCAGGCCGGCGAGAAAAAGAGAGGGCCTTCTAAAACACAAGGTGATAGAAGCTCGGGTGGTCCGAGACGACGCGTCCAACCTCCGAAGCTCAACAATGGCGGCGGCGGCGGCAGATCGGTTTCAGCTCGAAATCTGGGCAGCCTGGCGGACAGATTTTGGGAAATTTCGGGGGAAAAGGGGTGCGGGGTTGTTGGCTATTTATACCTAGAGTTTGGTAGCAAAAGGATAAGGAAATCGGAACGAATCGATGATTTTTTAGGGCAGTTTCGAGTCACGGACGAACTCGTGTTCGTTCGGGATTTTCATCCCAAGGTACGTGATGGTGGAGTGGGCTGAATCGCTGGTGTTGGGCTGGCCACCTTCTTGGGCCGTGGCTGGCTGCTCCGTTCTCTTCTTTTTTTTGTCTTTTTCTATTTCTTGTTTTCTCTATTTGAAGTATCAAAACAACTCCAGAATGAGTAAAATAAAATACAGGAAAATTCCGGTGTGTTATAGTTTATAAAATAGAGTCACTTAGCACGGTTTGCTCATGTAGAAAAAAAGAAGATAGTTTTGTGCTTATATTGCACATAAGCATTATTAAATTCTTTGGTTTTTGTGATTTGTTCATTTAACTCAAATGCAGTTCAATGAAATGCAACAAACACATGATGATGATGAATGCTATGCATGATTTTGAAAATCTGAAAATTTGGGATGTTACACCCGTCTTGAACTATGTGGCAAATGGCAATTATCTATCTCAGGCACTATTTTAGTTACTGTGAACTTGATAAGATTGTGGAAGTGTTACCTGAATGTAGTCAATACTCTTCGAACCAGTTAGAAAAGAGCGAGGGTTGATAAAGCGACCAAAGTCAACGAAACCCTGGAAGAGATGCATTATTAAGATAATGATCAGGACAAAAGCATTACATATTTGTTAGATATGAATATATTATGTGTATAGTATCCCCCTTGTATAAGGGGTTGCCAGCATATTTCCCTACTAGTACGTCGATATACCTATTGCTTTCGTGTGATACAAGTTGCCTTCAGTGTAACATGGTATAAATTAAAATAATCAAATGGTAAAGTCAATAGATGCTGCCTACACTAGAATTTGAAAGATTTTACATACAATAAGCATACATAACAGTCAAGGTAAAAGAGATAGCCTAGATAAGCAGATAAATGGTGCCTGACATTGTTGGGACTGAAAGATGACTGACGTTTCTAACTTTGTTATATGTCTATAATTTTTCCCCCTTAACTCGGGATATAGTTAAGAATGATAATTTCTTTCTCTATTGGAGTGTGGAACTCTGGATTACTATCAATTGTTAGAACCTACTAAATCAAGCACATATTACTGCAAAATCCTTTAGTATGGAACGTTGTCTTTTCCAAGTAAAAACCCCTAGTATATAAAAGAATGAAAAGGTGCTTTCGTTCTTGTGGAATAAGAAGCCCTCGTACCTTAATGAAAGGAAAATCATAATTTAATGACTCACATGGGTACATCTTATAAAGGTTTACATTCTTTAAAGGTATCATATTGCAGCATACCATCTTTACTCCCTAGAAACATGTATTTTGCTATTGGCACCTTAGAGCATAGGTATAACAAGTCAACAACTATAGTTGTGCCTGCGCACTGACGTGGAGAATGTTTACATAATTGTAACCAATTGCCTATAGAGTAAAATTGCCAGGGTCACAATGATGGTGTGAAGAGTCAAACACATTGAAACATCACTTAGCAGTTATTAGCGTGTTTTATCAGTAAGGGGCGGCCAGATTTATCACATGCTTAAATGGGTTCATTGGACTGGAGAGGGCACCTTTGCGATGCAAGAAACTCCCCCATCCCTTAATGATGTAAGTGGATTCTGCATTAGGGGGTCAAGTTTTGGAGCAAAGAAAGGTTTGTCCAATGGATTTATGGGCCAACGTGCAAGCAGGAGAACACACTACTTCATCACCTTTAGGCCTTGTTTACTTTTAATGTATTTTAGGGGATTGGAGGGGATTATCCCGGATCCCGGAAAATCCCCACTAGTCTGTTTACTTCTAGTGTATTTTAGGGGATTAGAGGGGATAATCCCTAGATATCCCCCGCCAACCATCTCATTTTTGCCTAAAACAAAAACTCTAGTCCATGCTAGTGTATTGTAGGGTAAGAGTATTTGTGGGGATTGGGTGTTCACCAAATCCCCTCCCATCCCCACTCCTCCCATCCCCTAGAAAACCCTTAAGAGTAAACAAGGCCTTAATGAAAGCAATGTGTACCTTGATAAACTTACAAAAAAGATGAAGACAACACTATAAATCATCAATAAGAAATGGCAAGTCATATTGCCATACTCATACCGCTTGAGATCTTCTCTGCACATCTTTGCATAACCGGACAACCAAATCGGAAGGTATGGAGCCCTGATAATGACAATGTATTGTGATGTATAGCTGGATGCAACGAGATACATGCAAGTAGACTATTGAATTCTCAGAGTAACTTAATGAATGAATGACAATTACCTTCTCATTATACTCAAAATTCCTCCCGGCCATGTATGTCTAGCAACAGCTTAGGAGGTAATGATATGAAAGAACCTGATGTAGTTTCAAATAAAGTATGCCTAGTGAGTAGTGGAATTGTAAGGATACAAAGTCAACAAGGTGGCTGTCACTGTTAATTGTATAACAGTTAGAACTTGGAACAGCAACAATAGCAGTGGCTTGTACACAGATGTACGCAACCGCCAGCAGCACTGCAGCAAGTAATGGAAACTGTAAGGAACTGCCTAATAATACCTAATGTCAAGCTTCAAATGGATTTATGAAAAACATAACTATGTTGATTTATCATACTGAATGCAAGATAAGAAATGACATATGATAAAACTTAGAATCATATTTCTACGGCAGAGGATACTGGCATAATCAAGGTTAACAGTTACTCCCTCTTGTCCTTTTTACTGTGCATATTAGGTTTGTCTTAAGTCAAACTTTCTAAATTTTGACCAAGTTTATAAGAAAAAATACCAACATATTTTTTCATCAGAGGGAGTACGATGCTGGCATAATTTTGACCAAAGGGAATACGATATCAAACGAACATGGACTACAGCAAATCATGAAACAAGAATTGGTATATCATACAGCAGAACCTAATATGAGCAATAATAGCAATGTGGAATTCCATAAGTTTCTTCATCAGTGAATATATATATAGACATTCTTTTGGATGAAAACTGAACGAATAGACATTTGATCTAAGATAGCTTTCAACCGCATAATAGTTACTCAGAACACCAGATGCAACGTATAACTCGAGAAGTAGTTCTTTTAACCAGGTGCACAAGATGACAAGAGTTGTGAATATTCCATATTTGCTTGGCCTCCAACTAAACTCACGCTTTATGCCAAAGCAAAGTATCTCTAAATAAGAAATAGATTCAAGATCCTACAGATAATGCTCTGATGATAAAAATGGAGATCAGGGGATAAACTTACCTAGGATGAAGGGATGAATAGCATTTACGGGACAGGAAGCGAAGGTGTTCCATTTGACCAGCATTCCTATTCAGATTTAAGTAACAATGCCCTGTTAGAAATGTATGACGTACATTGAAGGTGCAGTTAAACCCCAAAAATTCTGGGGAAACAGGCTGCTAGAAGAAGAAGAAATGAAATCAAATCCATCTGTAGCTGGGTGGAGGAGACAGTCTTAGATTGGACAATCAATCATATCAAGCCAGGTTAGGGCTTTTTCGGTACCAATAGAAGGGAAGAAATCAGGCGGCCTGGATGTATCCCCTCCTGCCAGCCACTACCACATTGTTTACTTCTATACTGTATTTCCAACCCCAAGGGATTTGAGGGGATTTGGTGAATCCCTCCCATTCACCCAATCCCCTAATTCCCTTCTAATCCCAATCCCCTCTATCTACACAGCGCGATGGAAAACAAAGAAGGTGAATATTTCATTTCAGTATTATGTGCAATGCTAAATTTACTATGTTAAGCAATCTGCGATGACCGTTGGCAGGAAAAAGTTTCTGAATATGTATGAAGAATAGCATCACAGATTTTCGTACCTGTTTGCTATGGTCAGAGATAAAATATTCTTGCTAACAGGAAACTCTGAACTTTTCAATCAGATGCGATTCCAAACCGGCCTACAAGATGAATGCAATGACCATCCAACACTGCTAAATAAGTAAAGAGAATCTGAAACTAGCACAATGCCCGTGCTCCGCCACGGAACAAAACACTACTTGCCACCAGACGATAATTCAGTTTAATGAATCGAACAAACAATTAAGTATTATTTATTATGTCAATGAAACCTTTGAAAGCGGCAACTGTGAGCACGATGTACCGCGAGGCTATTCTATTAAAAAAAATGATGTACTTGCAATTGCAATCCAATATAAATTTGTAAAGGCACCATCAAAGAATCACCGGATATTTGGTATGCAATTGTTTTGGGACAATCCAGTACATTTGAGCGGATAGGCTTCTCTAGTTTCATCCGAATCTGTATGCTCACTTACAAAAATAATTGAGTAACCGGTGTAACTTCAGAAGCTTCTTTTGCAAACACAACTGTTTTCGTATCCAACGGCAAAGAGGAAAATAATTTAACTATAAGGTTGATGCTGCTTAACAACAACTTGGTACAGAATAATCCTCAAAGTATTTCTAAGTTATCTTTTCAAAGTGATATTTACCCGTCCTTGCCAAGCAGGGTTTGACAAGATCTCTATCCCGCATGGAAACACCACCAGAAGTAAGGATTCTATGAGCTGCATCCATAAGCTCAATAAGACTTTCTTCCGTGCCTTTTGCGATTCCCAGGTCAACTACTTTACACTTCTGCTGAATAGCAGCAGCAGCAGCAGCAGCAGCAGCAGCAAGTAGCGTAGTACATTTCATTAATCTTTTCATAGTATGATTGTTCTGCAGAAACAGCAATGGCTCACACACATTTATGCAAAATTAAATGTATTACAAATTACAGGCGCTCTAGCATCATCAACTTCAGAAGTAATGCTCACAAAGCTGAACATATTTCTTTGGAAATGAATAGATGTTTGCTTCAAGAAAAGTAGACAACACCTTGCTCATAGTAACATTCAGGTAAGTTATAAATCAGGCCTTCTCGTCCTTAGTTTTCACGTCAGTTGGACTGAAGTTTGTACACTGATTAATTTACATTAGCAAACTGCCCGTGCGTTGCAACTGGTTCAAATTTCACAGTTGACGTGACATCAAATGTACCCTTGAAACTTTATTGCCTGCACCAATGGTTCTTTGTCTTCTTTCATGTTTCACTATATGTCTATACAACAACCTTTATGGAAAGGGAAATAAAAAATTAACACCTTTTTTTTTCAATCTTCTGTGTTTAAATATCATGGATATCCAGAAGTAATGAAATTATTAGACATAGTGTTATGAGTCGACAACAAAATCACTATGAAAAAATTGTTAAATTATTTGGATGATCACTAACAAAACAAATATAGTTAAATTGCCAAAGAATTTTTTTGCTGACACGAAAGAATCTAGTGATTCCATTTGAAGAAGCAAACCATTTAAGGACACGTGCATTACAGTAAAAATAGTCTTCCAAAAAGGGGAATGAAAATTTGAAGTATATCTAATACACACATCTACTCCAATGTGCCCATAACCCTTGTATGATAACATCAGGTCAGATCCACACCTTTGTTTTGCCTCTAAGTATTGTTTCAACGCCGGTCATTTTGATCTATTTCGAGTATTCAAGTGGCGACGACCTGTACATTGTCGATGGCATTGTTCATGCCAATTCCCTCAGGAGCTTCGTGATGTGCAAACTTTACGTCTTAACCATCAGTGTGTAATTGTGGATAGAAAAGACACATCTCTCTATCTATTTGGTCATATCATGTCTAATGAGCACTGTACGTTAAAACTTGATCATATAGCAACGTTTCATAGTTTTCATATCGTTGGCGTAAGTACTCTGAAACTATGCTGTCCAAAATAGTACTTTGTCAAGTATTTCTGAATCCACACAAAAGTAAAAGAACTACTCGCCGCTTACACAACAATTTTCTTTGCATATGTTATGGCTATTCAAAGGCATCTCACATATTCAGAACACATTATTTTATCTGACCCAGAACCATATCAATTTCAAATTAAGAAAATATAAGTGGGCTCCTAGCAACCTTAAGCAATTCAAACGGAATTTGTGCTTAAATGAAGAAATAGTACAGAAAAAGGTAGGGAAGTGACACAAGAGGCTATTATGTCATACGAGAGCCAACACCTGGTGATGAACAATAATAAGCATGCAAACAAAATGTGTTAGGACATTTAGTGTCGACCGTGGTACATTCAGATAAGGCCCAAAGTTCAGTATCTTTGGCTTTGGCATGAGCATTTGCAGGTTCAGCTTCATGAAAATCATCTTCAAGATCAAGAACATCAGCCGTTCTTCAATAACTTGGAGGGAAATATTCTCTGGCCACATGTAAAAAATTCTCCCCGATATCGTCGAAGAACTTTCAAAGTATCCACCTTCTCAGACCTTTTATTTGGACCGTCTTGCTCATTAAATCTCTCAATGGCCTTTTATTCTTTTTGTGAGAAAAGCAAAAATTTCTTGACCGACATGATCTTGCCTTTTAGTTGGTATTCATTGACTTTCTTGGCATCAAGCTTGACAAAATGCCACTTGTTATCAGGTACCACTTCATTTACCTGCAAGAGGGGCGGAGGTAGTGCCACACGTCAACTGTTCTTGGCTTAGCAACCTTTCTTTAAGCCTTTGAAGAACATTGCCACACAAATGAAGTATCATCTAAGCTAGGATCATGCACGAGAAATTTCTACATCATTCCGTTGGAAAATGTATAAGGCTCCGTTGGAAAATGTACAAGGCTCCGTTCATATGCTGGTCCTTGACAAATTTTGGATTTTCATCAGGTACATGGAAGATAAGGAAGTCAATACTTGAGGTCACTCATGGCGCTGATGTGGCCGGTGACGAGATTGGACAAATTCTAGAGCTGTGTGTGAGTGTGTCAGATTCGTCGTGGTCACCTCCATCTCCTCTACTCGGGTCTCCACCTGCACCATCCTCACCGTCAGCCCTCTTTTAACCCGCGGCGACCTTGCGCCTACCTGCCGCCGCCGTCGCTCATGTTGGCCTTGTGCCCAGGTTGTGCATGCACGAGGTGTACGAGGGGACGTGGATCTTGTGGATTTCGGGCGTAGGTGCCAGAGCCTGCGACGCACGGGATCACGGGCTTAGACGCACGAGCAGTTTGTTTAGCGATCGTGAGCCGTCGTTCGGTTTTTTAGCAGTTTGGTTTTTTTAGCGATCCGGATTGGTTTTGGTCTTTTCAGCGATCGCGTGCGTGCGAGGTAGGACGTACGCGTACCATGTCGTTAAGACAGATTATATAGTAGAGATAACATAGTGGAATGATAAGAATATCCACTTTCAATGCTTACTGTGTTTATGTACAAATTGTTATTTCTGTCCAAGTTCTTCATACTGATGGTTGTAAGTTGACTATCTTTCAGATCACTCTCTAATCTAGATGCACTTATGTAGTTACTCTGTTATTTATGGTGGAACCAACTTTTTCCCTTGCCAAACCAAAGCCACACAAGGCTATTCTTCTCCATCCTGAGGCCTAGTAAATCTTCATTTATGTACTAAATGATGGGCAGGCACTCTTTCAGAAGCCCACCTATTCTAATAAGCACTTTTCTTCTTTCCGTTACCTAGTCCTGCTACAACATATTATTATTTTTCCTATTTAGATATTGTTATAGCATTTTTGGAACTTAAAATAAATCTTCTTTTTTAATCTTGACATGGCTCTGTATAACAGGAACAAGCTCAGCATGCATCAATGCTGCAACAGTAGCACTTGCAGATCATGGGGTTCCAGTGAGAGACATAGTTACGTCTTGGAGTGCTGGCTGCTGGGTATCTGTGTTCTACTCCTTTGCTCGGTATGGCATCAAAATTCTGTTCTCTCGTCCATGACTAGCTAAGAACCATCTGCCATCCTCAATCATTCCGATATGTTATTTCAGATCTGAATTATACAGAAGACAGTGCTGGAGGTCTAGATGTCACTGTTGGCATTCTTGCAAAGATGGAACTGCGCGCGCTCGCGTTGCTGCCGCATGCTCCGGGCGAACGGCTGCGACTTTAGGTGCTCGGGATGGGCTGGTCGGGGTCGCGAGAGAGGACTAATCAGAGGAGATCGTCCGGTAGGCGGCTGACGCTCGGTCGGCGCTGTCCGCCGCCGCCAAGAAACGTAGGGGAAGGGGAGGGGATGAGGCGGGAGAAGAACTCACCGGATTGAAGGCTACCAGCCTGCCTCCGTGGCGGGAGGAGCGGGCGTCGGTGGGGTCCCGAGGACGGCGTCCGCGGCGCAGTCACCTGGCTTCTCCGGCGCAGGGGAGGAGCGCGAGCTCGTCGGCGATGGCCTCGGCGACGGGGGAACCGAGAGTGGAGTGGGGTCGTGTAAAATTCCAGCCGTTGCGGCCGAAGCCGACCCACGAAGACGCGTGTTCAGCCCGTGAAGCCCGATTTCTTTTTCTTTCCTTTTTTTTGACATGTTCTCTTTCTTTTTTTTTTTTTTTTGCATCGTCTTCTGTACGCCTCACGCCGCGCCGCAGGCCAGATCGTTATAAACCCTCACCCACCCGTCCCCCTTCCGACCTGATCCCGCACAGCTAGCCCTATTGTCGCCACAGGAGCCATCATGGTTCTCTATGTTGTCTAAACCCTACCCACCGCATGCCCCACTCTCTGTCTCTTCCATCCATCCTCTACTTGACTACTTCCATAGTGACAATAAGATCGTCTCCTCGTCCATGATGTCAATAAGATCGCCGCCTCGTCGCCCCACCGGTAGCGAGACTTTCGAGATCTAGATCCAGATGTCTATTTAGAAACCATAAACATTTTTCTTGCTCCGCCGCCCTCTCTCGCCGTCGGCGGTCCTTGGATCGCGATTAGTTGTTGTCCATCGATTGTTACCTATTTCGTAGCAATTTCCATCGGGAGCAGAAGGGAATTCTAGCAGGTACGGTATCTCTGGAGATTTTAGTATATTACGCATGGCGATCTCTCGTATGAAACCCTAATAGTCGACCAATACCGGCCATTTTTCTCCTTTTCCACACAGGTGTGCCACCAACTGTAGGTTTTTCTTCACCGCCCTCGCTTGTCGTCGGCGATTGGATCGCGATTATTTGTTGTCCATCAATTGTTACCTATTTCGCAGCAATTTCCATCGGGAGAAGAAGGGGAATTCTAGCAGGTACGGTATCTCTGGAGATCTTAGTACATTACGCATGGCGATCTCTCACATGAAACCCTACTAGCCGACCAATACCGGTTGTTTTCTCCTTTTTTTTCACGCAGGTGTGCCACCAATGGACCCCATGGAATGGCGCCTACCGGGTGTGATGCAGTGTGCAGGCGACGGCTGCAACTCCGACCCCAGGTCATGGCCCCTCCACTATGCCCGCCACCGGGGCGAGTTTTGTCGCATGTGCTCCTCTTGCGTCCTCCTCTCCTACCGTTCCCTGTACTGTTGTGGATGCTTCTTCCTTCTTGGATCCGCCACGTCGCCCCACAACGACGACCCACTCGTAGCCCGGCACGAGGCGACCGTCACCTGCCTCGCCTGCCATGAGGCCGTGGCGCACTTGTCCTGCATCGACTACTCCACCGTCGGTGTGTTCATCTGTCCTGCCTGCAGCGCGGCTGCTGCGGGGAGGCCCTTCTCCTACGCACCATCCTGCGATGTGCAGCTCGACATGCGTGGGGCACGTGCTATTGTTATATCCACACGGGTAGCGCTGACATTGCTGGAAAAGGAGGCTGCCCATGCACAAGCGGTCGCGGAGCGGATGGTCGCTGAGTCCGCGACAGAGCGGAAGGAAGCCTACCGTGCGCTTAGCTTGGCCTTCAGCATAGACACCAAGGCGCCGTCTGCAAACGAACACATGTTGCCGCCCAAGAACCTAGGCAAGGAACCGCAGATTGACATGGCAAAGCTGGACCTAAATGAGCCCCACTTCGACATTGGAAAGCTGGATTTAAACGAGCCGGCGCCACCGCCTTCCCCTGCCAGGCTTCAGCTCTGCATGGAGGGTGTCCACGGGGCAATGGCAATGGCGTCCAACGAGCGCCCGCCGCCTTCCATGGTCAAGTATACATTTGGATTTGATGGCCTCCGCAGGGAACCGGCAGCGCCTGCCATGCCCACATTTATATCTGGAATGCAGGGCGTTCGTAGGGAATCGACAATGGCGTCCACCGAGCTCCCGCTGCATTCCTTAGTCACGCTTACACTTGGCACAGAGGGCGTCCGCAGGGAATTGGCAATTCCTTCCACTGAGCCACCGCTGCCTTCTATGGCCGCGCTTACGCTTGGCACGGAGGGTGTCTGCAGGGAATTTGCAACGGCTTCCAAGGTGCCCCCACCGAAGCCACAGACTCTGCAACTGTTCTCCAGGGACAATGACGAGGAGGACGAGGAGTAATGCATGCTCAATCAGGAGACAAATTTAAATGTTCATTTCCTTGTTACATCTTATACATCAGTTATTTTCAGTCAAATGCTGCAGTGCATGACTTGAGTCATAATCTTGTATTCGTCTGTACCGAATTATAAAATATTTTGGGTGTTTGGACTACATACAGACTAAAATGAGTGAACAGACACTAAAACGTGTCTATATATTCAGCAAAAAAAGGTTAAAACATCTTATAATCAACGGAGGGAATATTGTTTGAAAGAGAAGTAATCTTTTTTTTTTTCTAAAAAAGAGCCATGATCCTGTTTTTAATGAATTTTAGTTGCTATGCCATGTTAGATTGTTCGGACATCCTGCTACTTGAAAACATTTGAACTTTGCCAGGCTTCCTACTGATGCATTTTATCAGTCTGAAATCTAGTTTGTTGATCCCATGTCTCTGATTTCGTTAATACGAGACTACCCAGTTGTTTGCACTACATGCCTTGATCGGTTTCTTACTGGACACACAACACTATTTGCCTTCATAGTATTCATAGGTTCTAATAAGTGGCGCAAGACTTATAAGCAACCGTGTACAATGGTGACTCAAGTAAACATTCAGACAGATCTTAAAGCGAGAAATGTATCATCAACTCTGAACATGATTGATCTGCCAAATGCCTTCCCCTACAGGAAAAGTTCCTTCACCTTGATGTCCATCGAAACCTTGCACAGCCCATTGAAAGCATCAGCATCTGCGACATAAACATAATAACAAGATTAATGGTGTTACTAGCCTAAAAGAAAGCTGCTGCAGGGTAAACATAAGAATGCCAAAATATAATTAGTTATGTTTTGCCTGAACATGAACATACAAAAAAAAACTTGAAGCCACGATTTCCCAAAATTAAGACTTATTACTGGCAAATTGTTGCGAAAGGAATGCTAACATGTCGAGCTAAGTAGGTAGCTTATGAGCTACAACAGCTAACCTTTCCTACCTATATGAGGTATCTTTGGTTTGTGCCCACGTGTGCCAGGCCAAAATTTTAGCAGCCTATAACATTTTGGCAATTTACTTGGCTGGTAGCCAAAATTTTGGTCGTGTCAGAAAAGCTGCCCACCTACCTCACATTCCCCTTACAACTCTTGCCAAAAAAAATTTGGCCAACAAGGGCCAAGGAATATCTAGCTAATTTTTTGGCAAGCAAATGGTTAGCAAAATCGATAGGGCATAAGATGTCATGAACCAAACATACCCATAAACAACATGTTAATCTGAAATCTATTGTAAGATGATGAACAATCCTATGAGAAATTAGGTTATTGGGTGAAAAATGGTCTGACCTGGGATGACCACTAAAATTGGAAAACTGATATTAAATGAAAAGAAAGTTCTGGAAAAAATACACCAGTATAGGTTTGAATCCTTTAACATGCTTCGTGGGAAAATATCACTTATGCACCCTGGAGATAACTCCAAAAATACATTTTTTTTTGTAACTATAATTATGCTTTTTTACACGGGACGCGAAAATGATTCCTTTTCCATGAAAACTTACAAGCATATAAAGGACTTAAACATTAACTTGTGTAAGTTTTTCAGTGTTTTTTTAACATTCGGAAAATAGTGTTTGAGTTACCCCCATTTAGAAGATGAAACTAAATATGTGAGCATCTAAAAAACAACTAGGCTGGTTCTTATAAAGTATAACAACCCAAGTCAATTTTGCCTTTAGATTTTGAAGTATCAGACAATATTCTAGAATCTTGCATCCCAGTACAATAAACCAAGAATAACAATGCCAAGAACAAGCTAACAATTGCAGAAAAAAAAAACCATAGGACAGGCAAGCTGTGAAAAAGAACTTAGTTCATCAGCTCCTTACTGACTGAAGGTGGTGATGGAAAATAGAAATAGGCAAAACTCCTCCCGTGCCTTATTATGTAAGAACCCCATGGTAGCAAGCAGAATAACCAGCAGCTCACAGTAGTAATAATAATGAAGAGGCAAACAAAACCACTACAAGCACATCAAATCTCACCAAAGTTGTCACCAAAATCTTTGCAAATTTCAGCAGTGATGGACTGGGCGTTGTCTGCAATCCCAACAACCTCCAGATAATGTGATTCAACCCCTTCTGAGGCACCTTTGATGGTCAGCTGATGCCCATCAGTCGACTGCCCAACAAGAACTCCACCTTGAGTGTGTTGGACTTTAAGCACTGTGCGCACCCTTCGCCCCACAAACATCCTCAGAGTCTCCCCGTTGACGATTGCTGAACCTGAACGGTCCATGTCCATGTCTGCAAAGGTGTAACCTCATATTTATGAACTCAAATCAACAATATACAACCGATAAAAAGAGGACAAAGAACGGTCCACGCATCTCCTAGTCACTATTATCATACCAAATAAGTACATGAGACGTATTTCAGACTTCATAATGTTCAATGACAACCCTGCTATCAAGCATCGGTCGCATGCATTGGCGCGATGAATGAGATGCAACAAACAATGCTAATTAACTAACATTCTGGCGGCTATGCCATAAGTCATAACAGCACGATGATGGCCGCTAAGAATTCATTGTAGTAGCAGCATTCGCAACTTTCTGCTGTTTATGATATGTTCGTACTTGAGAAAAAAGGACTGGTTTCAGACTAGATCCATTACACGCTTGCCCATTATACATTCCAATCAGTACTGATTACAATGGCTTCTAACAAGGAGCATGTGCACATCGGGCACTATTGTTTTTTTAGATACAAGGCACAAAGTGCCCAGCTTTAAATTAATAAAGCCCCAAACGGCCAAGTTTTGTTACAGGGTGTAGAACCAGCTTACAAACATCGAAACTCAAGCAACAAAGAAACAAAAATGAAAGCACCACTTGAAGAAATCGATGTCCTCCTCGCAAAGACACCAAGGGAGGCAGAACAGGCTCGAATGAAAGCACATCGGGCACTATTGTTACGGGAAATCAGCCTTGCGCATGCTTAAGAAAGAACAATAGCCCAAGCATGAGTATGTTATTATTGGTTAATACCATGGCTGAAATCCGCGACTCAAATGAACATTCCATTAGAACAAAATATCACAGACCAGATTAGTGAAAAATCGCGGAGATTTCCGTATCTGGGTTCGACTGCACACAGAAATCGAAGACCGGAACAGACTACTCGAAAGCGAAATCAGCCCTAGGATTCAGTTGGGGTTCAGTTAAATCCCCCATCGCATGAACTGCGTTAGGGTTCAGTTAAACCCCTAAGATTCTGGAATAATAATCAACTATTTTAGGACAATAAATCGAATCCGCAACTAAGTCGATGCGTTGCAGTACCGGGGAGAAGAAAACGAAGAAGATTTGGAAAAATATTAGAATCAAACGAGGTTAGTAGGGGCATTCATACCAAAAGAAGCGATGAGCCTTGGAATAGCGCAGCGCAGCTTCGGTGGAAGGAGGACTGCCCCGGACTCGGCTGCGCTGGGAAATACTGGATCCGGGAGCGAACGCGTCAGCCGGGCGGCGGGACTAACCGGCGGACGTCCGTCTATTCCCTTTCTAACGGGTATTTTTGGAGATGATTTTTTCTGCTAATTTTACACTGTTGGATGAGTTTTTTTTTTGGAAAGTGTTGCGTGCATGCAGTATGCCAAAAAATGTCGATATCGGCAAGATACTTCATTTTTACGAATATTTTATCTTTCAAACAATAAACCCAATTTAAGATATGTTTTCACCAATACGGTCGCAACGAGATTTTTGAAACTATATCCCATGTTACTCCCTCTTTTGTTAAAGACAAACTTTGTAAATTTTGTCTAAAGATATAGGAAAACAAACATTAACACATATATTACCAATTTAACATTATTAGAATCACCAAAAATCATATTATATGCATTTGATATTATACATTATTTGACTTTAAAAAAATCTAGAACACGAAGTAAATAAAAACAGAGCGAGTAATATGTTCTGACAACCGTTTTTCTTGGGCTAAAAGTTACTAATCCCTTATCAACAATAAATATAGAAGTTACCAACCTCAAAAGTGCATGTCATTTGAATTGACGACTTTTTTTATCTCATAAGCTATCACCTAATAATGTGTGAGTGATGCTTTTAACGAATCTCGTCCAAGTGATTAGAAGGCGGCTTGAGCCAAGTCGATCTCTAGCGATCCCGTTGCTCCCCTTCTTCTCTGATCGCCGTCTTGGCATCACGAGGGGGAGGGGAGCCCCGGCTCTCGTTTGTGGGTGTGTTTTAGTCCTAGGTTTTCTAGATATTTGACTTTCCTTTGTCGGTGTCATGGTGGAGTGAATCCTGATGGTATTAGTAGGAATAATGGTCTCACAGGCCATGCTCCTGCTCATCGGAGGTGTTGCTTGCGTCGGCGAGAGGCTTGTGGAGTCCAAGCTGTTGGAGCGATTTGGATATGGCGTTGCGCCTTGGCATGGCGGCGAAGATGGGTTGCTTTTGGAGTGTGGCGGTGTGGACTGTTGTAGATCAGCGGAAGATGGTGAAGGATCCGGCCGCCTGACGAAGGGCGAGGTGGCGTTAGCCCCGGATATGGCATTGATGAGGCTCAGAGGGCTCCTCCGGCCGATAATCTTTATCAGATTAGATCCAGCCTTACGGGACTAGTGGCTATCGAGGCTCGTTAGCACCTCATGGCTAGGGGTTTCTTCAACGCCAAGATGTGAACCAACTGTTGGTGCTCCTCTTCTCCAGCGACGGCGAAGGACATGGGTGCTTGGTAGTTGCGGCGAGAGCGGCATGTAGCTGTTATATCCTCCTAGTTTTATGTTACTTGTATATGTATCAACTCTGTATGCTTACTATTATTATTATGAATACAATTAATGTATGCCTACAGGCGTACATGGTCAAAAAAAAGTATGAGATAGCGTGATACATGACTGTTTAGCGGCTTCAAGAACTTACCTATGTTGGGTGTATTGATGACTTTTTTTTTAGCTTAGGAGTTGCCAAGAGTTGCCATACTAATCAAAGGTATTTGTCATTTGGGATGCTTTGCCAACATTTTTCACGAGCTATCGCCCGGTAAGTGTTGTTTATAACTATTTCCTAAACAACTTGGTAATTACAAAAATCACCACGGGTTGGTGACTTTTTCACTCGACATCTCGGTAATTACATCACCATCATGGTGATAGCTTTTCACCTGAAACCTTGATAACTACATCAACACCGCATTGATCAGGGACGGAGCCAGGGGGTGCGAGCTGGGGCCCTGGCTCCCCCCATGCTGGATTTTTTTCGAAAATGCCCCTTGTTAATTTGTATATTCAACCCAAAATTTAGTCAAATTTACCAATATGGCCCCCTCCAAACTATTTTGTATGCAATTGGCCCCCTGGTGTTTCAATCCTGGCTCCGTCCCTGGCATTGATAACTACTTACTTATAGCTATTGATTCATCCTCAGTCGACAATCATAAGACAAGTGTCAAAGGCAGCCACGGTAAAGAAGACAAAAATCAATGAATATTTTAGGATTGTCGCCAACCAAAACCTCCACAGGCAGAAAAGACAGCTTAAGGTGTGCACTTTAGTTTTAACATGATAGCCAGATAGGTTCAGCTACAAAATCCACAATGCACAAACGTTGGAAAATAAGCATCACGTTCATTTCATTCAGCTCCAAAGACTAAGTCTAGTCAAGCATCAGGTTTGTTCATTCAGATAGGTGGCTGGCTATCAGGCACCTCGGTGTCTTCCAACAGCTCAATTGGTTTCAGCCTCGCCTTCTTGTAGCTAGCGGAGCCTCGGAGGATGGAGTGGATGTCACTCTTCTGTGATCTGAACAAATGGGATTAAGGCAACTCAGGTGTCAGCAAGCTTCAACTCAAGACCAGAAAAATTTAAACATGTCCATTAACGCACAGTTACTTCCAACGGGGATGGAAGACGCTACAAGATATCTGGTGTTAATCTACTATCCTCTCCACACAACATAAATGTGTAACACACAACATTTGCACATCACCGCTTACGTTGCAATATGCTAAACAAGTTTCTTTTTATAAATTTGAGAACTTACAATGATACAATGTCGTCATCGTCAGGTACGTCACTTCCATCCCAGGCTGCAGATGAAATGCCTGTCAAATGCACATCAGTTAGTCAATTTCCATAGGTGGACTAGGGTACAGATGCAATGCCAGAAAGCAGTTCGTACGCAACCACACTAAATAACAAACACACAACAAACAGTAGATTGTGGACGTCTATCAACAGAAGACTAAAATCAGAAACAGCAATATTACATGGCATTCTGGGATACACTACAATACTGAAAAGTGGGATTTATCAAAGTAAGAATTTCCAAATGAAAATGCAAATGTAGTGTTCTCAGTAGTAGCTCACTGCCCAATTTTCTAGAGGAGATATCAAGCTTGTATCTGCCTTTTCCTTTTAATTATTAATTTATCTTACAGATAAAAACATAACAGATCAGGAGCGGTTGTCTTTTTATTTGTGAGAAAAAGAAGCAGCTGTTTTAATTCAAGTGAATAAATGCATAACCAAGAGCAAATGCAGTCCAGCAGTAGGTTGGCCAGCCAATACATACTCCATATGATACTAATACAAGTTCCTACCTGAGCCCGCAGATGTGGATGATGAGTTTTCCATGGCGACCTTTTCACTCATGGTGTTCAATACTTCATCAGAGCTTTCACTTCTGATGTCACCAAAAATTGTGCCGTGCCTCTCTTACTAATACCCTTTTTGGATTTGTCCTTGACTTGTTCAAACATTTTTCTTGGAACTTTCCGAACTGCTACTCTAAATTGGTTAACACCCGGTGTGCCGTAAGCGCTTTCATTTGATGCTTGTGGGCTCATGGGAAAGCTCTGAACAGGGTTGCTTACAGCATTAGGATTTGTACTTATCCTTCCATCAATAGAGCCATCATGTTTTCTACTCTTGGCACGACGATTTGTCTGAGAATTAGAGCTCCTTTGCTCTTTGCTTGTGCGTGCATTGTCCTTCTCAATGGCAAACTAGTCTGAATATCAGCACCAAACATGCCTTGGTGGGGCTTCTTTTCAAGCATGCTATCACGTGTGGCATCTTCTGTCTCCTGTTGCAGCATACCACCATTCCGAATAACTCTATCGTTGTTCTCATTTGCATTGCCATGCTCCGTTCTTCCCTTTTGCGCATCAGAATGCATCAAATCTTGTGTGTAATTATCAGTGTCCTGATTACCACCCATAGGATTAAGAGACTCGGGCTTGAGCAAATCCAGTTTTGTTTTGCTCTTCCTTTTCCCCTTGGCTTTCTTCACATTACCATCTTCTAGCTCTCTGTTCATGTTTTCTGCTGAAACAGAAGGCACACCCACATTGCCAGCACCAAAATGATCAGCTAGGCTAGCTTTATCAGTGTGAAGATCAGATTCTGCCAGATCATTTGGTTCAATACCACCATCATATTGAGACTGTGTATCTGCTTTTCTTTTGCTTTTCTTTTTTCCCTTTACTTCCCTTATAGGTTCATCGCTGTTTTTTGCAGAATCAGATGGGCCATTCGTCGCACTGGGGCTAAAATGGTCAATGAAATTGATTTTTTCATTAGCAGGATGAACCGCTACATAAACATTTGGTTCAATGGCATCAGAAGAACCTTCAGGAATAACTGCTCCCTGTTGAGCCCTGGAGTACATGAGATCTGCATCAGAACCATGTTCCACACTGGTATTCCGACTCTGAAGTTCAGTCTTGGAAGATTTTTTCCTCGCCTTCCGAGCATTATTAGGCTTGTCCTGCGTGACAGTTGTGTCATCTTTATGAACTACAGGTATTCTACTGAAGCTTCTGCTGTCTTTTCGTTATTATGGGTCCTACCAATGTCAGTAACATGTTTGTCCTGGCTATCATTCGCAAACTGAATCTCATGCCCATGTGTGGAATGATTAACTTCCTCTAGTTTAGGAGTCCGAGTCTTTGAAGACCTTTTGTTTTTCTTCTGTATTATTTGACCAATACTTGCAGGAGCATCGATTGCAGAACCTCCTTGAAACAATTCGGCTTTGGTACAATTTTCGCCTTTCAAGTCCTCTGCAGGAACATGTCTGACATGCTCACCCAAAGACTGAATAGCTTCACCACTATCAGTAGGAACAGGCTTTAAGGAAGCTTTATTTCTCTGACGCTTAGTGGATTTGGTTCTGCCATTAGCTGGTACTACTGTATTCTCAGACAAAACATCCTTAACATCGCTGATTTTTCCATCAGGTAGACCACCAGAAGAATGAGACGGGTCAAGTACAGTTGACAGTATTTCCACTGGTTTTACTTTAGACTTATGACTACGTGAGCTGATGGGGGGATCAGATTGAATAGCAGATGGGGCCAATGCTGCACTAGCACCACCTTTAGTTTGTTCCATTAATGGATCTCCATTCGAAACCTTACTTAAGTTGTCTGTGCATCTTAAATCTGCCAGTACCTCATTAATCACATGTGTTGTTGCTACATCCACAGTTTCATCAACCTTCCTGCAGTCACTAACTGCTGCTTCTCCTATAATGCCTGGTGTTGTTTGCTCTGCATTTAGGGGATCGGCACTTGTATTTTGTACTGAGCTTCCATTTGTAATCAATCCAGATGGTTTTCTCACATCTTGAATAGGATCATCCTTTGAAGACTCCAAGTGGTGTTTTTTCTTCTTTTTTCGCTTCCCATCACCATTTGGATTCTTTATTACATCAGAATCCCCTTGCTGCACATTGCTTGGATCATTTACACCCACCGCCTGCGTAGAAACTATAACCGGTTCAGCCACCTTCTCACGCCTGCACTGATCTTTTTCATCAGCTGTTTCTTCTCCTATACCGCCTAGTGTTATTTGATTTGCATCTAGGTAGCGGGAACCAGTGTTCTGAGTTGAGCTTGCATTCATAATGACTCCAAATGATTTTGCCGCATCTTGAGTAGGATCATCCTTTGAAGACTCCCGGTGATTTCTTCTCTTTTTCTTCTGCTTTACATCACCATTTGGATTTTCTATTACATTACATTCCCCGTGTTGCACATTGCTTGCAGTCTGTTGCTTATAAGGGTCATTTACAATCTCCTGCTGAGTAGAAATATTTTTTGATTTGCCTGCTTTCTTGCCATACCCACACTGGTCTTTTGCTTCAGCAGTATCCATGGAAGTTAGGCCAACAGAGCTAGCCTTCTTTGATTGCTTCCAGTTTTTCTCTTGCGAAATATTATCTAGTGTCTCCAAGACATCCTTGCTTTTGCTGCCTTTCTCCATGTTGCTTGCATCAACTGCACATTGATCATGACCGCCATCATTGGTTCCTTCAGCAGAATTTTCTCCACTAGCAACAACTTTGCATGTGGAAATACTGATGTCTCCAACAACCGGATTTCCATATCCTCCATGTACAAGATCAAAATTACTTTGGTCAGCAGCAAGATCACTACTTTGCTGAGCATCAGTCCCCAATTGAACATTCTTTGTCACTTGGCTTCCACTATTTAGTTGTGATGACGAAAGAAACATGTCAGGTGGTATGACCTTTGTTTTGTCTCTCCTAGTCATTTCGCCGTTAGATGCATCATCAACTGGGTGATGAAAAAGAAAAATAATTATTCAGTACTGAGCAATAGAAATAGACTTTCCAAAATGCATGGCTAGATAGAGAAACAAGAAATTGGATTTAATAGTTCTTGGAATTCTAAGGGAACTTTAGAACACTGACAAATTGCATGTTTTTCTAATGCTCCAGTTTTGCATTCGGCAGGACATGGACCAAAGCATAGTTTCAACACAAAACACATACTTTATTAAATCTAGCATATTCTTAAACATGTCATGACCGAATTCAAGCTCAAAGGGGATGCCGCACTCGCATGAGCTAAGTTCCAAACAAGCACCAGTTGATAAAAACAAATGTTGTATAGTAAAAGAATCCAGGGGTATTATTACCTGGTTGCCCTTGGTTTTCATGAAGCAGATCTTCACCTATGGCTTTTGGTACCCCACTGCTCCAGTTGATGGTTCTGTCATTTCTCGGGTAGAAACATCTTTGGAAGTGACTGTCTGACTCTTTTTCCTTTTCTTATTATTTCCAGTAATGATTGGATTTTCTAGTTTGATTAAATCATCTTTTACGTTTCCATCCACTTCCTGCTGAAAAGAAGTGTTTGAAAGCACCTCACGAGAATTAGTATTAGTTTCCAGCGGAAGCTTATCAAAGTTCTCCACATCTCTTCTTTCAGAATCATTAGTTTCTCTAATAGGATCAACAGCTAATGTGTCAAAAGAACCTGTCACTCTAGCCCTTTTGCGACCCTTTTCCTGAGACAGATCATCCGATGCATGAAGCTCTCCCAATGTTTCCTCCCTTGTATCCATTTGTGTGTTGCCTTCACGGTCTCCAACACTATGCAGAAGGTCTTCCTCTCTTGTGTGTACCTCCTTTCCAACCAGGGTCATGTTACTTTGATTTGTCAATCCATTGATGTTTGCCACAGATGTTGAATTAACATAAACCTCTTCAGTTTGATCCCTGTGTTTCTTCCCTTGCTTGTAGCTCTCTGATTTGTCAATAGCTGGGACAGAAATTGTTCGTACATCTGTCGCTAGGCATACTGCTGTGCTCTTTCTTTCTATATTCCGTTGTGATGAGAATGACGGATGCACATCATGTGCATGAACATTAACCAAATCTGCAGCAGCTTCACCACCTTAGAAAGCACAGGAACTATTAGATTTAAAATACTTCGAAGTAAACAACAAGGGAGATCAACATCATTAGCAGCTTCGACCTCGTGCCTCAAGAGTCAAGAGAACTGTGTGCAATTTTAAATTCTATATGCATATCGAAAAGAGTTTAATCATTTTTTTTTCCGAGAAATCGGCAGGAGCACTGCCTTTCAATTAGAAGAAGAGAATTGTACAAACATCTTACATGGGTGTTAGAGGAGATTTTAATCATACGACATGAGAAAGCAAATTATTGACTTGAGTCTGCACTGAAACAACTTAAAGTTGATATTGATGCAAGAGATTTGATACAAAGATTCGATTCAGAAATAAAATGAATGATCAATTCAAGTGAATAGCTAACCTAAGTATATTAATCGTAACAATAAGAAAATTACAGAGCAGTACCAATGTTAGCTTGATGTGAAAATTAATACGTTCAAATGCAACAGTTAATGCTAATTCAATACCTTCCAGCATTGGAGGAAGCTTATCACTTGAGTTCCCTCTGTCCTCGTCTCTGCAGTATCGCATGTCCTTATCCGCTGCTGCCATCTTGACATGTAGAAAGTAATCATCCTTAACATTGGCAAATGCACTCCTCACTATCATTGAATCAGAGAGGTAATACATTGCACCCTTCCGTAGCACCTGGTGCAAATAATGACACATTTAGAAACTTGTACTACCCTTTCCAGGGTCTCCATTGCACATGCTAATTGTAGCATGTAATTCAATCCAGAATCATGGAGGGAAAACAAATGCGCTGACCATCAGACTCAAGATAAACATCTTTCAATAATCACAAATCATGTATATATTTCAATTTAACTTAGTAAAATTCGATACCAGCTATCATGTCATCAAAGAAACCGGAATTGTTTACTAAACTTAATCTCCATCAGGGCGTTTCAAGGACCATATACATTAAGATATGACTTCAAAAAATACAACAGAAATTTGTGCAAACAGCAAAGCCAAGTTAGGTAACTTCCACAAAATCGCTGATATATCTAACTTAACTGCATAATTGTACTAATTCAGACGGCCCATACGATTCAATGCCAGTCAATGCAACATGATGTACATTTGTTGGCAGATGCATCGTGTTGCACTTAAAGATACGGACATCTCATACATTCCGAATTTTACAAAATGCAGTGGAAACAAAACATTACTGGAAAAAGAAGATAATATGGTAAAACAACCAAAAACTACACGATTTATGGCAAGGTCTATGGACCATTCAGGGATTCGGTGGCACTATGCACCCAGCTGATCACAGATGAATTCAATAATCACAAATCATGTATATATTTCTATAATCTCCATCAGGCGTTTCAAGGACCATATACATTGAGATATGAGCTCGAAAAATCCAACAGAAATTTGCGTAAACAGCAAACCCCAGTTAGGTAACTTCCACAAAATCACTGATAAATCTAACTTAACTGCATAATTGTACTAATTCACACGGCCCGTACAAAACAATGCCAGTCAATGCAATGTTGATGTACATTTGTTGGCAGATGCATCACATTGCACTTAAAGATATCGACATCTCATACATTCTGAGTTTTACAAAGTGCAGTGTAAACAAAACATCAGTGCACAAAGAAGATTACATGGTATAACAACCCAAAACTAACACAATAAATCGTACCCACAGGCTAAACAATCTGAATTTTGTTAAAACTTAACAGAAAAACTCCATTTCAGACTACACGTGAAGACGGCATGAGGAGCTTACTACATTCAGATAAAAAATCCTGTAAAAATATGAAGACGATCAAAGGCATAAATCAGAACCTGACACGACTTGACGGAGACGGTGCCGAGGTCAGGGAACACGGCGGCGTGCTCCACGGCCACTCGCGCTGCGCGGAGGCAAAAAAAAAACGAGCATCAGATAAGAGTTCCGTCGGTATCAGCGGAGGAGAGGAGGCGACGAGAGGCGTACACTTGAGGCCGCGTATGGTGGAGTCCGCGGCGACGTTCAGGACGAGGTGGGTGCCGAGGTCTGTGGCTATGAACAGGGATATGAGGGCTCCTCCGCCGGCGGAGAGCGACTGTGGCGGCGGCGACGAGGCGGCCATTGCTGGGTGCGGCGGCCGCCAGTGGAGAGGGGAGGAGACAGGGACGGAGCGGCGTACTTCGAGAGTGCGTTTTAGGTTTGGTCAGACTACTATTTCAAAGAAAAAAATTGCAGATATTATATCATTTTCCCTTTTTCCTCTTTACTAGTGAACGTGCACGTGCAACGCATGACCTCCACTATTAATCAATATATTTACAATACATAGAAACACAAAAATGCTGACATTGGTTACTCCACACTTGATGCGTTTTTTTAAAGTCAAAGCGATCCCTGCAGTTTTCTTTTCATTTTCTTCAGATTGTTATTTTGCACCAGGATGTTTATTCAAGGCATGATACTTGATAATCTTCAACGTACATGGAATTTATTTTTTAAGTCAAAGTGATCCCTGAGGATGTTTATTCAAGGCATGATACTTGATAATCTTCAATGTACATGGAATTTATTTTTTAAGTCAAAGTGATCCCTGAAATTTATTTTTTTCATTCTCTTCATATATTTTTTTTTGCACCGGGATGTTTATTCAAGTCATGATACTTGATAACCTTCAACGTACATGAAATAACTTTTTCATGGTAAACGGGGTGGATTTTAAGTAGTTTCGAGATGCGTTGCTACAGAAAATTAGAAGGTTTAAGATTTTTTTAAATATGGTTGAAAGATATTGACTGCATGAAACAAAATTTTCTAGATACATACCAAATTTGGTCTAGCTACTCATCGGTTTTCAAAAAATCCTGACAAAAAGACAAAATGAATATTTCCTGACAGTCTGGCACTAAAAGGGAAAGTTCAGATCATCAATGTTTTACATAAATTGCTGGCAACTTACAAATCACTATTCCTTTTTACGCTTATTAGCAATCCAGAGAGACATGGTGGAATGAAAAAAAAAGACATTTAGCCGTGCAGTGCAATCATATAAATCCAAGACATAATCGTAGCATTAAAACATGATTTTTCGACCTATTAAACATGTGGCTCAAGAATCTGTCCGGTCCAAAACCTTCCTACCATGAACATGAATAGAAGATACCATCTAACTAATGGGCAAGTTTCTCATCTCCATCTTAATTACCAACACTGCTACTATTGTCGTAAAAAGGACTATCCATTCATTGCTCATCGGAAAGACAACAAGGTACCGTGCACAATACAAGAGGGTCAACCTGATCTTTTAAATTCATTTTTGTATCCAGTTCTTTCTGTCTACATTGCTCCAAGATCATTGTAAACTAAAAAAATGATAGTATACTCCTATAAGTTTTCAAAAAAATAGATGAGAAGTCCAAATACAAATACACCATGACTTGTCAGTTAGCCACCTCTTCATTCTACATATCCATATACCTCTAGTCGCGGGAGCTGTATTACTGGCAATAATTAAAGAATGACTGCAGAAGTGCATAGCTTAGCGGGGGAATTAGTAGATTCAGTGATAAACCTTTTACATTAATCGAAGCTGTCACTACTGTTTGTTGCAGGTGTAAATTCACTATACATGGCATTTCCGTCATAAAATGATCCTAGAAGTATTGCGTAAACACATGCATGTATGACATGTACAAATTATGAAATCAGAGAACAGTTTAGCTGGTTGATTTTGGTGTTCCTAATTAGCGTCAGGTTATAGAGGGCTCGAGACTGGTGGGACAGGAGCAGGGACTCCAGGGAGTGAGCGCACAAGCTGGCGATCTTGCATTTCATACGGAACAGCAAGTCCACATGCCGGCGGGCGTGCGGCCGGCCGACGGATCTGTCAGAGACAAGGGGACTCGCCGTCGCCGGCGTCGGACCATCTCCACCGACGGGTTCCATATCGATTCGTGTCTCATTGTCTCGAATCAGTATCCGCGTGCTCAGTCTATAGCTCGACCATGTTCTTTTTTAAGGAAGGACACCACGTCCTAACACAATGCCGAGATATATTGTACTATCAGATTCATCTCAACTGGCTCCAGAACCGTGATGGCACTATGGTAGCGGTGCGGGAACGCTGCCCGTGGCCTCAGCCTCCACCAGGGGATTGTTGCGAGTCCGCGCGCGCATCCCCGGAAGAGCATGCCACGATGCCGCCGCAACCGACCCCGCACGAGGGGATAGCGGCGAGGCCGGTGTGCACCCCCGGGAGAGCAAGGTTGCACGAAAGAACACATCAGGGACGGAGACTGGCGTCGAGTCGCAGAACTGCTGAGACAAGCAGGAGGCAGCAGCGGGAGGGTCCTTTTGGGCGACGGCGTATGTCTCTTCTTGAGGGAGGGCCTGGGCACGGGATGGAGGTAGACGGTGGCGCGTCGTGTTCGTCGGACGGGCATCAGGGCAGGGTCGTCCGGCGGGTTCGTCTAGCGTCGGGCGGGGTCGTCAGGGTAGGTGTCGGACCGAAATAGAAAGGTCTGTTGAAATAAAACGAACCGGTACGATGACATTAGCAGTATTATGTGATTTGGCGGGAGGGTAAAACGGGCAAAAGTGGATTTGTGTTGAGTTGTCAAACATTGGAGCGATCTGGATCGTTGGGCAAATATTGAAGGGCTCAGATTCAATGTATCAACACAAGTTTACTCTTTTAATAGTAGTATAGATACTGTGGAAATAATAAGAAATAAATTTATCAGCTTTGATGCCTCAACTTCGAGTAGAAAATGTAGTACACCAAGAAAATTTAATTCTAAATTTGTTGACGAAACAAAAAACAGGAAAATACCAAAAGGATTAGTACTCTTCAACTGGGTGGTGTATCAAAGCAATGGTCTTTTCTAGAACTTCGATCATAATTGTTGTCACATATGCAGAAATTAGTCAGCTCATCGAACCGGTACGTAGGTGGTCTGGCGATCGCAAAGGCGATCTAGGTTTTACCGGGCCGCCGCCGCTCGCCTGCCGACGGCGGTGCTGGCGATCGCAAAGACAATCTGTGTGGCGTTTTACCAGTCTTTATGGGGAGCCTCGGTGGCAGGATAAACATCTGACTTGGCAATGCTTGAGAGACTTGAATGCAGCGGTTAATTTACCATGGCTGGTTATGGGTGACCTCAACGAAATTCTTTACCCGTTTGAAAAGGAGGGTGGAACCCCTCGACCTCAGCTTTTTATGCAGTCCTTTAGAGATGCTCTTGATGATTGCAACCTGTCTGATTTCGGCTATGTTGGTAACAAGTTTACTTGGCACAGAGGTCGCATTAGGGAAAGACTTGATCGAGCTCTAACAAATGAAGCATGGAATGATAGGTTTGGAGGTGCGGTGCTGCAAAACCTGGAGTACAGCAGGTCTGATCATCGCCCAATCCTTATGACACTTGAATCTGAGAATACTCTAGTGAGTCATGGGCCTTCTGTTCTCCGTTTTGAGGCCAAATGGCTAAAAGAAGCTGAAAGAGCATTGTCGCTCTTAATAATTTTTTGGTGTTGATGATAATACAAAGATGGCCAGCTAACAGTTTATATAAGTTTAAACAGGTTACACATTCATGTTCATTGCATTTGCACGCGAAAGTCTACCCATTGAAGGAAAAATTGGCAGGGGCGGTAGTACCGCTGGGATAAGCGGTAGTACCGCCAGCTCCCTGGAAAAGCTGTTGCGGAGGCGGTACCGCTGCGGGTACCGCTGATCTCACGTTCTGGCCGCTCATACGGTAGTACCGCTGGGATAAGCGGTACTACCGCCAGCCTCTTTGCAAACCTGCTGGAGCGGCAGTACCGCTGCGGGCACCGCCGATTTGACGTTCGGAGGCGTCTTCCGGTACCACCAGCGGTACCTCGAGCGGTACCAACTGGTACCGGGGCGTGTGTGGGGACCCCGGACTAGCTGTCCGAAATACCCGATTATGCTTAACACAACGATCCCGTGATCAGTCTGTCGTTGCACATAATCCGAATTGGATACCAAAGTTTACATCCATTACAATACCGAATAAAAGTCTTACATAAATGGTCATTTAGACCAAGTTCTTACATAGGTGCCTTCATGGGCCAAACCAAATATATATCAGCGGAAGCTACGGCGTAATCGACATCATATTCTAACGACGATGACCCGACAGGCAGCTGACTTGTGGAGATCCTTAGTTGCATAGAAGTCGCCATACTCCTGCTCGGCGTAATGCTCCTCCTCATAGTCTGGCTAGGACAATAGCCAGGGACGAAACCAATATGAGTACATTTGAATGTACTCGCAAACTACCCCAACATGAGTATGCACCAGTTTTATTTTAGTTGACAACTTTTCTTATTTAAAACATCTCCATATCTTTATTGAAAAAGGTAAGAAGAGTTTTATAACTATTTTAAAGAAGTCACCGTTTTCATCTGTTTTTCCAAAACTCCTCCTTTTCCGACCATAGCCGTCATGGTCCACTTTCATCCAACCACCTCATACCGATCCGTTGGTATAGGTGTAGGAAACAATCTCCACTTCATTCTCTTTTAAAAACTCAAAGCCTTTTTAAAACTTGCACAAGGTCTTAGGACAGTCTCCCAATTGTCCATATCCGAGGACTCGGCTATTCGAATAGTTTTAAACACTCTGCAGAGGTAGCACGCTTTTAACCCACATCCATCCGGCAACTCATCGTGTCTGCCACGTCTCGCCATACCAGTGTATGCGAAGTAAGCCGCCGGCCATAGCCTCTTATTTGCTCATGCTAGTATAGGATCCTTCCCATATGACACTTTCCATCGACACCCAGTCCGGTTTCCCGTCAGAAACCCTAAGTGTGAGGACTCATAGTTTTGTCCGGCGGTTTATGGTGGAACCTTCTATCCTCCCCACCAACTTGTGTGAGGACCCGGGTCAGGGGGTAGATCCTCGGACCATCCCCTCATGCATAACGGAGTCATCTCCGTCGATGAGGTATCCCATACTAATAAGAGCAAACTACATGACTACGCCTTTTCCCATATGTGGTAAATGTGGTCGCACAGGGTAGGATTGGTTTCCATAGTACTAGGACACTGTGCATTTTTCACAAACATCACCATTTTTCCACCTTTCCAACACAGCACCGACATCTCGGCGTTCCATAAACTCACAAGACATTTCAAAGGAGTTTTGAATAAACAACATTGTTTTCCCATCCTAAAGTTTTATATAAACTACTACATAGGGTGGCAAAATAATATCCATATATTTTTGAAATGGGTTTTGTAAATCTTGCTTTGAGAGTAAACATGTTATGAAAGTAGATGCATATGTTGGTAGTGCAAGCTCAGAGAATAGCTTGCCTTGCTTGGCAAAGTGATCTTGCTCTTGTTCTTCAAATTCAGCAAACTCTCCTTCCTCGATATATCCGACAACGTTCTCGTCTAATTAACAAACAAACAATGCAAACAATCACTAAGCTATACAAGCAATCACCTCAACATAACCATCATCAACATCACAATTAGCTACTGCACACATCAAACCACACAATTTGGTTTTCAAATAAATTGAATTAAACATTATTTAATTAAGTTCAAATTATGGCAGAAACTAGTTATTCATGTTTAATTCCACAACTTGAGTTCTGTTGGTCACAAAAATACAAACTAAAATTCTATGGAAAGCCACTGATGTTAGAATACAACCCAATTTGAATTGGATCATTTGGAGTTACCAAACTCCCTACACATTGGATTGAATCCAGTAGCTTAATAATCAAGTTTTAGCTACCAATTAAATTATATTGTTCCAAAAATTAAACCCTTTTAGGGGTAACTAAACATGGATATATGTGAGCTAACAAAATTGGTTAAACTCATTTGGATCAACCAATAAACATAATGGTCTGTTTTAGTCCAGAAGGGTTTATCTTAAAGTCAACAATTTATACTACTTAATTAATTCTACCAAAATTAGGGGAGCTAACACAAGGCAGTACTAAGCTAGCAAAATTGGTTTGGAATTATTTGGACTAACAGAGTATCAGAAACAAACAAGTTTAGATTTTAAACCTTCTGTGGCATTTTCAATAATACTTTTTAACTATTTAATTAAATGACATGAGACCAATTGTGTTGGTTAAACAATTTCATAAGCTTTCCAGAACAGTTGAGTTTGATTTATTTGGATTCCTAAATCTCGAGATATTGAATTTCAAAGATAGGTCCAGTACTGTTTTTCCAGAGAAAATTGAAATAGAAATTCCTTCTCTCTGGATAATGTTGAGATTTCTGACAGGTGGGGCCTACTGGTCAGTGACTCAGGTGTGCGTGGAAAAGAATAAAAGACTGACGGGTGGGGCCAGACAGTCAGTGGCTTAACTACAGCGAAGCGGTACGTGGCTGTTGGATCTGGATCCAACGGTCCACGATCAAAGGCAACGGCGGCGACCAAAAACTGGCGGCGCCGCCGCGCCGGCGGCACTGTGACGGTCGGAACCTCACCTAGGGGGCTCGGGAAGGCTCGGCGAAGTGGTGGATCGACGGCGGAGGCTCGGGGAAGTTCGTGGTGCGAGCTGCGCTTGCTGGGGAAGGCTGGTTCGTCGGCGGCGAGTTCCCGGACTTCCACGGCCTCGGCAGCGGACTCCGGCGACCTCCTGGCGACGCGGCTGTGCACTAAAATGAGGGAAAACGAGCTCGGGTGAGTGCGGTGAAGGTGGAGAACAAGGCTCAGGACAGAGAGGTGACAATAGGGTTGTGTGGCGTCGCGGCCATGCTTCACCTCGACGGCGGCGACGGTGCAGCCGTGCACGGCCTCCTGCGGTGCACAGATGGATCGAGAGGGGAGTGTGAGGGAGTGAGAAGGTGTGGTGCTTCCAGAGGGGCGTGGGGGTGGCTTTATAGGGCAGGGCTGGTCCACGGTGGTCGTGGTTCACATGGCGGCGTCCATGGCGCACGGAGGTGATCCCTCGATCGATTCGCGCGGCTAAGTACAGGTAACGTGGCGGCGAGACGTCTACCGGGGTCCGGGCTTCTTCTAGAAGCGTCTAGAGGGACGGTGCGTGTCGGGGAGCTAAGGGGGGGACGAATTTCGCCGGCGCCGTCCAACTCCTCTACGGTGGCCGTCGAGGAACCGCGGCTTAAAGGCGATGGGAGAGTGCTCGGGTTTCTTCCCCTGCGGTGCAGAGAGGTGCAGAGGTACAGAGGCGAGGGAGAGCGCGGCCAGGGGGGCCCTGGCGGCGAAGAAAACGGCGATGACGGTGGAGGCGACACGGCGACGGCGTCGGGGCTGAGGTCGATGACCTTTTTGCAGAAAACCCCTTCCTCCCTCTTTTCTTTTATTTTTCAGTTTTATTTCAATATCCAGAAGCTTTTCCTGGATTTATTTGAGGTACTTAAATATTTTAGAAAATTCTGCAAATATTTGTGGGGCCTCCCCATAACATGTAGAAGCTCCACAAAAATTGGCATTGCCAAATAAAATGTTTGGCAACATTTTCTTTCATAGTACTTGTTTAAGGTAATTTGATTTATTTCTATTTGTTTTTATTTTAGAATTTTAAAACAAGTTCAAAAATAATATTTGAGATGGGAAAGTAGTAAGAACAAAATGGGAGAGTGTTTACATTGCATCTCCACTGACTTTGATTTGAAAATAATTGAATTTGTCACTTTGAGATTTTTAAAGTGATAACTTGCTATTTTTATTTTCTTGCTTTTAATTTGGATTTTGGTTTCTTTATTTCTTATTAGTGTTTACTAGAGCAAACACTCACACAACCAGCAAGAACAACACACAAGTAACAAAAGCAATTAACAGACAATAAACAACAAAAGTTTTTGTTGGCTCCATTTTTGGAATATAATCTGATAATAATTTTGGGATGTTACAATCCTTCCCCCCTTAAAATAAATCTCGTCCCGAGATTTGCTAGGCTTAGGTTTTAAGGAGGTCTGGGAATTCGCTTCTAAGATAATCTTCGCGTTCCCAAGTTGCTTCTTCTTCAGAGTGGTTAGTCCACTGGACTTTGTAAAACTTGATCGCACGTCTTCGGGTAACACGAACATCTTCTTCGAGAATTTTGAGGGGTCTCTCACGATAAGTCAGGTCTTGGTTCAGGTCGATGGAGAGGTGGTCGATGTTTTTGAAAACATCAGGCTGGTCAGGAACTTCAAGACACTTCCGGAGCAAGGAAATGTGGAAGACATCATGATAATCTCCTAACTCCTGGGGTAACTCCAGCTGATAGGATACTTCTCCTCGACGAGCAATGACCTTGAAGGGTCCAATATACCTTGGTGCTAACTTTCCTTTGACATGGAAACGCTGCATTCCCTTGAGGGGTGTCACTCGGAGATAACATAATCTCCGACTGAAGTGAGGTCACGGCGCTTGGTGTCAGCGTAACTCTTCTGACGGGATTGGGCAGTTTTGAGACGTTCACGAATAAGCTGAACTTGCTCTTCAGCTTCTCGGAGGGTATCTGGTCCGAACAATTTGCTCTCTCCGGTATCGGACCAATTCAGGGGTGTACGACACTTCTTGCCGTAAAGGGCTTCAAAAGGGGCCATTTGCAGACTAGACTGATAACTGTTGTTGTACGAGAACTCTGCAAACGGAAGACAATCTTCCCACTTGGAACCATAGGATAGAACACATGCGCGAAGCATGTCCTCCAATATCTGGTTCACTCGCTCAGTCTGGCCATCGGTCTGGGGATGATAAGCTGTGCTAAAGGCTAACTTGGTTCCGAGGGCTTCATGAAGGGATTTCCAGAATCTTGAGGTGAATTGCGTGCCTCTATCAGATACAATCTTCTTAGGCACACCATGCAGGCTCACTATTCTGGAAATATACAGGTCTGCTAACTGAGCTCCGGTATGAGTGGTCTTGACAGGAACAAAGTGGGCAACCTTGGTCAGTCGATCAACGATGACCCAGATGAATCATGGCCTCGGTTGGATCTTGGAAGTCCGGTAATAAAATCCATTCCAATCTCGTCCCACTTCCACTCGGGAATTTTCAAAGGTTGAAGCAATCCAGCGGGTCGCTGATGTTCAGCCTTGACTCGCTGACAGATATCACACTTGGCTACGAATGAACCAATCTCTCGCTTCATTCCATGCCACCAAAATCTTTCTCGAAGGTCTTGGTACATTTTGGTTCCGCCGGGGTGGATTGAATAAGGGGTCTCATGGGCCTCCTTCAGGATTAACTCCTTAAGTTCCGTGACATTGGGCACACAGATACGGTCATTGAATTTCAGCACTCCTTCAGCATCTTCGGTAAAACCGGGTGCTTTGCCGAGGGAAATTTTCTTCCTAATTCCCTCTATGCTTTCATGACCTTTTGGGCTTCTTTGATTTGATCCATCAGGGTTGGGGTTAACTCTAATTGGCGAGATAACCATGGCTAACAAGCTCTAGTCCAAAATCTTGGAAGTCTTTGAACAAGGCTGGCTGTTCGGCTTGGATCAGGGCATTCAGGGTGCAAGGTTTGCGACTAAGGGCATCGGCAACTACATTAGCCTTTCCGGGGTGATAATGGATTCCAATATCATAATCCTTGATTAATTCCATCCATCTCCTCTGTCGCAGGTTCAGATCTTTCTGGGTGAAAATATACTTCAAGCTTTTGTGATCTGTATAGACCTCGCAGCGATGTCCCGCAAGATAGGGACGCCACTTCTTAAGAGCAAAGACTACAGCAGCTAACTCCAAGTCATGGGTTGGGTAATTCTCTTCATGCGGTCGCAACTGCCGGGACAGGTACGACACAACTTTGCCTTCTTGCATCAGAACGCAACCAAGTCCGAGGCGTGATGCATCGCAATACACGTCGAAACTCTGGGTGACGTCTGGCATGATCAGGATTGGGGCTGAGGTTAGTTCTTCTTCAGTTCTTGGAAACTATCCTCACACTTCTGAGTCCATTCAAATTTCTTGTCCTTCTTCAACAGTTGGGTCAGAGGTTTGGCTATACTGGAAAATCCTTCAACGAACTTGCGGTAATAACCGGCAAGTCCGAGAAAGCTTCGGATTTCAAAAACATTGGTTGGGGATAACCAGTCAAGAATGGCTTGTATCTTCTCAGGGTCAACAGAAATTCCTCCAGCGGATACAATATGTCCAGAAATGCCACTTCACTGAGCCAAAACTCACACTTGCTAAGTTGGCATACAGTGGTGCTCTTGGAGGGTCTCCAAAACTAGACGCAGGTGTTCAGCATGCTCTTCTTCGGTCTTGGAATAAATAAGGATGTCATCAAGGAAAACTACCACGAACTTGTCGAGGTACTCCATGAAAATCTTGTTCATGAGATTCATGAAATAGGCTGGGGCATTGGTCAGACCAAAAGACATCACGGTGTATTCAAACAACCGTAACGAGTGGTGAAGGCGGTCTTGGGAATATCTGTCTCTCTGATCTTCAACTGATGGTAACCTGTCCGAAGATCGATCTTTGAAAAGACTCGGGCTCCGTTCATTTGATCGAACAGATCCTCGATCTTGGGAAGAGGGTACTTATTTTTAATGGTCACGTCATTCAGCTTGCGATAATCCACACACAGGCGTGTGGTACCGTCTCTCTTGTCCACAAAAATAATGGGTGATCCCCATGGTGAAGCGCTTGGGCGGACAAGACCTTTGCTTAGCATATCAGCCAACTGCTTCTTCAACTCAACCAGTTCTTCCGGATTCATCCGATAAGGCTTTTGGGATATGGGGGATGTTCCTGGATAAGCTCAATTATGAACTCAATATCCCTATCTGGCGGCATACCAGGCAATTCTTCTGGGAAAACATCCTTGAACAGATGAACAACACGGATCTCATCTAGGGCGGGTCGAGCTATGCTCTCATGGCAGCCTGGGTGAGGTTGACTAGTTTCAGACACATACTCCACTTCTACTTCTTTGTCGGTGGTGATGGATACAGCTCTTCTGGCACAGTCAATTCGACCATGGTACTTGGCTAACCAATTCATACCGAGTATAACATCGATGCCTTGGGTTCCCAGAACAATTAAGTTAACTGGAAACTTTCTCCTTTGATCTCAAGGGGTACATCGGAGCAAAACATCTTGGTCTCTACGGTGGATTCTGGGATTTGGATGACCATGGGTTTGGGTAAGAGGCTCTTAACTAAACCTCCCTTAGCAACAAATTCTTGGGTAACAAATGAATGGGTAGCACCAGAATCAAACAGAACAGTTGCAGGTACTGAGTTGACAAGGAACGTACCCAGCACAACATCCGGAGCATCCTGAGCTTCTTCAGCATTGATGTGGTGCAGACGACCCTTGGCAACAGCAGCATTTCCGCGAGGTGCGGCATTCTTGCCATTTCCATTTCCATTGCGGCCTTGACCATTGTTCTGTGCCGGCGCATTGGGGCGCTGGACATTCCTCTTGGGATTGGGACATTCTTTGGAGTAGTGACCCTTGTTGCCGCATTCAAAGCAGATCACATTGGGATTGCGGTTGAAGTTGTTGAAGTTTCCTCCGGGACGGTTATTGTCATTGGGGCGGTTGAAGTTGTTTGGGCGGTTAGGGTAATTGGGCGTGGAGCTTGGGGTGGACGATAGGCAGGCCTGGTGTTCTGCTGAAAGATACGAGGTTTCTGGCTGCTCGAACCTTCCTGAGCATTCATCCTCCTCTTGCGACCTTCATACATCGACTTGCGCTTGGTCTCCAGCTGGATGGCTTTGTCCACAAGTGACTCCAGATCACGGAAGTCATGGATAACCAAAGCACACTGAAGTTCATCATGAAGTCCACTCATGAAACGCTCCATCTTCTTCTCTTCCTTGTCGGTGTCATCAGGAGCATACCGAGATAAGTCGGTAAACTCCTCAAGATAACCGACCACATCTCTACTTCCCTGCCTCAGCTTGCGGAACTCATCCTTCTTCCTCTCAATAAGTCCACTGGGAATATGCTTCTTGCGGAACTTCTCCTGGAACTCAGCCCAGTTGATGACATGACCAGCTGGCTGGAGAGTCTTGGTAGTTTCCCACCAAGCTCTTGCAGGTCCAGCGAGATAGTGGGTTGCATACAACACTTTCTCATTTTCTCCCACAGCAGCAACTTCAAGATTATTGCGATGGTGCGAAGCCAATCATCGGCTTCTAGTGGGTGAAGTCCCTTGGAGTAGGTGGGTGGGTTGGTCTTCTGAAAATCACCCAAGGTAGATCGCTGGTTCTCATTGCCATTGCCACCATTGTTGTTGTTGTTGTTGTTGTTGTTATAGCGGCTGCGAGTTGTTGTAAGGCAGCGAGATGAGCTTGGCGCTCTTGCCGGGCATTTTCACGCTCCTCCATGATAAGTGCGAGAAGTTGGGTGGGGGTTGGGTCCGGTGGTGGTGGTGCTGATCCTGATCCTTCCGCATTGCTGCGACGGGGTGGCATCCTGAAGCACACCGGGTATAAGAGACAAGGCAAGAAAAGTTCGACTAAGGGAAAAGACGATCTCTCAAGTGGTTGATTAATCTAAGATTTATATGAAAATAGTTCACACAGATTTAAACAAGACAAACATACTTATATTTCACAAACAATACATCAAGGAGTTCACATCAACATCAAGCTTACAACATCAAGCTTACAAAGGATACATAACATCTGGTTTCCAAAAGAACCACTACTACTACTCGACTAGCTATAGGGGGTCAACCTAATCCTGCGGTAGTGATCAAGTCACTCGCCTACTGAGGTGGAACCTCCAGCTCTAACACGTCAGCATCTGACTGGTAGGCTGGCTCCTCGGGATCCTCCTCCTCGTCCTCGAGAACTGGCTCGAGTGGCTCCTCCTCCTCGTCAACTAACTCCTCCTCATCATCCTCCTCCTCACAGTCCATCTCCTCCACGAAGTCATCATCGTCACTGAGGAAAGCGTCGTTCTCCTTGCGGAGATCCTCGCCCTCCTCCTCCATCTCGTCAGTATGGTGCTCAGATCCTCAATCAGTCCATCCTGCTCTGCCACCTTCGTGCGGAGCTTCACGATAGTCTTCCTCAGCTGGGCCCTCTTCCTGAGAAGAGCAACCTTCTCCACCATCAGCTTCATCTCGTTCTCGCGAAGCTCAACGAGCGACTCGCGGTCGAAGTGGAGCTGAATCCTAGTGCGCAACAGATCATCCTGAGTGCACTGAAGTAAGATCTCCATGTCCATGATGTAGCTCCCAAACATCGGGTGGTAAGGTGAAGGAGTAGGGTGTCCATCACAGTTGCGCCTCCCGTAGAACCGGAAACGGGAGTCTACTAACTCCGCCTTGTGCTCCTCACAAAGTCGGGCTAGCATCCTCTGTGTAGCAGTACAGAGACCGTCAACCCAGGTGGCCTCCTTGGTGGTGAAGATGAGCGTCCTGGAATTGGGAGACTTGATGTTCCTGCGAACTGACGACTGATGAGCCAGCTCAGCCTTCCAACACCGTGAACATCAATCTGAGCTCCCTCAAACTCTGGAGCGGGGCGACCTAACAGCTTGGTCAACTCGAACAAGTCCCTCTCAAACGTCAGCTTGCTGTCCTTCTCCAGCTGAACGAACTCGGTCCAGTGGAGTGCCATCTACAGTTTTTAAGCAAAATTTTAAGTTAGTTAGGTGACAAGTATATCAAAATTTTAATATAGTAGGGCAACAAGTGAGTCAAATTTTAAACTTAATGAGAGGTGTACAAAATTTTAGGGATACTAAGGAAAATGTAATATTTAATGAGAGTAAAATTTTGCATAAGTAAGAGGATTGGAGATAAGCAATTTTCGAAAATACTTCATTCCTTTCTTTTTAGAAATTCATCTTTTGTAACATTTGACAAACGACCATGCTAACTAAGGTTTCCTAAAGTCAGGATGGCTCTGATACCAAGTCTGTGGGGACCCCGGACTAGCTGTCCGAAATACCCGATTATGCTTAACACAACGATCCCGTGATCAGTCTGTCGTTGCACATAATCCGAATTGGATACCAAAGTTTACATCCATTACAGTACCGAATAAAAGTCTTACATAAATGGTCATTTAGACCAAGTTCTTACATAGGTGCCTTCATGGGCCAAACCAAATATATCAGCGGAAGCTACGGCGTAATCGACATCATATTCTAACGATGACCCGACAGGCAGCTGACTTGTGGAGATCCTTAGTTGGCGTAGAAGTCGCCATATTCCTGCTCGCGTAGTGTTCCTCCTCGTAGTCTGGCTAGGACAATAGCCAGGGACGAAACCAATATGAGTACATTTGAATGTACTCGCAAACTACCCCAACATGAGTATGCACCAGTTTTATTTTAGTTGACAACTTTTCTTATTTAAAACATCTCTATATCTTTATTGAAAAAGGTAAGAAGAGTTTTATAACTATTTTAAAGAAGTCACCTTTTCATCTGTTTTTCCAAAACTCCTCCTTTTCCGACCATAGCCCGTCATGGTCCACTTTCATCCAACCACCTCATACCGATCCGTTGGTATAGGTGTAGGAAACAATCTCCACTTCATTTTTCTTTTAAAAACTCAAAGCCTTTTTAAAACTTGCACAAGGTCTTAGGACAGTCTCCCAATTGTCCATATCCGAGGACTCGGCTATTCGAATAGTTTTAACACTCTGCAGAGGTAGCACGCTTTTAACCCACATCCATCCGGCAACTCATCGTGTCTGCCACGTCTCGCCATACCAGGTGTATGCGAAGTAAGCCGCCGGCCATAGCCTCTTATTTGCTCATGCTAGTATAGGATCCTTCCCATATGACACTTTCCATCGACACCCAGTCCGGTTTCCCGTCAGAAACCCTAAGTGTGAGGACTCATAGTTTTGTCCGGCGGTTTATGGTGGAACCTTCTATCCTCCCCACCAACTTGTGTGAGGACCCGGGTCAGGGGGTAGATCCTCGGACCATCCCCTCATGCATAACGGAGTCATCTCCGTCGATGAGGTATCCCATACTAATAAGAGCAAACTACATGACTACGCCTTTTCCCATATGTGGTAAATGTGGTCGCACAGGGTAGGATTGGTTTCCATAGTACTAGGACACTGTGCATTTTTCACAAACATCACCATTTTTCCACCTTTCCAACACAGCACCGACATCTCGGCGTTCCATAAACTCACAAGACATTTCAAAGGAGTTTTGAATAAACAACATTGTTTTCCCATCCTAAAGTTTTATATAAACTACTACATAGGGTGGCAAAATAATATCCATATATTTTTGAAATGGGTTTTGTAAATCTTGCTTTGAGAGTAAACATGTTATGAAAGTAGATGCATATGTTGGTAGTGCAAGCTCAGAGAATAGCTTGCCTTGCTTGGCAAAGTGATCTTGCTCTTGTTCTTCAAATTCAGCAAACTCTCCTTCCTCGATATATCCGACAACGTTCTCGTCTAATTAACAAACAAACAATGCAAACAATCACTAAGCTATACAAGCAATCACCTCAACATAACCATCATCAACATCACAATTAGCTACTGCACACATCAAACCACACAATTTGGTTTTCAAATAAATTGAATTAAACATTATTTAATTAAGTCCAAATTATGGCAGAAACTAGTTATTCATATTTAATTCCAAAAATTAAACCCTTTTAGGGGTAACTAAACATGGATATATGTGAGCTAACAAAATTGGTTCTAACTCATTTCGATCAACCAATAAACATAATGGTCTGTTTTAGTCCAGAAGGGTTTATCTTAAAGTCAACAATTTATACTACTTAATTAATTCTACCAAAATTAGGGGAGCTAACACAAGGCAGTACTAAGCTAGCAAAACTGGTTTGGAATTATTTGGACTAACAGAGTATCAGAAACAAACAAGTTTAGATTTTAAACCTTCTGTGGTATTTTTAATAATACTTTTTAACTATTTAATTAAATGACATGAGACCAATTGTGTTGGTTAAACAATTTCATAAGCTTTCCAGAACAATTGAGTTTGATTTATTTGGATTCTTAAATCTCGAGATATTGAATTTCAAAGATAGGTCCAGTACTGTTTTTCCAGAGAAAATTGAAATAGAAATTCCTTCTCTCTGGATAATGTTGAGATTTCTGACAGGTGGGGCCTACTGGTCAGTGACTCAGGGTGTGCGTGGAAAAGAATAAAAGACTGACGGGTGGGGCCAGACAGTCAGTGGCTTAACTACAGCGAAGCGGTACGTGGCTGTTGGATCTGGATCCAACGGTCCACGATCAAAGGCAACGGCGGCGACCAAAAACTGGCGGCGCCGCCGCGCCGGCGTCACTGTGACGGTCGGAACCTCACCTAGGGGGCTCGGGAAGGCTCGGCGAAGTGGTGGATCGACGGCGGAGGCTCGGGGAAGTTTGTGGTGTGAGCTGCGCTTGCTGGGGAAGGCTGGTTCGTCGGCGGCGAGTTCCCGGACTTCCACGGCCTCGGCAGCGAACTCCGGCGACCTCCAGGCGACGCGGCTGTGCACTAAAATGAGGGAAAACGAGCTCGGTGAGTGCGGTGAAGGTGGAGAACAAGGCTCAGGACAGAGAGGTGACAATAGGGTTGTGTGGCGTCGCGGCCATGCTTCACCTCGACGGCGGCGACGGTGCAGCCGTGCACGGCCTCCTGCGGTGCACAGATGGATCGAGAGGGGAGTGTGAGGGAGTGAGAAGGTGTGGTGCTTCTAGAGGGGCGTGGGGGTGGCTTTATAGGGCAGGGCTGGTCCACGGTGGTCATGGTTCACATGGCGGCGTCCATGGCGCACGGAGGTGATCCCTCGATCGATTCGCGCGGCTAAGTACAGGTAACGTGGCGGCGAGACGTCTACCGGGGTCCGGGCTTCTTCTAGAAGCGTCTAGAGGGACGGTGCGTGTCGGGGAGCTAAGGGGGGGACGAATTTCGCCGGCGCCATCCAACTCCTCTACGGTGGCCGTCGAGGAACCGCGGCTTAAAGGCGATGGGAGAGTGCTCGGGTTTCTTCCCCTGCGGTGCAGAGAGGTGCAGAGGTACAGAGGCGAGGGAGAGCGCGGCCAGGGGGGGCCCTGGCGGCGAAGAAAACGGCGATGATGGTGGAGGCGACACGCGACGGCGTCGGGGCTGAGGTCGATGACCTTTTTGCAGAAAACCCTTCCTCCCTCTTTTCTTTTATTTTTCAGTTTTATTTCAATATCCAGAAGCTTTTCCTGGATTTATTTGAGGTACTTAAATATTTTAGAAAATTCTGCAAATATTTGTGGGGCCTCCCCATAACATGTAGAAGCTCCACAAAAATTGGCATTGCCAAATAAAATGTTTGGCAACATTTTCTTTCATAGTACTTGTTTAAGGTAATTTGATTTATTTCTATTTGTTTTTATTTTAGAATTTTAAAACAAGTTCAAAAATAATATTTGAGATGGGAAAGTAGTAAGAACAAAAAAAATGGGAGAGTGTTTACATTGCATATCCACTGACTTTGATTTGAAAATAATTGAATTTGTCACTTTGAGATTTTTAAAGTGATAACTTGCTATTTTTATTTTCTTGCTTTTAATTTGGATTTTGGTTTCTTGATTTCTTATTAGTGTTTACTAGAGCAAACACTCACACAACCAGCAAGAACAACATCTCAAGTAACAAAAGCAATTAACATACAATAGACAACAAAAGTTTTTTTGTTGGCTCTCATTTTTGGAATATAATCCTGATAATAATTTTGGGATGTTACAGCGTGGGTTCGCGCGAAGACAAAGACCGCGTGTTGACTGCCGTGGGTGCTGCGCAGAAGACCACAGCGGTACTACCGCCTATTCCAGCGGTAGTACCGCTGGCACCAGAAAAATGCTCCCAACGGGCAGATTTTGAAGTGGGGGTACTTAATGACCTTCTCCTACATTGAGAAGAGTACCACGACCAGAATAAGCTCCCCCACCATTGTTGAAAGCTTCAAACCTATAGATCTCTCTCCCTACCCACTCAAACACCTTGTCCTTCTAGGACTTGGGAGAGTTGACCTAGATCTACACTTCCACCCAAGCGATTTGATTTTCCCCTCCGTTCTTGAGAGGGCTTGAAGCTTGTAAGTTCGTTGATACTTTGGATTGTCGTTGGTCGTTCTTGTGGCTTTGGGAGCCGCGGGGACTAGCCGGGAGCCTCCAATTAAGTTGCGGAGTCGTGCCCTGGCCTTGTGATTCTTGTGGCTTTGGGAGCCGCGGGAATTTGGTGAGAGCCTCCAATTCGGTTGTGGAGTGTGCCTCATCCTTGTAAAGGTTTGTTGCCGACCTCGAGGGCATCATATAGTGGCTCATGGAACTCCTCATCGGAGGATAACACGAGGGAGATACGGTGTGCCATATCAAGGCTATTCGGAGTTCACTTTGTGACTCGGCACCGCTCCAACGGAGACGTAGCTTCCATTGGGAAGTGAACTTCAGTAGAACATCTCCGCGTCACCGTGTGGTTATCTCTTAACCTTCCTTTACTTGTATTGCTAGCTTATCTTGTGTAGAATATCTTGCTAGCTTGTTTATTGCTCATCATATAGGATTGTTCACCTAGTTGCATATCTAGAGAACTGATATTTGAGCAATTCCCAAATTTGTATCAAAAGAAAAAGAAAATTTGTAGTTGCCCATTCACCCCCCCTCTAGTCAACCTACTCGATCCTTTCAATTGGTATCAGAGCAAGGTCTCTTTATTAAGGGCTTAACAGCCTAAAGAGGAGGATGGCTAGCGAGGAGGATTTAAAACTTGCTAAGGAACTACAAGAGAAAAATGATCAAGAACTAAGTGATGCGGGGTAACCCTACCCGACGATGATGCCCCGGTCACCATGAATGCCATGATTAAACTCTTTGGGTTCATGAAAGGCAAAATGGTGGACGAGGTGTATACTCGGGTCACTAATAATCAAAATGCCTCCCCATCAACCGGTGCCCCTATCGTTGAGGTGTTGGTTGATAAGGATAACAAAGAGCAACCTAAAACTAGTGAGAAGCCCCCTCTTAACTTTGCTCCACCTACTTCATATCTCACTCAAGTTCCACCCACCCAACCTCATATAACCAACCTAAGTAGGCCACCTCCTAAGCTTGATAATACTCGTTATTTCACTTGGAAGAAATCTATGGAGTCTTATTTTCGCAGCTCGTCGGTGCATCTTTGGAGGGTGGTTCTAAATGGTTATACTCCGGTTGATCCCAACAACTTGACAAGGCAAGAAGAGATTGATGAAAAACTTTATGCCAATGCCAAGCACATCCTTGAGAGTGCCATGACCGCCCATGATGAAGATCAAGTGCGGAATCTCAAAACCACCAAGGAGGCTTGGGATTTTCTCGCATCCGTATATGAAGGAAATGAGGGCCTTCAACGCTCCAACGACGCCATCCTTCAACATCAAGTGGACAACTTCATCATGCTAGAACAAGAGACACCATCGAATCTCTTCCGAAGACTCATCAAGCTTGTTGTGGCATGTAGGGAAAATGGAAAGAAAGATATGGATGATGAATGGGTCAAAGCCAAGTTCCTCAAGACTATTGTTCCATACAATGAAAATATGGTGATGAATCTCCATACAAGAGCGGACTACAAAACAATGTCTCCCAATGACATATTGGCACAATTCGTCACTTATGATACCTTGAAGGCCACTTCCCAGTCTTCCATCAACCAAATTCGTGGCACAAAGAACCTTGCCTTGAAGGCTCATGTGGAAGAATATCCAAGATATGAAGAAAGCACAAGTGGTCATCATGAAGAAGATTTTGTGGGTGAACTCAATGAGGTGCTTGCTCTTGCCGCCACCAAGTATTGGAGCAAAAAGAATATCAAGAGCAACTCCTCACCTAGAAGCAACTTCTCCCCACAAATGAAAAGAATGTGCTTTAATTGTGGAAAGGATAATCACCTTGTGAAGGATTGCCCCTATGAGAGAAGAGAAGATTTTGGAGGCCAACTCATCTTAAAGAAGAAAAAGTTCTTCACCAAGCCTATCAAGTACCTCATCAAGAGAGAACCTCAAAAGGCTCTTGTCACCGCAACACATGAAGAAGAGTATGAGTCCGGTGGCGAAGAGGAGAATGATGATACAAGTGAGAAAGTGGGGATGGCGGCTCTTGCAATGGGCAACCTTCCTCCTTCATTCGCACCCCTCTTCTCCGCTCCAAATGACAACAAGATCCCCAAGCCTATGTGCCTCATGGCCAAGGAAACCAAGGTGAATTCCCCACCTAAAACTATCTCCTCGAAACCATCTCTCTTGGATTGTGTTGAGGATGTAGGGAAAAATGAGGAGGACGAGGATACAATTACCCTCTTTATAAACAAGCTCCAAGGTCCAACCAAGAAAATGGTTGAGGCTCTAATGTGCCAATATGGAGAAGCCAAACACCTCCTTGAGGAGAAGGAGATTAGGATTTATGAGCTTGAGGGGCATGCACGTGATCATGCCGATAAAATTGCTGAGCTAGAAGATCAACTTGTTGAGGAACAAGTGTTCCGGGAGCAACTTGAGGAGACCCAAGCCAAGGATTTATCCAAGGCAAAAGAAACCCGTGAAACCTCCATTCAAGTTGCTAGTGATCTAAAAATTAAAAATGATGAGCTTGTAGAGAGTCATAACAAACTCCTTGAGAATTTTGAGCAACTTAGGGAAACCCACAAGGTGACCTCAAGTGAGCTCACCAAGCTCAAGGGGTCACATGCTAAATTACAAGCTCAATTTATATATGCTAGCTTCACCACTCCTCATAATGATAAAGATGTCAATGCTTGTGCTACTAACCCCTTATGTCTTAAAGCATCTCTCATGGAGGAGAACACTAGGTTGAAGGTCCAACTTGAAAAGGGCCTAGCCACTTGCATCCAAGGGGAAAAGAACCTCAATGATCTTTTGACTAATCAAAAGGGAGTGGTTGGCAAGGAAGGGCTTGGTTTTGCTCCCAAGTCCAAGAAGGCAACAAAGAAGAAGATGCCTACCTCCCCTTCAAAAGATGTTGTATTTGTGAAGGAGGGGGAGGTGGGCAAGAAGAATGCCGAACCCATTGTGGGTGGTAAAGCCACAAGGGGCAATGCCACTCACAATGACTTTGCCGGAAAATATAACCCCTCATATGTGCTTATGAAATCTAGAGATGGTTATGTTTTTGCTAAATATGTTGGTACCTCATATGGAGATGATTATCACTATGCTATTTGGGTTCCAAAGACCCTTGTGACTAACAAAAGAGGACCCATTCCAAAATGGGTACCTAAATCAAAGACTTGTTTTATTGTAGGGCTTTTCTTCCGGTGGATCTTCATGGCTTATTGATAGTGGGTGTTCATCTCACATGACCGGAAGCAAAGAAGTAGTAAAGGGCTTATTGAAACAATTACTCTCATTCTCTCATGTCACCATTGGGAACAATACAAGACTTAAGGTATTGGGATATGGCAAGGTGGTGATCACGCCGGAGTTATCAATTGAGAAGGTCCTCCTTGTTGAATCCCTTTCATATAATCTACTTTCCGTTGGTCTATTATGCGATGCCGGTTACACTGTTATCTTTAATAAATACCACGTGACCATCATTTTCACAAAATCTCTTAAAGTAGCCTTTGTTGGATTTCGTGAGAACGGTTTGTATGTGTTTGATTTCTCGAAAGAGACCACTCAAATTGCCACGTGTCTAATGGCTAAATCCGACAAGGGTTGGCTTTAGCATCGTCGGCTAGGCCATGTCGGTATGAGAAATTTACAAACTCTTGTAAAGGGTGGACACGTGGTAGGACTAACCGATGTTAATTTTTCCAAAGATCGTCCTTGTAGTGCTTGCATAGCCGGAAAGATGCATGAAAAGAATCACCCCAAGAAGACCATTATCTCCACTAAGAGGCCTTTGGAGCTCCTTCATATGGATCTCTTTGGGCCTCCCACATATGATAGTCTTGGTGGCAAGAAATATTGTTTGGTAATTGTGGATGATTATTCAAGATATTTTGGACTTTCTACATCAAGAAGAAGAGTGAAACTCAAAAGATATTCATTGACTTTGCAACCCTAGTTCAACGCCAATATTTTAGACCGCATTACCGTAGGGGAAACCCCTACGGTGTAAATTTTCAATTAAACAAAGGGCGGGCTAAAAAGAGTTTACATGAAGAAAAAAGAAGGAAAAAAAGGAGGTGGGTCACAACATAATGACCCAGCCTACACAACACCACACCACACACACCAGGAAATTAACTTAGTGTACTAGAAACCCACTCGACAAGATGGTGTACAAGAGGCTTTTTGATCCTGTATTGGTGAAGGAGTATGTCCTGCCTGGTTCAAATTTTCCAACTCTCTTGAGAAGGAGTCACCCCGTTAAAGATCCAGTCGTTACGCTCCTTCCAGATATTCCACACAACTGAGGTAGCGACTTCAAAGAAGCATGGACCTGAGAAATCCCTGGCTTCTTCGAGCACCCTAGGGCAAATCTGGAGTGTCATATTCCAGTGAATTGCAACTTTGTTCCAGCAGTCCCGTGCGAGATTTTGGCAATTAGAAGTGACAATGGTACGGAGTTCAAGAATTACACTATGGATGATTTCCTAAGTGGGGAGGGCATTCAACACCAATATTCCGCTGCATATACTCCCCAACAAAATGGTTTCGCCGAAAGGAAGAACCGCACTCTTATTGATATGGCAAGAGCTATGATGGCCGAATTTCATTCCCCATACAACTTTTGGGCCGAAGCCATCAATACCGCTTGTCATTACTCAAACCGGCTCTTCTTCCGTCCTCTCATGGAAAAGACACCATATGAACTCCTCACCGGTAAAAAGCCAAATGTATCTTACTTTCGAGTCTTTGGTTGCAAATGCCATGTTTACATTAAAGGTTGCAAAATTGCTAAAATTGAATCTAGATCTTTTGATGGTATACTTGTTGGATATGCCGCAAAGTCTCATGCTTATAGGGTCTTCAACATATCCACCGGGTGTGTTGAAGAATCTATGAACGTGGAGTTTGTCGAGGATAATGGCTCCCAAGTGGAGCATATTGATCATGATGATGTAGGTGATGATGCTCCATCTCAAGCCATAAGAACTATGGGGATTGGAGAACTTATTCCGATTGAAGGACCTATTGATGATACTCAAGAAGAAGGAACAAGTTCTACTCAAGTTGAGCCATCCACCTCAATAGTTGATCAAGAAACTATTCAAGAACAAGAACATGATATTCATTCACATGATCAAGAAGATGGTCAAGACCCACCCAACTCTAGTGGTGAACAAGAACATAATGAACCCACAACCCAAGAACTCCACTTCGGGTTGACCATGAGCAAGATAAAGGCAATGATGAAGATATTTGTGTTGGTGAAACAAGTGGTCAAGCCATGGAACGCCGGGTCATCTGGCGTGCATCAACATTGGATCATCTTTCCCACTTCAAAGAAAATATCCTTGGGAGTATTCGTAGGGGTGTGTCCACACGCAAACAATTATCTAACTTTTGTGGTCATGTCTCTTGTTTGTCTAGCCTAGAACCTCTCAAGGTATATGATGCTCTTGAAGATATGGATTGGGTTGCGGCTATGCATGAAGAGTTGAACAACTTCGAGCGCAACAAAGTATGGTCATTAGTTGAAAAACCCAAAGACACATGCCATAATGTCATTGGAACCAAGTGGATATTTAAGAACAAGCAAGACTCACATGGTCAAGTCATCCGCAACAAAGCAAGATTGGTTGCACAAGGCTACACACAAATCGAAGGAGTCGACTACGGTGAAACCTATGCCCCCGTTGCTAGACTTGAATCCATTTGCTTACTAATTGCTTATGCATCTACTCATAATATTGTCTTATACCAAATGGATGTTAAAAGTGCTTTCTTAAATGGTCCACTAAATGAGTTGGTGTATGTTAAACAACCTCTGGGTTTCGAAGACCCTAAATTTCCTAACCACGTCTACTTACTACATAAGGCTCTTTATGGGCTCAAGCAAGCTCCACGTGCTTGGTATGATCATCTCAAGGAGTTCTTAGTAGACCGTGGCTTTGAAATTGGGGTAATAGATCCCACTCTTTTTACAAAAAGGGTAAATGGAGACTTTTTCGTATGCCAAATATATGTTGATGATATTATCTTTGGTTCCACTAACCATGAATTTAGTGATCAATTTGGCAAGCTAATGACCAAGGAATTTGAGATGTCCATGATGGGAAAGTTGACTTATTTTCTTGGCTTTGAAATCCACCAATTTCGAGAAGGAACATTCTTATGTCAAGCCAAGTATATTAAGGACATGCTCAAGAAATTTGATATGAACAATGCCAAGCCATATAAGTTTCCCATGGACTCCAAGGCGGATCTTCACTTAGATCCGGATGGTAAGGAAGTTGATCAAAAGCTTTATCGTTCTATGATTGGATCTTTGCTTTACCTTTGTGCATCTAGACCAGATATTATGTTTAGTGTGGGTATGTGTGCAAGATTCCAATCAAGTCCTAGGGAAAGTCATGAAACCGCGGTTAAAAGGATTCTAAGATACTTGATGGATACTCCTAACTTTGGTCTTTGGTATCCCCAAGGCACAAGCTTTGATCTTGTAGGTTATTCGGATGCGGATTGGGCGGGTTGCAAAATGGATAGAAAGTCAACTTCGGGTACTTGCCAATTCCTTGGTAGGTCCCTTGTGAGTTGGTCTTCTAAGAAGCAAAATTGTGTGGCCTCGTCCTCCACCGAAGCCGAATACATTGCCGCCAGAAGTTGTTGTGCACAACTATTATGGATGAGGCAAACTTTAAAGGATTATGGTGTCATTTGTGACAAAGTGCCTCTTTTATGTGATAATGAAAGTGCCATCAAAATTGCTCACAATCCGGTTCTTCATGGGAAGACCAAGCATATTGAGATCCGGTATCATTTTATTCGAGATCATGTTGAGAAGGGTGATATTGCAATCAAATATGTCAACACCAAGCTTCAACTCGCTGATATGTTCACAAAGCCTCTTGGTGAAGCAAGATTCAAGGAGTTGAGAGGAGAACTTAATGTGGTGGACATAAGCAATTGGATTTAGTGGACTTCTTGCATACCTACCCATATTAGACAATAGTTATTTGGTTTGGATGTCGGCATAGACATAGGGGGAGTGTAGCTCAATTCATGAGTCAACACTCACTTTATAATGCGCAAATAGACAAATCTTGCATGATAGTCACCTATGTGACAAATGTGCTTCAAATATGAGTTTTGATTTTGAGCCCAAGATATATCTTCGCGGCTTCAAGTCATACATACTCAAACATGGTGGCCTAGGCCACCGCCCTCCTCCTTATGAGGAGTTGGATCTTAATTGATTTTATTTGGGTATTTTTAGATTCTCATCTTTTACTTGTGGGAAATGTTCAATTTTTCCCACCCTTTTTCAGTTCATGAACTATCCTAAACCCAATTCTCATCTCAAAAGACACTTCATTCCAAACATGCTTTTGGTTTCATGCTCTCGGTACTTAGAAGGTCGGATCCGGCGACATGGCATTATGTTTACCCTCTTGGGCTTACACAGCGCGGTGCCCCAGGCGCCGGTACTGCTATCCCACTTTTTCGCTATTTCCCTTACCATGGTGCGAGAGCCCTTTGATCGGGCAAATAACTTAAATTTGGGCTGTGCAGAAACCAGCCGGCGGTACTACCGCTGGGTTAAGCGGTAGTACCGCTGGAGCGGATCTGGCGAGATTAAGGCTCAGGAGGGCACGGGAAGAAGTCAAACTACTTCTTTTTCCCTCACCCTCCCACTGCCTCTCCTCAGATCCGCCGCCGCCGACCTTCTCCGCCGCCGGGACGGAGACCTCCGGCCTCGGGACCTCCCTCCCTTGCTCCGGGGACGCTCCGGCACCTCTTCCTCACCCTTGACCCTCGCCATGAACACCGGTACGCCCTCTCCATCTCTTTCCTCTAGTTGATGGAGGAAGATGATAAGATGGAGTATTCCTTGTGTTCTTGACGAAATGGTTTGGTAGGGATGCACTTTAGGTAACCTAGAACCTTGTGTAGAAGTGTTGTGATGAATCATTGGATAGCTTTGTAGTTCTCCATCTAGATTTGTTGGAATCACCTCGGGATGGTGTCGTTGTTCTTCCCCGAATTATCTCATCAAACTTGGTGATTCCACCCCTCCTAGTTGTTGTACTCACCTCTAGACATTGGTTTCTCCAATTTTTGTACACCCGTGTTCTTAGTTTCCAAATCATGAAATTGCTTTGCATTTCTCATCCCCATGCTTCCTATCCATTGTTATTCACAGGAGAGGATGTTGGTCCGGGAGGTTCTCGTCGTCGAGCATACAAGAAAGCTAGAAGTGATGAGCCAACGGATGAGATCGAAGAAGAACTCCATCCGTCGGAACCAAGCAAATCAAAGATCGAGGCAATGATCCCTATTTTCATGAGTGATGCCTACGCCACTGACCGGGGAAACTTGCTTCCCAAATATCGAGGCAATGATCCCTATTTTCACAATGTCTTTCAAACCCAATGCTACTCCGAGATCCTTCATAGGAAGGCAGTGATGACCCACAAGTATAGGGGTTGTATCGTAGTACTTTCGATAAATAAGAGTGTCGAACCCAACGAGGAGCAGAAGGTGTTGACAAGCGGTTTTGATGAAGGATTCACTGTAAATGCTCACAGACAAGTTTTTAGGAGTTTTTGATATGACAGATAAATAAAGTACAAGTAAATAAAATGCAGTAATAATAGTTGCAGCGAGTGGCCCAATCCTTTCTACAGCAAAGGACAAGCCGGTTGTTGTACTTATAATGACCAAACGTTCTTGAGGACACACGGGAATATTGTCAAGTGCTTTCGCTTCATATAGTTGATTAATCTTCATTGTTTTGATAAGTGTTGTGTGGGTGAACCTATGCTAATGCACCGCCCTTCCTAGGACTAATACATACTTGTGATTATACCCCTTGCAAGCATCCGCAAATACAAGAAAGTAATTAAGATAAACTAACCACAGCCTTAAACTTTGAGATCCTGCTATCCCTCATGCATCGATATACCAACGGGTGTTCAGGTTTCTGTCACTCCGGCAACCCCACAATTGGCAAACGAATACACAATGCATTCCCCTAGGCCCATAAAGGTGAAGTATCATGTAGTCGACGTTCACATGACACCACTAGAAGAATAACACCACAACTTAAGCATCAAACCATTAAATATTACTCAACATAATTCACTACTAACATCAAGACTTCTCCCATGTCCTCAAGAACTAAACGAACTACTCACAAGACATCATACGGAACATGATCAGAGGTGATATGATGATGAATAACAATCTGAACATAAACCTTAATCCAATGGTTTCACCCAATAGCATCAATAACAAGAGTAATCAACACCGGGAGAGTTTCCCCTATGAAATAGACAAGATTCTACCCTAGATGTTACAGCGGAGACGGGGTGCAGCGGCGGTGATGATGATGTTGGCGGTGGAGATGATGATGATGATCCCGATGAAGTCCAGCTCGATGACGGTGATGATGGCGACGATTTCCCCCTCCGGGAGGGAATTTCCCCCGACAGATTTCTTCCTGCAGGGGAGCTTTTCGCTCTCTGGTGTTTTCCGCCTCGTGGAGGCGGCGGAATATTTCGATGGCCTCCCCGTGTGTTAGGGTTCCAGGGGGTCAAGTACATGAAGGGGGAACGGCTGAGGTGGGCCAGGGCCCCCAAACCACCTGGCGGCGCGGCTGGTGGGCCCGCCGCGCCAGCTGGTGAGGAGGGCCCACCTTGGCCCTTCTCAGCCTCCCCTTTTGGCCTCCTCATCATCTGGTAAAATAGGACTTCCATATGTCTCCTTCGATTTATTGATCTTCAGAAATAGTGCATCTCGACGGTGCTTTTTCCAGCAGAATCCTGACTCCGGTGTCCAATTCTCCATTATTCATCAAACATGCAAAATAGGTAAAATAACATAAGTAACACTTCTAAATATGAAATATATCGATGAATAGCAGTAAATTATGATATAAAATAGTGATGCAAAATGGACGTATCAACCCCCCAAGCTTAGACCTCGCTTGTCCCCAAGCGAAAACTGAGCTCAGTAAACATGACCACAAGTTTATGGAGCAAAGTGTCGATAAATAAAATACGGACAAGAAGCATCACATTCATTGATACACAAGTCATTCTAGACAGCAACTTCCCTTCATATAATCTAACTTGAAATAAGTAAAGGGAACCACGATGAAGTGCATAAAGAGAACCATGATTGGTGAAGGCAAACTTAAACTCTTGGTCAGAGAACAATTAACAGATCATACTTATCTTTCGAGAAGAGTCTTTATATCAGAGCTTATATAGCAGAACTTACATGCCTTAATCATAACAGTCTCCTTACAGTCATTGATAACTTTCAAAGTTATATTCATTCGGATAAAAGCTATTGTGCGAAACAAGGAAATGAGAGATATGATTAGAAGTATCAACACATATAACTAATTGGATCTCAACAACTCAAATGCTTGCTTGAGATAGAGAGGAATGGGTTTACTGACTCAACAATAATGTAAAAGATAGGCCCTTCGCAGAGGGAAGCAGGGATTAAATCATGTGCTAGAGCTTTTAAGTTTTGCAAAGCATATAGAGAGTATGAAAATAGTTGTTTGAGCTATGTATGTCGTTGTCAACGAATCGTAGTAAAGTGAACACTAACCCCTTGTCAACCAGACTTTCAAGAGCGGCTCCCATGAAGGACGTTATCTCTACCAGCAAGGTAGATCATCCCTCTTCTCTTTTGTTTACACATGTATTTTAGTTTCTTTATAGTTGACACTCCTCCCAACCTTTTGCTTACACAAGCCATGGCTAACCGAATCCTCGGGTGCCTTCCAACATTCACATACCATGGAGGAGTGTCTATTTGCAAATTAAGTTGCTTACTGATAAATCAGGGCAAAACATGTGAAGAGAATTATTAATGAAAGTTGTAGTTAATTGGGACTGGGCACCCCATTTGCCAGCTCTTTTTGCAAATTGTTGGATAAGCGGTGTATATGCCACTAGTCCATTGGTGAAAGTCTGTTTGACAAAAGTGCTAGAGAAACTCTACAGAACCCTCATGAGCTAATAAACAGTGACACAAAACTAGGAGTAATAAGTTTTGAATAATTTAAAGGTAGCACATGAAGTATTTACTTGGAATGGCGCAAAATACCATATAGTAGGAAGTTATGGTGGACTCGAATGGCAATGGTTTGGCTCAAGGTTTGGATGTATGAGAAGCATTCCCTCTCGATACAGGTCTTTGGCTAGCAAGGTTATGTAGCAAGCATAAGAGTTGAGGGATACAAACAATTATACAAGTGATAAGAATAATCATGCAATCTTCCTTAGAAGCACAAATAGTTTAACTTAAGAATACTAAGCTTATGAGCTACAAAGAAAGAAAGATCATGGAATAATATATTTGCATGCACTCCCCTCTCTACTTAAGTCTCAAAGTATTGTCTACTACTGACCAATGCTAAGTTTGCCAAAACCAAAAAGATTAACTTGGTGCTCTAAAAAGTGATCCCTATACTAACAACAAGGTTATCAATATGAAAGAGAATTGCAAGCTAAAATAAAGTATGCAGAAAGTAAATGATAAAACTTCTCATTAATATTTCATAACGGCAACTCACACCAAGGGATACATAGATAACCAACTAAAAGAGAGATACTTCCACATTGCAAACCATCATATAAGATAACTTCCCTACTCACGATATGACTTTATGGAAAAGTAAAAGGTAAAGATAATGATGTGATACCGCGGCACTCCCCCAAGCTTGGAACAAACCAAGGGGATGCCAATACTTATGATGAATTACTCCTTCGGTGGTGGTGGTGAATTGTCCTCATCATCAGACTTCCAGGGAAGGGGTTTCCCATCAACAAAGGACGACTTGGTTTCGATTATCCTGAAACTAGCAGCAGCGCTTATGTTTTTAAACCGAGTTTCATACTCACAGTTTTGATTCTGGACGTCATAGAGTTGCGCCTGCAGTTTGTTGGTGGTGTTGATGAGGTGAAATATGTCTTCCCAGAGTTGTGCAGTCTCCTTCTTATGTTCAGCGACCAGCGCGGACACCATTGAGTGGAAGACTCCCACTTCACGTTCCGCCAGCTTTTTGTATGTGAAGACCTCTTGCTCCAGCTTCTCCATCCTGGCTTCCAGGCTCCCTTCTCCTTTGGGTCCTCGCACGTCTTCCGTCCGCAGCTTTCCATCAACCATCTGCGACTCCTTGGGATGCATCTTCAGCTCATCCATGTATGGGGTGACGACGTTCACAAAGAAACTGTCCTTTGGAGGCTTCGATGAAGACATGGCAGCTCTAGATCTGAAAACAATATCTGGACAGAAACAGCTCGAAACGAAACACGATGAAAAGGCGAGATACGAACCTCGGGGGTTCGGGTGAGTTATATAGCAAAAAGTTTTACAACATAAGGTACAGGAGGAAACCTGATCGGAGACGAGCTCCGGGGTGCTCAAACCACCAGGCGGCGCGGTTGGGGGGCCCACCGCGCCGACCTATGGTTTGGGCACCACGGGTGCCGTCTCCCATCCGGTTCGGTCTCTTATTTTTCCATATTTAATAAAAACGACGAAAATATCTTCTAGAAAGTTATTCGCGAAACTTTTCTTACCGAAACTGTTACCTATTCGAATCGAATTCTGCAGTCCCAGAAAAATGTTCTTCAATGAAAGTTTCCGGAGTCACCACTTTAATTGTATCAACCTCTTCATTAATAGAATCTCCAGAAATATAATGCTTGAGTCTTTGACCATTTACCACTTGTGTAGAGTTATCTTTCAATGAAGCAATTTTTATTGCACCTGAACGATACACCTCCACAATAACAAATGGTCCTTCCCATTTTGAGAGTAACTTTCCTGCAAAAAATCTGAGACGAGACCTATACAATAGAACTTTCTCACCAACATTAAATTCTCTTTTAAGAATTCTCCTATCATGCCATCTCTTAACTTTTTCTTTAAAGAGTCTAGCATTTTCATAAGCCTCACTTCTCCATTCATCTAAAGAACTTAAGTGCAACAACCTTTTCTCACCGGCAAGTTTAAAATCTCTATTAAGTTCTCTCACTGCCCAATAAGCTTTGTGTTCTAATTCTAAAGGCAAGTGACAAGCTTTACCATAAACCATTTTATAAGGAGACATGCCCATGGGGTTCTTATAAGCAGTTCTATAAGCCCATAAAGCATCATTTAACTTACTAGCCCAATTTTTTCTAGATTTATTAACAGTCTTTTGCAAGATAGATTTAATCTCCCTATTTGACAATTCTACTTGTCCACTAGTTTGAGGATGATAGGCTGAAGCAATTCTATGATTAACACCATATTTAGCAAGAGTCTTTCTAAAACCACCATGGATAAAATGAGAACCTCCATCAGTCATAAGATATCTAGGTACACCAAACCTAGGAAAAATGACATCTTGAAGCATTTTTAAAGAGGTCTCACCATCAGCACTTTTAGTAGGTATGGCTTCTACCCATTTAGTGACATAATCAACAGCAACAAGTATATGAGTATTACCTTGTGAAGAAGGAAAAGGACCCATGAAGTCGAATCCCCAACAATCAAATGGTTCAATAATAAGAGAATAACTCATAGTGTCGTGGTGGGATCAAGACAGATGCCATGGGTATGGCTAAGATGGGGCTGAATGGTCGTTGGGGGAATCCGGGGAGGGTTTATGCACTCTTGAAGTGCACAAGCAAGAACACACCAAAAACCGCAAGAACACGAACTGAAAACCAACCAACCAAGAACACGAAGAACACCACGATGTACCCTGCTTCGGGGTCCTCTTGCGGGGGTAACACCCCTACTGCAGCACTATCCTAGTCAGTATATAGCACAAGATGACTAGTACAGGTCGCTCCTCGAGCTGTGGGATGGTACAATGGTGAGAGCTTGAGGTGGGAGATGAAGTTACAAGGAGAATGAACTAGGGTGCCGGGGTCTCTTTTCTTTCTTCTTCTTTGTTTTCGTCCTCCCCCTTGTCCTCCTTTAGCACAGGAGGGGTAGAAGCCCCTTATATAGGCTAGCCGGGTTACCATAGTGCCCCTCGCCGAGTACTGTAGCCATGCCTCTGCTTTGATCATCATTGTACTCCTGTCAGGGACAAGACATGACATGCCCATCCCCTGCATCACCACAGTGGAGCTAGGATGTCCCCTCTGACTGAGACAGGACGTAGCCGCGCCGAGCTACCTCGTAGCCCTGACCCCGGATCTCCCGGGGTCACCGGTCAGAGACGTGCTGCCCCGCTGAACCCGGGGCACGCCTCTGCCACGCTCCGTGACAGACGCTCCCGTGTCAGGCGGGAAGTGACTGGAGCATTGACTCCTGCCTGAGCTATGGCCTCCTGCGCATAAGATCTTTTACCAGGTCGGACTTCACTTCCTTCCCATAGCTCATCCTGCACTCACAACCCAAACCATAACACCGAGGTATTAGCTCGGACCCCTCGGCCCATGCCAACGGGATACCTCGGACCCCTCTGGTCCAAGCTAGGTCGGCCTGTACCCTCCAGGTTAAGACGAAGCTCGGACATTCCCAGGCCCAAACAGCTCGGCAATTTCCGTACCTCGGCACACCTTTGAACTCCACTCATGCCAAGCCTTGACCCTACCCGGGGGTACTCCCCCGACATTAGTCCCCGAAGCTGGTGCGGTCCTACGACCTCGGATGGAGGGCCGTAGCAGGTTCAAAACAAGCAAGGCACCATCGCCTAAACCGACCTCAAACATAGTTCCGCCGAGGTACTTCCCACATACCACCACCTAATCCGAGGTAGATATGTAACCTGAACTTTCCGAGCTATTTGACTCAGCACAATCTTGCCTCAAGATTCTCCGAGGCACGTGGCGAAGAATCTCTGTCCGGGCTTCGAAATCCGGACCTATGAAAGACAGGTCCTGACCACACGCCGCCCTCGTCAGCCGGACCCACCGAACAGCGCGCCTGCGCACTCAAGTACTTGACCAACTTGACTTCCTCCGACCCCTCGATTCTCGCGCTGACCAGCACAGGAAATCCGAGGTTCGGCGGTTGCCACTCCGCGGCCCACGATGTGGCCGATCGTGCGGCCACCAACCGCGCCACCGTGCGCTTACCCGCACACGATCCCGCGCCTTCCCGATAACCGCGCGGTAGTGCGCAGTTAACGCGTGCAGTTACCGCACGCTGCCCATAAATAGGCCCAGGGGGAGATTCATCGTCTTCTTCCCCACTCGCCCATTGCTCCGCGCCCACTGCACCGTGCACTCTGCCTCCATCGCCGCCGTCGCGCACTCGCCACTGAGACCTCGCCGCCGTTCTGCAACACGTTGCCTTGAAGAACCTCGCCGGAAACGCGCACCGCGCCTTGCGCCGCCACTCCGCCGTCGATCCTTCCCCGATCTTCGAGTACCTCACCGGTGAGTTCCTCATCTCCCCTCCATTGCCATCGCCATGAACAGGTTCATCCCTCGATGAACTCGAGGATCTGGACGAATCCGATGAATCTGAGGAACCCGATGCTCTATCTTTGCACTCGTTTTGCCATACTTAGATCTTGTCTAGACTTGTAGCGGACACACCCGTAGCATTGTCCTTTTAGGTTTGCCCCTTGATTGAACTCGAATTTATCTTCCTTTTTAGCTCACCGGTAGATCTTTGCTAGTATCCCGCCGTGGTAGAAACATGTTTCCCGCCTAAATCTTTAGCTCGGCTGCCTTGAATGACCCGAGGTATCTACTCCGGCTGAACCTTGAACTGCCCGAGGTACTTACCCCGGTTGAACCTTGAACTGTCCGAGGTACTTACCCCGGTTGAACCTCCCTTTTCTGCAGGAAAGTGCCAACATGTCGGCCATCAGCGAGAGAGGTGGATGGGATGGCTCGGACGTCACCGATGACGACATCAAATGGCTCAAAGAAACTCATCGAATCCCAGCCGAACTGCTGTATCGGCTTCACACTGGGGACGGCGAACCGATCGCCAACCCCGGCGAGAAAGTGGTGTTTGTCTCTCACTTCGAGCGCGGATTCGGACTTCCGGCCAGCAAGTTCTTTCGAGAATTTCTGAAGTTCTTCGGCTTGCAGCCGCACCACCTCCCAGCTAACTCCATACTACAGCTGTCGTGCTACGCAGCTTTCTCTGAAGGATATCTCGGCCTCTGGCCGAGCGTTGAGGGCTGGGCCAAGTACTTCCAGCTGAAGAAACAGAGCATCCCCAACAAGGATGTTGTGCACAAGGATATGACTGCCTGTGGGGCGGCCGCTATCTCACCCCGGCTGGGCTCCGAGTTCCCACGGATCAAAGGCCTGGAGAGCTGCAAGAAGTGGAATCGATCCTTTTTCTATGTGAGGAACCCCGGTACTGCCGACCTTATCAACCTTCCGGACTTCCAGCTCGGCCCTCCCACTGCACAACTCAATTGGGATTTCAACCCGGAGGACGCCTACGCCGAGGTTCAAGAGATCCATGAATACATGCTGGATCTCAAGAAAAGAGGGTGGAGTTCCGATGACATCCTCCGGACTTTCGTAGATCGAAGGGTCAGCCCCCTCCAACAACGAGCCCATAAGATCTGCCATATGGAAGGTCTACTCGATCCTACCCGGATCAGCAGCAAAGCGCTCTCCAAGGCCTCAGTTTGGCGCCGGGTCAAAGCCGTTGCCCAGACTGAAATGGACGAGGAGTGGACATGGGGCGTGGAGCCTCACAACAGAGAAAATCTTCCGGAGCAAGTGAGTACTTTACTAACTTTCCGAGCTTACGCTCCGGTCTTGCACACCTCGGTTGCTTCTTAACTCAACTCTTTTTTGCCACTCCTGCAGCGGTTCGCCCGGCAGCTGATCGAGGACGGCCCTGAGCCGTCGAACTGGGCTCCTGCCCGCCTCGCCCTGGAAGGTTCGGAGACTGACGACCCGGACAATGAGGATCACCTTCCGATCCCTAAGGCCGTTCCGAGGTCCGCCCCAAAGACTGGCTCCTCCAACCCGGGTAAGAAACAAGTTCCCACCTCCATCAGAGACTGGTCTGACGACGATGATGACGATGACGATTGCCAAATTCTGGAACCTGTCAACATTATTCCCATTTCATATGCTCCTCCAACATATAAGAACTTTCATCCAGCGTCTGCAGCTTCCCGGAAGCGCTCAGGACCTGGTACCTCGGATGCCGAGGCTTCCCAGACCTCGGATACTGCGGCGCCCAAAGCCAAGCGTGCCAAGAAAACCTCGGCGAAGCGCAAGAAACGAGGCCCCGTGGAGGAAGATGCGTAAGTCACGTTTGCTCCTCCTTTGCTTCTCCTTACTCCTCACGCTGCTCCGAGGTTAAGTTTTTTACACTCTAACTTAATCTTTCTCTTTTTTGTCTAGCCCGGCTCGGCAGATCAAGCAGAGCCACAGCTCAATACACTCACCACTGCCTCCAGTGGTTGAAACTCAGACCCCCGAAGTTGAGGTCAACCTCGGAAGCCCCGCCAGAGCCTCTCCTCCAGGACCGTCCATCGACCTTACCAGCCCGGAGAAGACCGTCTCCTCCCCAGTGCGCGTCTCCTCCTCCGAACTTCCACCGCCGAGCTCTGCTCCCCGCCGAGGTCAGACTCCTCCACCTCCTCAGAAAGATGCGGAGACAGACCGCGCCAAGACTCCGGCAAAGACCGTGCAGGAGCCTCGGCTCTCCCCCAAGTCTCAGGCTGCGCGCAACCAGCAGCAGCAGCAACAAAAGAAGAAACAACAACAACAGCAGCAGAAGCAACAGCTCCAACAGCAGCAGAAAGATTCTGTTGTTGAGCCTCCCAAACAGCCACAACAAACTCCAATGCCGCCACCGCCAACGGGACCCAAGGCTGCGAGCACCCAACTGGTGCCGCACGTTCCTGCGTCTGCGCCGAGGTCCACCTTGACCAAGACCGCGCCCTCGAGCTCTCAGGTCGCCACCTCCCGAGCTCTTTTTGCTGCTACCACTCAGCCGGACATCAGCAGCTGGGAGGTCGGGCAACTCCGGACCCAGAGCGGGAACAGCTTAGGCTCAGAGAAGCATTATGACATAGACTGGAACTCGGCTGACACTGCCGAGGTCTCCTCTAACCCGGGCTCTGAGCATCCCGTTGGACCCAGCGCCGTGCTCCAGTCCATTTACACCATGCAGACTGCAGTCCTCGATTGCAGCAAGAAGGCCTCGGTAAGTTTCTTTACAACTTTCTTTCTTCCTTTGATATCAAATGACCAACACATACTATTCCCAGTAGCAATTGATACTCCACCGAGTTAAAATTGCTCGGCTTGAATCTCAAAAACTTGTCATTTCTCCACGCTGAGTCCCCGAGGCCAATGCCAAGTCCCCGGGCCTCTTCGAACTGATCTCTCTATTTCTTCAGGAATGCAACAATGCTCGGACAAAGGTCTTCAAGAACCTCCTGCTAGATCACAACAGACTGAAGAAGTCTCACCGGACTCTTCTATCCGCCAAGGAGCAGAGCGACAAAGATCACGCCTCCAAGCTGAAGACAGCCGAGGATGAAATAGCTCGGCTGCAGCAAGAGCTGAACCGGGCTAACGAAGCCAAAACCACTGTGGAGGACGCCATGAAGGTCAAAGACCAGGCCGCCGAACAGCAGCAAGAGCTTGTCAAGACCCTGGAGAGCCGCGCCACCTCGGCCGAAGCCGAACTTACCGCCCTCCGGGCTATCTCGAAAAGCTGTTTGTCCGAGCTTACTCGGATTAACGACCAAATGGACAGTAAGTTTCTTTTCCCCTTTTCCTTATTTTCTGCCGACCTAGACCCCGTGCCACCGTATGTCTTATTTCAGCAACAGCCTTTTTGTCCTCTTCAGAGAACTTCGAGCACTCCAAGGACAAGGCTATCCGCGAAGTTCAAGCAGCTCGGGCAAAGAGGGCTGAGACAGAAACCCTCAGCGACAGCTGGGATATCCAGGACCACCTTGTCGCCCTCAATGCTCGGATCAGGCCGCTCAGAGCCATTGGAACCAAGCTGGTTGATGCTGCCATCGAGGTCCACCGTGCCCTCTGGCCCAAGGTTAATGCTCCCACTTGCATCGACGAGCTCGCCACAAAGCTGAAAGGAGCCGAGGCTAGACTTCGGGAGTGGAGATGCTCATCAGCTCGGGCTGGATCGGACAAGGCCCTGGTATTCGTGCTGTCCTGGTATGAAGAGATTGAGATCCATACTGTTACCTCCTTGCGCAAGGGCTCTCCTTGGAACTCCACCCCTGATGGCATTGCGAAACGCCAAGCAGCAGCCGACCTCTTTGCTAGCTATGCAAACACCCGGATCTTCAATGAAGGGCGCCTTTACTCAGAGGACGAAGAGAGCTCGGACGAGGAAGGAGAGTCCGGTGAAGAAAGTTCTGAGGGCGAGGAAATTGACTTTGACGAGCCTGAGAGTTCCAAGGGCAAGGCCGGCAACACCACCGAGATAGCTGAAGGCTCAGATGATGACTTCAGCTTCGACGACCTCCGAACTCCAAGGGCAAGTCCGGCACATCCGTAGCCACCGAGGTGATCTCCCCGACGTGACGGACACTCCGGCATCCACTCCAACAACCGAGGTTGCCTCCGCGACCGAGGTGGTTCCTGCGCCCGAGGTTGTTCCTGCACCCGAGGCTCCTTCTTCCGAGGCCTGAACTTGTCTCGAACAAAATATTAAATCCCCGGTATGCCGGGTGCAGATGTAACAGACCTTAAGTAGTTTGCCTTGCTACCAGTACTATTAACTTGCTATCCGAACCATGCTTTTCTACAACTTTATGCCGAACCCTTTTGGAACGAGTCCCCGAGTTCACCTTCATGTTTACTATATCTGGCATTCTTTGCTCTTGTCTACCATTTAGGCGTTCGACAGTCGAGTCACAAGATTGTTGTTTATAGCATACAGTACTTAGCAAATCTCGAAGTGTGTTTCCAAAACCATCCGACATAAACGAAAGGTAAAGACAGGGGTTAGTAAACGACACATGCCGAACTATATTTTTGGACCGAGTCCCCGAGCCCATTTTCATGTCTCCCACGCTTTTTCATCTTTGCTCTTGACTACCTTTTAGGCAGATGCCAGTCGAGTCACAAGATTAGTTACATAGCACACATTACTTAAAGTTTGGGACGAGGTTCAAAATAGTTCGGCATATGAACAAAACTGACAAACAGAAATAAAACACAAGCACAGGAGCGAGGCAGTCCCCGAGCTTCAACCTCGGAGTGCCGACATTTCATTAAGGATTAACCGAGGTTCATACATTGCGCCTTTCATGAGTAGAAAGGTCGGAGTAGAGCTATATTCCATGGTCGCCTGACCTCTGATCCGGGGTTGTCCAGCCCATCTTCCCTGGGTTCCTGCGCATCTATTAGATAGTAGGAATCATTGAGCAGAGCTCGGCTCACAATGTACGGTCCCTCCCATGGAGGTGACAACTTGTGCCGACCTTTCTTGCGCTGCACCAGCCTCAACACCAAATCTCCCTCGTGAAACACACGAGGGTTGACACTCCGGCTATGATAACGCCGGAGACCTTGCTGGTATATTGCTGACCGAGATGAGGCCAACTCTCTAGCCTCCTCAAGCAGATCTACTGCATCCTCCCGAGCCTCCTTTGCCTCGGCTTCAGTGTACATGGCCACTCTGGGCGCATCATACTCAATGTCAGTGGGTAGTACAGCTTCTGCCCCATAGACCATAAAAAATGGCGTATAGCCAGTTGATCGATTTGGCGTGGTCCTTAGACCCCATAGTACTGCTGGTATCTCATCAATCCAGCACCCCGGAGTTTTCAGCAGTGGTTCAATAAGCCGAGCCTTGATGCCGGCCAACACCAGAGCATTTGATCTTTCCACTTGCCCATTAGACTCCGGATGTGCCACCGAGGCTATGTCCAGCCGGATTCCCTTGTTCATGCAAAACCGAGCAAACTCTCCAACAGCAAAGTTCGTGCCGTTGTCCGAGATAATGCTATGAGGGTACCCATATCGCAGAATGATTTCCTTCAAGAAAGTCACTGCTGAATGACCATCCAACTTCCGAATTGGTTTCACCTCGATCCATTTGGTGAATTTGTCCACCATCACCAGTATGTGTGTCATGTTACCTCGGGCTGGTTTGAACTCTCCCACCATATCTAAACACCATACCGCAAACGGCCAAGTGATAGGAATTGTTTTGAGCGCCGAGGCTGGCACATGTGTTTGCTTGGCAAACCTTTGGCATCCTTCACATCTCCGGACTATGTCCTCGGCATCAGCAAGAGCGGTGGGCCAATAGAACCCATGGCGAAATGCCTTGGCCACTAAAGCTCTTGTGCTGCAATGATGTCCACACTCTCCTTGGTGGATCTCCAAAAGCATCTCCTTGCCTTCAGCTGGCTCGACACACCGTTGCAACACCTCGGTTACGCTTCTTTTATAGAGCTCCTTGTTTATGATGGTGTACGCCTTGGCCCTCCTTTGGATTCTCCTAGCCTCGGTTGTGTCACTTGGCAAACTCCCCTCCGTTATGAACTTCATGATCTGCTCCGCCCACTCCGGCACTGGGTGCAAAGGAAAAAGTTCCTCGTCCACCTCCATTGGTTCGGCCACCATAATTTTCTCCATTATTTCCTCCACCATCCTGCGACCAGTCCCCGAGTTTTGATGAGCAGTCCCCGGGTTCGGTGCGCAGTCCCCGAGCTCTGCCACGCTGTCCCCGGGTCCGAGCAAACGCAACCGACGTCTACCTCCATTGGAACAGGTCTGGGCTCTTGCTCAGCCGGGATGAAAATAGATTCGGATTCAGGGGAAGGTTTGATTGAAGGAGTTCTCAAGTGATTCAGGGCTACTCCCGGTGGTATTGCCTCCTTAGATGAACCGAGCTTTGACAACACGTCGGCAGCATTGTTTTCTGTCTGAGGTATATGCCTGTACTCACACCCTTCAAAGAACCCGGATATCTTTTGCACATGGAACCGATACAACGCCATGTTGGCATCCAGTGCATCCCAAGTTCCAGAAGATTGTTGCACCACCAGGTCGGAATCGCCGAAGCACTCTACACGCCGGATACCGATCTCCTTTGCCACCTTGAGGCCATGGATTAAGGCCTCATACTCCGCCACATTGTTTGACGCTGAGAAATGAATCTGCAACACGTACTTCAACTGATCTCGCTTTGGCGAGGTGAGGACTATTCCAGCCCCCAGCCCGATCTTTTTTTGGACCCATCAAAATGCATCTTCCAATAATTATAGTCCGGCCTGGGTGGCTCATACTGCATCTCGGCCCAATCACAAAAGAAGTCCGGCAACGCCTGGGATTTGATTGCATCTCTTCTCTCATACAGCGGTGCATATGGAGACACCTCGATCGCCCATTTGGCAACCCGGCCAGTTGCATCTTTGCACCCGATGATCTCCGAGATTGGAGCTTCGCATACCACCGTCATGGGATGCTCCTGGAAATAATGCTTCAACTTCTTGACCGCCAGGTAGACACCATACGTCATCTTCTGGTAGTGAGGGTAATTCTGCTTCGAGGTAGAGATCACCTCGCTCAAGTAATACACTGGTCTTTGAACCGACCTGCCACCTTCTTCGCGCTCCACCACCACTGCCACACTTACAACTCGGTTTGTGGCCGCAATGTAAAGTAACATCGGCTCATTGTGCAATGGTGATGCCAACACTGGGGCAGTGGACAACATCTTTTTTAGCTCATTGAACGCCACGTCGGCCTGCGGGGTCCATGTAAACCCGGTACTTTTCTTCATGAGTTGGTACAAGGGTAAGGCTTTTTCTCCTAGCCGAGCTACAAATCGGCTCAACGAGGCTAGACACCCCGTGAATTTCTGCACATCTTTCAGACACTCCGGCAATTTCATGTTCTCAATAGCTCGGATCACCAAAGGTGCACTTGTCCGGGTTAAGTTTCAACCTATACTTTCTCAGGTTCACAAATGTCTCCTCGAGATCCTCGAGGAGAGTATGTTTCTCCTTAGACTTGATGACAATATCATCGACATACACTTGCACATTTTTACCCATCTGAGAGTGCAGGCATTTCTGCATACTGATAAGTTGCCCCGGCATTTCTCAGACCAAAACACATGACACGATAGCAGTACGCCCCATACGGGGTAATAAAGGCAGTCTTTATTTGATCTTTCGAGTTCAGTGGTATCTGGTGAAAACCAGAGTACGCATCGATAAAGGACAACAGTTCACAACCAGCAGTAGAATCGATCACTTGATCAATCCGAGGTAATGGAAACGGATCCTTCGGGCACGCCTTGTTGAGGTTAGTGAAGTTGATGCACATGCGCCACACCTTGACCACGGCTGGCTCGTCTTTCTTCTTTTCCACCAAGACCGGATTGAATATCCAGTCCGGATGCATCACCTCCATAATGAACCCGGCTGCAAGCAACTTAGCCAGCTCATCAAGCACCACTTGTCTTCGGTCGTCTGAGAGACAACGGGTCGGTTGCCTCACCGGTTTCACCTCCGGCCTGACAAATAAAGAGTGCTCTGCCAACTCCCTCGGAACACCAGGCAGGTCCTTGGCTGACCATGCAAAGATATCCCGATTCTCACGGAGGAAGTGACAGAGCGCGCTTTCCTATTTCTCACCCAGCCCAGTCCCAATGAGGGCCATGCGCTCTGGGTGCTCCGGGTCAATGGGAATTCTCTTGGTCCCCTTGGGCACCTCGAACGCAGCAGCTAAGTCCGGGCTCATCAGTCCGGACGCGCCGAGCTACGTGGACTGCGCCATTGCCACCACTTCGTGCAGTTTCTTCTTCTCAGCTGCAATCACCAAAGCCTCGGCCAGATTAGATCCCGCCGAGGCACACTGAATGGCTCGCTTGTAATCACCCGAGATGGTTATGATCCCACTGGGCCCTGGCATTTTCATCTTCAGGTACGCCACATGGGTGGAAATCATGAACTTGGCCAGGGCTGGCCTTCCAAGCAATGCATGGTATGCACTCTCCAAGTCCACCACCTCGAACTCGATACTCTCAACTCAGCAGTTATCCTTGGTTCCAAATGCTACATCCACCCATATCTTGTCCATGGGTGCCAGGCACAATCCCATGAAAGGTACAACTGCTAGGCATTAACTGATTTGGGGATATGCCTAACTTCACCATTGTGTCCCGGTACATGATGTTGATGGCACTGCCATTGTCCACCAGAACTCGGGTAAACCTTACATTGTTAGTAGGCCCGCACAACATCGGATCTACCACCAGGGCATACCTTCCAGGGCTCGGCATGATCCGAGGTGTATCTTTCCTGCTCCAAGTGACCTCCTGCTCAGACCAGTTCATGTAGGTCGGCACCACCGGCATTACTGCATTCACCTCCATGGCACGCCTCTGCATACTCTTCTTGTCAGTGGGCTCGGTCACAAAGACCACATAGCTCGCATGAGCCTCTCTATAGTCATTTCCGGGGTATTCATACTGCTGGCTTGGTCCGGCACCATCATTGTTGTTGTTACCTCGGACGTTCACCACATTCACCGGTCTTGCCGCTGCAGGCCTCGGAGGAGGTGCAGTGGTTATTGGGGTAACATTTGCTCCGGACAGATTTGGGTTAGACCTCGGCTGAAATCTCTGAGGTGGTCCTCCTCTGTTTCCTCCGGCCCTTGCCCCTTCTTCCCTGATCCTGCGGTGCCAACTGCACTGCCGGGTTGAATGGTTGGCTGGCTTACGCGGATCGGTCGTATGGTAACGGCAAGGACCATCTATCATTGATTCATAAGTCAAGGGTGGCTCTGGGTTCGGACTAAATGCCGGACCACTGATTTTCGGCCTCTGGACACCTCCAGCTTCGGGCTGATCCGGGTTCACCGCTGCAACTTGGTTCGAGGTGTACGGGTAGTCTGGCTCCCTCCTCTTGTGTCCGAGCTCTTGGCGGTCACTGCTCCTTGGTCCGAGCCGGTTATTTATTGGCTCCCTTCTTCTGTTACGTGCTCCTGCCTCGGCTGCTGGCTGCATCGGATCACCAAGAGCGTAAGAATGTGCAACCCGGATTGTTTCTGCTAGGGATTTCGGCATATCTCTTTGGAGCCTCTGCCACAGCATGCTGCCATGTCGACAACCATCAGCAAACCAGGAAATGGCCTGTGCCTCTACAACTCCTTCACAGGAATTCCGAACATTGCTCCACCGAGTTAAGAATTCTCGGTCAGTTTCATGATCATCTTGCTTACAGGCCGCCAGGAGCTGAGGTCGGTTTGGCCTTTTGTATGTACTAGCAAAATTGCTGTAAAACGCCAGCTCCAAGTCTATCCAGGAGTTGATACTATACTCCAGCAAATTATTCAGCCAGATCCGAGCTGGACCTTCCAACATGTGCGGGAGATACCGGACCGCCCATCGGCGATTGCCCCCTGCTATGTGCACTGAGGATACATAATCTGCCAGCCAATCTTGCGGCTTGGTGCTCCCGTTGTATGGCTTGGCGTTCCGACCTAACTGGAACTGAGATACTGGTGGTGGTGGCTCCCTCATGATCCGAGGTCCAAAACATGCCGGACCAGGAGGGCCTTCCTCCTCCAGTTGCTCGGACAAGTAGATTCTATCCAGCTTGCTACGAACATCGCCTGGAGCTAACATCCGACCTCCTATCCGAGGTCCCAACGCCCCATCTACTCTGTGGTATCCAGCTCGCGCCATGGCCGAATCTCCATCATCATATCGATCATCGCCTTGACCGACATTCTGAGGTTGCTGAACATACTCCGGCTCTTGCTGATACTGCTCCTGTGGCCGGGGTTGTTGCTGATACCTCGGGGGCGGAGGTGGTTTACCTCGGCCAGTCGACGCTGCTTGCCCGCCATTCTGATTTCCCTGACCGGAGTTACCCTTAGCTCGGCTTGCATTACCTGGGCTGGGGTTTCCCTTAGCTCAGCTAGCATTGCCCTGGCCCACCTTCTGCTTTGCTGCTAACACCGGATCATACATCTGTAGCTGCTTGTTCTGACCCGAGGTAACACTCCGGGCTCGATCAGCTCCTCCGACGAGTGGAGACGAGGCTTGCCCCTTGGACACCTGACTAACTGGCCTAGATGAATAAACCATCTCTGAATCACCGGCCCGGCCCTGCGGAGAGCCTCATTCTGCTGGTTAGCTACATAGACCAATTCATTGACTCGCTTTTGCTGCGCACGCCATGCATCTCCAGTCAACCCGGATAGCTCGGCCCTGCCTGCCTCGGCAGCTCTGAGGTTCTTGGCAGGGGAACTATACACCACCTTCCAGTTGACACGCGACTCTCACTCCTAGCCGAGGTGGTAGGTCGAGCCTCCCTGTTCATCTCGTCATTGAGCCCCTTGCCTCTCTGCCGCACCCCGGCTAACCTACTGGTATCAGCTGCAACCGGGGTGAAGCCATTCGCTGCATTGTACTAACGCAGATCTCTATTGAACTCATCTCGGGCTGCTATCATGGCTACAGCCTCCTTTTGCAACAAGACACGCTTCTCCTCTAGCTCGGCCGCAGTCATCACTATATCTACTCCGGGATCTACAGGATCTGCTAGTGTCTCTGCTATCTTTGTTAGGACTGCACCTCGGCCCTGCACCTCAGGGGTGCCAGGCAACTCCTTCTCTAGCCTGGGCTTTGCAGCTCTCACCTTAGCCGCAACCTCGGCCGGCTTGGATCTGCTGGCATCTCCTCTGCCAGCGGCATCCACCGTACCGGTCATCATCACCTCGACGCAGCTCTCAGGGCGAGTGATACGCCGACCTAGCGCCGCAAGGAGAGGAGTTTCGTCGTCCACGAGCACCTGCTCCGGGTACTCGCGAACAACCTTGACAGCAACGTAGGTGACGAAGCTGCCGAGCATCATGGTGAAGCCATGCTCGGGGAAGGGCTTGCCGGCGAAGCACCCCGCGTTGTCGCAGACGAAGTTGAACTCACCGATCTTGGCGATGAGCCCGGAAAGAACACGCTCGCCTGAGCCCGTCCGGATGTATACTCCCTCCAACGCCTCAATCTGCCCCACGGTGGGCGCCAACTGTCGTGGTGGGATCAAGACAGATGCCATGGGTATGGCTAAGATGGGGCCGAATGGTCGTTGGGGGAATCCGGGGTGGGTTTATGCACTCTTGAAGTGCACAAGCAAGAACACACCAAAAACCGCAAGAACACGAACTGAAAACCAACCAACCAAGAAAACGAAGAACACCACGATGTACCCTGCTTCGGGGCCCTCTTGCAGAGGTAACACCCCTACTGCAGCACTATCCTAGTCAGTATATAGCACAAGATGACTAGTACAGGTCGCTCCTCGAGCTGTGTGATGGTACAATGGTGAGAGCTTGAGGTGGGAGATGAAGTTACAAGGAGAATGAACTAGGGTGCCGGGGTCTCTTTTTCTTTCTTCTTCTTTGTTTTCGTCCTCCCCCCTTGTCCTCCTTTAGCACAGGAGGGGTAGGAGCCCCTTATATAGGCTAGCCGGGTTACCATAGTGCCCCTCGCCGAGTACTGTAGCCATGCCTCTGCTTTGATCATCATTGTACTCCTGTCAGGGACAAGACATGACATGCCCATCCCCTGCATCACCACAGTGGAGCTAGGATGTCCCCTCTGACTGAGACATGACGTAGCCGCGCCGAGCTACCTCGTAGCCCTGACCCCGGATCTCCCGGGGTCACCGGTCAGAGACGTGCTGCCCCGCTGAACCCGGGGCACGCCTCTGCCACGCTCCGTGACAGACGCTCCCGTGTCAGGCGGGAAGTGACTGGAGCATTGACTCCTGCCGAGCTATGGCCTCCTGCGCATAAGATCTTTTACCAGGTCGGACTTCACTTCCTTCCCATAGCTCATCCTGCACTCACAACCCAAACCATAACACCGAGGTATTAGCTCGGACCCCTCGGCCCATGCCAACGGGATACCTCGGACCCCTCTGGTCCAAGCTAGGTCGGCATGTACCCTCCTGGTCAAGACGAAGCTCGGACATTTCCAGGCCCAAATAGCTCGGCAATTTCTGTACCTCGGCACACCTTTGAACTCCACTCATGCCAAGCCTTGACCCTACCCGGGAGTACTCCCCGACACATAGGCATTTCATTGCGTCTAGAGATATTACCAACCCTTTGACATTCATCACAAGATAAAATAAACTTTCTTGCATCCTTAAAGAGGGTAGGCCAATAAAAACCTGATTGTAGAACTTTTTGCGCAGTTCTATCTCCAGCGTGATGCCCTCCATAAGCACTTCCATGGCATTTCCTCAGTATTTCCTGTTGTTCATATTCAGGAACACATCTTCGCATAATACCATCGACTCCTTCTTTATATAAGTGTGGGTCATCCCAAAAGTAATGCCGCAAGTCATAAAAGAATTTCCTTCTTTGCTGAGCTGAAAAGGTTGGAGGCAAGTACTTGGAAACAATAAAGTTAGCATAATCAGCATACCAAGGACTATCTCGCGAACTTACACTTATTGCAGCCAATTGTTCATTTGGAAAGCTATCATTAACAGGAATAGGATCATAAGGAATGCTTTCCAATCTAGACAAATTATCAGCAACAGGATTTTCAGCACCTTTTCTATCTACGATATGCAAATCAAATTCTTGCAAAAGAAGTACCCATCTAATAAGCCTTGGCTTAGCATCTTTCTTTTCCATAAGGTATCTAATTGCAGCATGATCAGTATGAATAGTGACTTTCGAATCAACTATGTAGGGTCGAAATTTGTCACAAGCAAAAACTACAGCTAGAAATTCTTTTTCAGTAGTGGCATAATTCTTTTGAGCAGAATCAAGAGTTTTACTAGCATAATGAATAACATTTAACTTTTTATCTACTCGCTGCCCAAGAACAGCGCCTACAGCATAATCACTAGCATCACACATAATTTCAAAAGGTAAATTCCAATCAGGTGGTTCAACTACAGGAGCGGTGATTAAAGCCTTTTTCAAAGTTTCAAAAGCTTCCTTACAATCATCATCAAAAACAAATGGTACATCTTTTTGAAGAAGATTAGTAAGAGGCTTGGAAATTTTAGAGAAATCTTTAATAAACCTCCTATAAAAACCAGCATGACCAAGAATACTACGAATACCTTTAACATCTTTGGGACAAGGCATCTTTTCAATTGCCTCCACTTTAGCTCGATCAACTTCAATACCTCTTTCAGAAATTTTATGTCCAAGAACAATTCCTTCATTAACCATAAAGTGGCATTTCTCCCAATTAAGAACAAGGCTAGTTTCTTCACATCTCTGCAAAACTTTGTCAAGGTTGTGCAAACAATTATCAAAGGAAGTTCCATAGACGGAGAAATCGTCCATGAAGACTTCCACAATTTCCTCACAAAAGCCATGAAAAATAGCAGACATGCATCTTTGAAAAGTAGCAGGAGCATTACATAAACCAAAAGGCATACGTCTATAAGCATAAGTTCCATAAGGACAAGTAAAAGTAGTTTTCTCTTGATCTTGCGCTCTCACAGCAATTTGAGAAAACCCAGAATACCCATCAAGGAAACAAAAGTGAGTTTTCTTGGACAACCTCTCAAGCATTTGATCAATAAAAGGCAAAGGATAATGATCTTTCTTAGTTACTTTGTTAACCTTTCTAAAATCAATGCACATCCTATAACCAACTACTACTCTTTGAGGAATTAGTTCATCATTTTCATTAGGAACAACGGTAATTCCTCCTTTCTTAGGAACACAATGCACAGGACTTACCCATCTACTATCAGCAATAGGATAAATAATACCAGCTTCAAGAAGTTTTAATACCTCATTTCTTACCACTTCTTTCATCTTGGGTATTAAACGACGCTGATGCTCAACAACAGGCTTTGCATCAGGTTCCATGTTGATGGCGTGCTGACATATAGTAGGAGAAATTCCCTTCAGGTCATCAAGAGTATATCCCATAGCTCCGCGGTGTTTCTTCAACACTCCCAATAACCTTTCCTCCTCTGTACCTGAAAGTTTAGAGCTGATAATAACAGGATATATTTTCTTATCATCAATATAAGCATATTTAAGATTATCAGGCAGAGGTTTCAAATCAAAAACAGGATCCTCCTTGGGTGGCATTGTGGTACCCAAATCTTCCACAGGTAAATTGTGTTTGAGCATAGGTTGACGAAGGAATACTTCATCAAGCTCATTCCTTTCTTCCCTGAAGTTCTCGCTTTCATGATTCTCCATATGTTGCTGCAAAGCATTGTTAGGAGCAAGAACAATAGATGCAAGTTGAGCAATTTCAAAATCCTCACTAGGCAATTCAGTTTCATAAGGTGCTTTAGCAAATTTAGAGAAATTGAATTCATAAGATTCACCAGCAAATTTAGTAAAGATTTTCTCTTTCTTACAGTCTATAACAGCACCACAAGTATTCAGAAAAGGTCTACCAAAAATAATAGGACAACTATCATTGGCAGCCGACCCAAGTACAAGAAAATCAGCAGGGTATTTAGTCTTACCACAAAGGACTTCGACATCTCTAATGATACCAATTGGAGAGATAGTTTCCCTATTAGCAAGCTGAATAACCACATCAATCTCTTCAAGTTTACAAGGAGCAATTTCGTGCATAATTTCCCTGTAAAGCTCATAAGGAATAGCACTAGAACTTGCACCAATATCACATAAACCATAATAGCAATGATCACCTATCCTAACAGAAAGCACAGGAACACTAGACTTCCTAGAACTTTTAGGATGTGAGACAATATTAGAAGCATCCTCACAAAAGATAATGTGTCTATCTTCTAAATTTTCAGTGACAAGATCTTTAACCAATGCTACAACAGGTTCAACAGTTATTTGCTCATCAGGTTTGGTAGTTTTCTTATTACTTTTACTAACAACACCAGTTATGATAGTATGTTCCTTAATCTTATTAGGAAAAGGAACTTTTTCAATATAAGGTTCTGGAATAATGCGATCAACAACATTAACCTCAACACCTTTAGATATATGAGAAACAGATTCATCTTTATATGGTTCATGATAATTTTTAAAACCCTCCTTCGGCAAACCGAAATAGGAAGCAAAGGCTTTATAAAAGTTTGCAACAATTTGAGAGTCAAGACCATAAGTAGTGCTAATTTTGCGATAATCATCAGTATCCATAAATTTTTTAACACACTCAAAGTCATAGCTTATACCTGACTCCCTACCTTTGTCATTTTCCCATCCTTCAGTGTTCTCCTGAATCCGATCAAGAAGGTCCCACTTAAACTCTTCTTTATTACGAGTGAACGATCCAGCACAAGTGGTATCCAATAGAGTTTTATCTTGAAAGGAGAGTCTTGCATAAAAGTTATCAATAACAACATTACCAGGAAGCTCATGAATGGGACATTTGAGCATTAATGCCTTCAATCTCCCCCACGCTTGAGCGATACTCTCTCCATCATAGGGCCAGAAGTTATATATGAGGTTCCGATCCTTATGAATCTCACTTGGAGGATAGAATTTGGAGTAAAAGAGAGGTACAATTTCCTCCCATCCAAGAGAATACCCATTCTTCAGCAGTTTATACCAATGTGCAGCTTTACCAGACAGTGATAGAGAGAATAATTTCTTCTTAACTTCTCCCATCGAGATACCTGCACACTTAAATAACTCGCACAATTCATGCAGAAATAACAAATGATCTCCAGGATGGACAGTTCCATCTCCTGCATAGCGGTTATTTGTGACACGTTCAACAATTTTCATAGGAATTTTGAACGGTATTACCTGCTCATCTGGCGCCTCCTCTACTACCTTAGCAGTGGTAGTTGTTTTCCCAAATAGGAATTCAAGAGAAGACCCCTCCATAATGAGATATAGCAGCAGGCAAAAATAAAAACAGCACGTACAATAAATGTTTCCCTTACCAATTCCACTTACCAATAGCGCTACACTCCCCGGCAACGGCGCCAGAAAATAGTCTTGATGACCCACAAGTATAGGGGGTGTATCGTAGTACTTTCGATAAATAAGAGTGTCGAACCCAACGAGGAGCAGAAGGTGTTGACAAGCGGTTTTGATGAAGGATTCACTGTAAATGCTCACAGACAAGTTTTTAGGAGTTTTTGATATGACAGATAAATAAAGTACAAGTAAATAAAATGCAGTAATAATAGTTGCAGCGAGTGGCCCAATCCTTTCTACAGCAAAGGACAAGCCGGTTGTTGTACTTATAATGACCAAACGTTCTTGAGGACACACGGGAATATTGTCAAGTGCTTTCGCTTCATATAGTTGATTAATCTTCATTGTTCTGATAAGTGTTGTGTGGGTGAACCTATGCTAATGCACCACCCTTCCTAGGACTAATACATACTTGTGATTATACCCCTTGCAAGCATCCGCAAATACAAGAAAGTAATTAAGATAAACTAACCACAACCTTAAACTTTGAGATCCTGCTATCCCTCATGCATCGATATACCAACGGGTGTTCAGGTTTCTGTCACTCCGGCAACCCCACAATTGGCAAACGAATACACAATGCATTCCCCTAGGCCCATAAAGGTGAAGTATCATGTAGTCGACGTTCACATGACACCACTAGAAGAATAACACCACAACTTAAGCATCAAACCATTAAATATTACTCAACATAATTCACTACTAACATCAAGACTTCTCCCATGTCCTCAAGAACTAAACGAACTACTCACAAGACATCATACGGAACATGATCAGAGGTGATATGATGATGAATAACAATCTGAACATAAACCTTAATCCAATGGTTTCACCCAATAGCATCAATAACAAGAGTAATCAACACCGGGAGAGTTTCCCCTATGAAATAGACAAGGTTCTGCCCTAGATGTTACAGCGGAGACGGGGTGCAGCGGCGGTGATGATGATGTTGGCGGTGGATATGATGATGATGATCCCTGATGGAGGGATAATAACCCGGTAGGCCCATGAAGAGGGAAACGTGACCCGCCAGGAAGGAGGCCCGGTCAGGGCAGTTAGCCCTCAGCACGGGCCGGGTTATGTTTCTGGGCCGGCATCTTGGCGGTGACCCGGCTAAGGAAGGCGATATTTGGAAGGTACCAGAGGCGGTTCGAGAGGCGGTTGAAGACTTGGAGTGCACGAAGAATAAAGGAGTAGGATAGGACTTGGAGTTCGGGTAGAACCCGGCTCTATTGTGTACGCGGTCAGAGGGCCCGGTATCTATATAAACCGGCCCCTGAGCCATAGCTAGCAAGACTTTCATAATCCCCAAGCTTTAGGCGAGAGAACCATCGAGAGAGACACATAAGCTTTGTAACCTAGATCGAGATCCGGCTCTGTTGTCGTAGCCGGGTTATCGAGATCGAGACCAAGAGTAATAATAAGATAGCAGGAAGTAGGTCTTTATCTCCAATGGAGAGGCCGAACCTGGGTAAACCTGTGTCCCCTGCAATGCTAAACAATCTCCCAGACGCCAGTGTCGCCTTACCCAAAAACTCAAGCTACCCCAAAGTAGCATCTGCCGTGTTATCTACCCCACGACAGTTGGCGCCGTCTGTGGGAACCGCGCCAAAGGTGTCACCATCATGGGAGAAGCAAGGAGGGTAGAAAACTTGTTTTTGGCCAGATCACAGTCAATGAGCAAGGAGAATCCATCGTCGATGATTTTGGCTGGGGGCCGGAATCTGATCTACTTGAATCAGGTGATGTTATTCCAATTGGCAAATTTAATGTTTTTGTGGGCATGATTACAACTAGATCTGCTAGTAATGGAGATTATGAATCTGTGTCAGGAGCCGCCACAATTGTTCAATCTGATGGAGAGGAATCAGTTGGCACAGCTGAAGTTGAGGTCTTGAACACGCTGGAGGAACGGCTGGTTGACCGGTAGAAATCCCGGGTGACGCGGTGGAACAAGCCGGGTCGGAATCAATCTTGCCCCTGTTTGAAGGCCGGTTCGGGTATGATGCAGAAGAGGAAGATGATGAGGAACAAGAGTCAAGTCCAAGCCCGGTTCGTAGGGTAGCGGTGTACACCGCGCCTTCGTCCAGCATGCAACCATCACCATCAGCTGTTGTTCCACCGGCCTTTACCCCGGGTCAACAGCAGCTGCCCCCAATCTGGAATTGGCAGAACAGAGAGCTGATGGAGAGCCGGCTTCGGTCTCAGAGGAAAGCGAGGATACGGCAAGATACAGAAACAGTTTTGGGTTCCTGCATAACCGGGCCCAAGGAGAGGAAAGAAGTAACACAGCAGCTGCCCCGGCCCTGTTTAACAATGGCCTGGTCTTAGACCATCAGCCCTTACAAGGTTGGTTACTCCAGAAAACGCAGCAGTTAGAGCAATGGAATTGGATACAGCACGCCGAGCGTTGGAGCAGATGCGCAGGGACGCCGAGGCAGAGAGGCAAGAAATAGAAGCAAGAAAGAGGCAAATGGAGGATAACGAAAATCGTTTCAATGAGATGACCAGGGCGCACCGGAGGAGGCACCAGAGCCGGCTTGCCCCTGGAGAAAACGCTATAAACCCAGCAGTACTGTTTAGGACCCCAGAAGATCAACCAGTTGGTGTCACCCAGGTGGCTCCAGTTGTAAGGGCAGATGTAGAACCAGATAGAGGAACAGGAGCAGCTGGGGTTGCAGTGGCAACGGCGCCGGGTCTTCTCGCTGGGGAGCCAGGGGAAATCCGGGTCTGCCGCCCAGAGCACCAAGGTTCCACACGCCGGCGGGTCACTATTCAAATCCGGCGGATAACGTGTATGCAGCAACTTTGGCGCTTGATCGTATTCCATTGGGAGACACGCCAGCGGAGATTGAAGCCCGGCGTGCCATTGACATGTTACGCACTGCAGTTGTCCAGCAAACTCAGTATTCAAGGGAGAAAAGTGCATTGCATTCCACAACGTATCGTAGTAAGAGTCGCAATGGAGGTAACCCGCCATTGGCCGGGCCTGTAGCGGCACAGCAGCAAAACCCGCCCCAGCAAAATCAAAATCAAAACAATCAGCAGCATCAACCCGCCCCAGCAGTTTCCATAGCTCAGCAGATAGTCAATAGATCACGCGCGGGGAGAAGTGCGGGCAATGCAAACCCGGCAGTACCTGCAGCAGTACCACAAGGAGGACCGGGTCCTGCACCAGCCGCGTCTGCAAGCTCACCCGGTAATATCAATATTTCGTCAAGTTCTTCTAGTTTAGCCGGGCCAAAATGTCTTTCAGATTCCATTAGAGCAGAGCCTTTCCCGAGAAGTTTAAGGAGCCAAGTAAGATATCCAATTATGAGCCCAGCGTGGACCCGGCCAGCTGGTTGAGCAGTTATGAGATGGCAATGTGTATACGCAATGCCACAGAGAATGTTTGTGCCAAGTACATGTATTTGATGATGAGCGATGGAGCAGCGAAGTTGTGGTTTAAAAATCTACCAGAGAAGTCCATTAATTCCTGGGATGAGTTGAAGGCGGTTTTCACCAAGCATTTTCAGGGTACGTGCAAGCGTTTGTTTTCCATTGAGGATCTTGATCGTTGTATACAGAAAAAAGGCGAGTCAGCACGTCATTGGATGGGCCGGGTCACGGAGATCCTGCACTCTTCATCTGGTATTGAGCCCAAGGATGCAATTTCATCAATGGAGAAACTTGTAAGTATGCACCACTTGTCCAGAAGCTGGGTCGCATGAAGGAAGGGCACCGGGTTAAGCCGGTCACCATGGCAGAGTTGATGGATGCTTGCAATAGGCACGCAGCCACGGACAAAACTCAGGATGAGCCTGAGGAAGAGAAGGGGAAAGGCACGGCAAATAATGGTGGAAGGAACAATAATGGCTCGGGAAACAACAATAACAACAATCAGAATCAGCATAAGCGAGGTCATAATGATGGAAGTTCAGAGTTAGTAGCAAACACCAATACCGGGTTTCAGAGGCAAAGGATGGACGGGAACTACCAGGACAACAGGGGTTATCAGGGAAACAGTGGGAATCACAATAGTGGAGGTAGTTACCAGGGAACACGCCCAATGAGTACTGAGGAAGCTTTTAGGATGCCGTGTCCTCGCCATAGCAAGATGGGTAGACCATCCAATCATTCATTGGCACAGTGTGTGGATTTGAATAGGTGGAAAAATAATGAGGTGCAGAGAGCTCTGCAGGGAGCAAACAGAAGTGGAGGACCCGGCCAGGGTGGTAACCCGGCTGCGGGGCCTCTAACAGGAGCAAATGCGGTACCCACTGGAAACCCGGGTCAGGGTCAGAACCAGAATACAAGTAATCAGGGAGGATTTTCTCAGAACCCGAGGCAGTTGGGCCAGTATCACATATACACCAGTGGCACTACCAAGAGAGAGAAAAAGTTAGTCAAGAGAGCAGTTAACACAGTGGCCGTTGGGGTGCCAAGATATCTGAGGTGGTCAGAGCACACCATCACATGGAGTAGGGCAGATCATCCAGAGGTGGTGGAGCACCCGGGTCTGCTGCTCTCGTGGTGGCTCCTCAAGTTCACAATTTCGAGTTGAAAAAAGTTCTGATGGATGGTGGTAGTAGTATTAATATCCTGTACTGGGATACATTTGTGCGTATGGGATTGAAGGAGTCACAGTTGCAGAAAACGTCAACAATTTTTCACGGTATAGTTCCTGGGAAATCAGCCACACCAGAGGGAAAGATTGCACTGGAGGTTGCTTTTGGCGAGTCTATCCATAATTTCAGATCAGAGTGGCTCACGTTCGAGGTAGTAAAGTTTCCAAGTCCTTATCATGCGTTATTGGGAAGGCCGGCTTATGCCAAGTTCATGGCAAGGCCGTGTTATGTGTATCTACAGTTGAAAATGCCGGGTCCCAATGGGATCATTACAGTACATGGTAACAGAGAGATTGCAGCAGAATGCGATGAGGGGATGCAGCCCTGGCAGAACAAACTTGTGCTAGAGAGGAGTTGAAAGCTTATAGATCAAATGTTGACCCACAGGATAACACGGCGCTCAAGAAGCCAATGACAGAAGATGATAGGGCAAAGTTTAAAGCAGCAAAGGACACAAAATGGTGGATTTTGTGCCTGGGGATTCCTCCAAGCAGTTCGCCATAGGGACAAACTTAACTGACAAATAGGAAAGCGCGCTCATCGAGTTCATCCGTGAGAATCGGGATGTTTTTGCGTGGACACCTAGTGACATGCCAGGCATTCCAACTGAACTCGCTGAGCACCGTTTACATGTTGATCCCAAGGCTAGGCCGGTAAAACAAGGTTTGAGAAAAATGAATGCAGAAAGGAGAAAAGCAATTGGAGAGAGATAGCCCGGCTTTTGGAGGCCGGCTTTATCATGGAAGTGTTTCATCCAGAGTGGTTAGCTAACCCGGTTTTGGTTCTAAAAAAGAATAATGAGTGGAGGATGTGTATTGATTTCACGAGTTTGAACAAGTATTGTCCCAAGGATCCGTTTGCACTACCGCGCATCGATCAAATCGTTGACGCAGTTGCAGGCAGCGAGCTCTTGTGTTTTCTGGATGCGTATTCAGGTTATCATCAGATCAAACTTAACAAGGAAGATTGGGAGAAGACGTCGTTTATCACCCCCTTTGGTGCTTTTTGTTACAAGACCATGACTTTTGGGTTAAAGAATGCAGGAGCAACTTATCAGAGGTGTATCCAGAATTGTTTTCATGATCAGATTGGGCGCAATGTGCATGCTTATGTTGATGATGTGGTTATCAAGTCAGAAAAAGCCGGGTCATTTATTAATGACCTTGCAGAGACATTCAAGAATCTGAGAGAGTACAAGATGAAGCTTAATCCTACGAAGTGTGTGTTTGGGGTTCCAGCGGGCAAGTTACTTGGTTTCATTGTGTCAGAGCGTGGAATTGAGGCAAACCCGGAAAAAATTCGTGCAATCCAGAGTTTGAAAAGGCCAGAGGAGTTGGCTGATGTTCAGAAGCTGACAGGCTGTGTGGCTGCGTTGAGCCGGTTTATTTCCCGGCTTGGAGAAAAAGCTATTCCGTTGTATAAGCTGTTGAAGAAGACAGATAATTTTGTGTGGAATCAAGAGGCAGATGAGGCCTTTGAGGCCTTGAAGAAGCAGTTGTCAGAAGCGCCAGTTTTAGCGGCGCCGGGTCCCAAGGAACCCATGCTTTTGTATGTTGCAGCCGGGCCTCAAGCTGTGAGTGCCGTGGTGGTGGTTGAGCGAAAAGAGGAAGGAAAAGAGAACCCGGTACAAAGGCCGGTCTATTATGTCAGCGAGGTCCTATCAGAAGCAAAGCAGAGATACCCACATTGGCAGAAGCTAGTGTTTGGTGTTTTCATGGCTAGTAGAAAGTTGAAGCCGTATTTTCAGGAGCATCCAATTACGGTGGTCAGTTCTATTCCCTTAGCAGATATCATCAGAAACTCCGAAGCTACAGGAAGAATTGCCAAGTGGGCAATTGAAATGGGGGATTATCACATTGATTATGTGCCTCGCACAGCTATCAAGTCTCAGGCGTTGGCAGATTTTCTTAATGATTGGACACAGTTGAATGCACCACCTCTCACCCCGAGTCTCAAATCTTGGGTTATGCATTTTGACGGGTCTAAACAAGAGCAAGGTTCAGGAGCTGGAGTGGTGTTAACTTCTCCCAAAGGTGACAAGTTGAGTTATGTTTTGCAAATTCACTTTGATTGTACCAATAATGTGGCAGAGTATGAGGCCTTGTTACATGGTTTGCGTATGGCAAAGGAGATGAACATCAAGCGTATTAAGTGCTATGGGGATTCAGATCTTGTGGCGCAGCAAGTTTCAGGAACTTGGGACAGAAAAGATGCAACTATGGCGGCTTACAGGCGAGAGGTGGATAGAGTAGCTGGGTTCTTCTCAGGCTATCAGGTGGATCACATTGACCGCAGGAAAAACGATGCTGCAGATGCTTTGTCAAGACTCGGCTCACGCAGAGAGCCGGTTCCACCTAACGTTTTCTTGGACGAGCTATGGGCTCCATCAGTCAAGTCCCAGGATGAGGAAGAGTTGGTAGACCCGGATTCGCAGCTGGTGGCTGTAACCCGGGAAATTCCAGAGTGGACAGAACCGTATCTTGCATATCTTTTGAGAGGGGAGTTGCCCCAGCAGGAAGTCATAGCCCGGCAGATCGTGCGCCGGTGCAAGGCCTATGTGGTCATAGATGGTGAGTTATATAAGAGAAGTGTTTCAGGGGTATATCAGAGATGTGTGTCTGGAAAGGAGGGCCGGCAAATTTTGAAGGAAATTCACGAGGGAGATTGTGGTCATCATGCTTCAACTAGGTCCTTGGTTGCAAAAGCTTTCAGGCACGGTTTCTTTTGGCTCACAGCCCAGGCAGATGCAGAGCGCTTGGTGAATAGATGTGATGGATGTCAAAGGTATGCAAGACAGATTCATGTGCCGGCTCAGGAGTTGAGAACAATACCTTTGACTTGGCCCTTTGCAGTTTGGGGGCTTGATATGGTGGGTCCTTTCAGCATGTCTCCTTGTAAGAAAACCCACCTCCTCGTTGCCATTGACAAGTTTACCAAGTGGGTTGAGGTCATGCCTGTTACAAATTGTGAGGCGGCAACAGCAGTGAAGTTTTGAAGCAGATCATACACAGGTTTGGGTATCCCCATAGTATTATCACAGACAATGGTACTAATATGTCCTTGGGAGAGATGGCAAAGTTTTGTGGAAACAATGGTATACGTTTGGATGTTGCTTCTGTGGCTCATCCTCAGGCCAATGGGCAAGTTGAACGAGCTAACCAGGAGTTACTCAGAGGATTGAAACCACGTCTCCGGGTCCCGTGTCTCAGAGCCGCCGGAGCGTGGGTGGAGGAATTGCCATCAGTTGTTTGGGGAATCAATACAACACCAAACAGATCCACAAAGATGACCCCTTTCTTCATGGTGTATGGGGCAGAGGCAGTTTTGCCAAGTGATATTATTCATGACTCGCCTCGCGTGGCGGCTTACGTGGAGACAGAAAATGAGAAGACCCGGCAGGATTCTGTTGACCTGCTGGAGGAGAATAGAGAGCAAGCATTGGAAAGATCAGCAATTTATCAGCAAGATTTGAGGCGGTATCACAGCCGCCGGGTTAAAACTCGCACCTTCCAGGAAGGTGATCTAGTGTTGCGATGGGTGCAGTCCAAGGAAGGGATGCACAAGTTATCTCCTCCTTGGGAAGGGCCCTTCATCATAAGCAAGAAATTGAACAATGGTTCATACTATTTGGTGGACGCTAGAGAGAAATCAGAGACAGTCAATGACTCAACACACTCTACCTTTTCTATGGAAGAGCGTGAGAGGCCGTGGAACATTGCGCAGCTGCGCCCATATTATACTTAGCATGAAAAAGATGTATCAGATGTAACACACGATGTAACAGGCAGCAGGTTTCAGACGCGCTCTTTTCCTTACCAGGGTACCTAAGGGGACTGGAAGGTTTTTAATGAGGCGGCTTGCTGACCTAACCTTTTCTATCAATAAAGTGAAGGTTGAAACAGAAATTTGTCTTGTCTCAGTTTATGTTTCAGTTTTATAAGCCGGTTATTTTTCTTTGTTCTATATGTATTGTGGCAGTTCTGGTCAAGCTTGGTCCTGGGGGCTTGTCATTGAGATAGCTAAAGTTATTTCCCCAGGACCCGGCTCATAAGTATCCCCGGGTTTCAGTTTTGGTTGCAGTTGTTTAAGTTTTTTATTTTTGAGGATGCCCAGAGAGTGCGTCCCACCAGTATTTTGGATCAATGGGGTACTGAGGCATAAGCCCTTTACTTTATAAACATTGATCCAGGTCTTGGGGGCTCTTACTGCAAAAAGTCTGTAGCTGCAATCCCAAGACCCGGCTTTTATGCCACTAGTATTCTTGGTTATCTTGCTGTGTAGCTGATGTGACTCGCACTTATATGGCCTGATTGCACACCTGGAAACTCAATCAACCATGAAGCCCATTGGGACTTGGTTTGACCCTGTTTTTCTCAGAGAAGTTGCGCCAGGATATCCATGCGAAAGCCGGCTCACAGTTAAAGAAACCAAAAGGGTCATCAAAACCACAGAAGATAAGCAATTGGATATTTCAATGTCATGTGATTCCACATAGTTTCACCAAAGTTTAAAACAAGTGCAAAAGCACACATCACAGGCATGGTATCAGAATAGCTAAGTTATTACAATAAAGTGCCCCAAGGGCCGAATGATATAAGTTTTCTAGCAGAGACACAGCATCTGCATAAGTTAAGAGCCGGCTTCTGGAGCCGGGTTAGTGGAAGGAGTTGTAGCTGGGGTGTCTCTTTGGCGCTTGTCGAGTCATCCTTGGCCGTCTCTGCTTCTGCTTCCCGGGTCTTGGGGGCTCCATCAGTGCGCCAGGTGACAAGTTGAAGGGACTGGAAGTAATGTTCATCTTCATCTTCCACTGGTGCACGCGCTGGAGGTGGCACAGTGGGAGTTGAGGAGCTTGGCGCAGCGGAAGTACTTGGAGCAGTTTTATCACCAGCAACAGATTCCTTGTAGCTCTGTAGCAGGTCGATGCGTTGAGGCTCGTCGTCCACAATTTCTTTATTCGCCTCGTTGTAGCCATACTGGATGGTGTTAAGCTTCAGATTGTTGGCAATTTGGGTAGCCACGAACCGGGTCTGCTTCATAACCCGGCTGTAGGTCTTCCTGTCAAAAGGAGTGCCATCTGCATTGTACTCAGGAAAACCCGATGCCAGAGGAGCCGGGTCAAGTTGGGGATAGTAAGCTTTAGCCAAAGCTAGGCTGCGCATGGCCCCGGCCCTGCATGCAGATTTCTTCAGCAGGTGAATCCAGCCAGGCATTGTGGACAAATGGCCCAGCACTTCAGTGTAAGTGCTGGGCGGGTTTTCCCAGTTTCTTGCAGCTTTGATGACCTCGCAACTCCCAAAGTATAATTGGCGGACCAGTGTATACATGCATTTGACTTTCTCAGTTGCGGTCTTGCGGATGTTGCCATCACGTGCACCTGCAAAAGGGAAACCAGTGTCAGGCATAGTTTACATGCCGAGCTTGGAACAGACGAAAAATTTACCGGGTTTTGAGAGTATTGTGCTTACCAACAAGGGAGGCAACCATGGCAGTAATCATCTTCTTCAGGCGGGTCAGCTCGCTGGTAGCTGTATTCAATTTCTGTTGGAGGCTGGTCAGCTGCTCTTGAAAGTTTTCTTCATGCTCTTGCATGTCCCGCTTCAAGTCTGAGTTCTCCTGAGTCAAGGCAGTTATTTTTCTTCCAGGGCTTGAAGTTTGTTTGCCCTTCAGCCCGGGTCTCAGTCTCAGCTTTTAAGGCTCCTTGTAGCCGGGCCACTTCTTCATCGGCTTGGTTCACATGTTCCTGTTAAAAAAAAAGTGCACAGTTTAGCCTCAAGTTACTAAGGAATTATTAGCCTGGAACTTGGGGGCTACAAAGTTTCAAAAGTTTGCAACAGACAAGTAAAGCCCCAGGTTGCCGCAAGCGTGCTAACCCGGTGCTTGGGGGCTACACGGGTAAAATTTTAAAATTGTTCAAGTGATTAGTCCCAGGTTGCTGTGGACAGCTAACCCGGCACTTGGGGGCTACAGTGTTGAAAAGTTTTTGTAAAGGATGTTGGCGTTTCAAGCACCAAGTTTTTCAACAAGTGATAAATTTGGAGCTTGGGGGCTAGGCAGAGTATGGTTATGCAAGAAGTAAGAAGGTAAGTAAAGTTAAAAGCACACCTGGTACCGTTTCTGAAGCAGAGAGACAAGCTCAGTCTCCAAGTTCTTATGATGAGCAAGGCGAGAAAAGTATTCCTCGCACAGAGCCGGTGTGGACATGGAGTTCAGAGTCGCCAGATCCAAAGAAGCAACCGGGTCCTTGCCCTTTGCAGAGGGATCCACCTTGATTTCTGGTGCTGTGACCTTGGCAATAGCAGTGGACACGCCAGGAGCCGGGCCTTGCTTAGACCCGGTGATCTGGACTTCTGGGTCAACTTCTTTGGTTCCAGACCCATGCCCGGGTGATTGCGCATCTGGGCTTGGTTTTGGAGCAACTGGCGGACTTGGTGGTGAGGTTACCACGTTTTCGGCGCCAGATTCTTCTTTTTGACCCGCCTCCTCAACTTGTACTTCCATTGGAGAGGGTTCAGTTCTGGCAGGTGGAGGAGATGCGGTTGGAGAAGATTCCGGGTCTTCCTCCACAATAGCTTTGGCACTGAAGCGAAAAGAGGTGAATTTAGTTACAGAAAAGATTAAAGTGTTGAAAAATGAAAAGGAGAGTAATCCTAACCCGGTATTGATGAGGAAATCCTCGGGCGTGCTAGCCGCGTCCGAGGAAGAATCTGATACACGAGAACGTTTAGGACCCGGATTTTGCCAGCCAAAGGATACTTTTTGCTGGGCGTCTTCTGGATCGATTTGGCCCAGCTTGATAAAGAACATGGAGGGATACCTGTGCTCAGAGTGACATGGCTTGCAGAGGACCGGGTCCGTGGTTTCTTGTTGGCTTCAGCTTCCTTCTCAAGTTCCTTTTCCTGTGTTGGTATTTGAGTTTGAGATGAGTTCATCATGCAAGTTGAGAAACGAGAAAATGGCACCTTTGCAATTGCAGCTCGGGTCCTCTTTTGAGGAGTGGGTGCAGCAGTTTGTGGACCCGGCAATACGTCCGGAGCCGGGTCATTGGGGCCTGGAATGAGAAGAGCCGGGTTATCAGTAGAAGTGTCCTTTTTGGGGACTTCGTTGTTAATCAGCTCGAGGAAGAGCCGGCCTATGGAGTCTGGCTCACCTTCTTCTTCTTCTTCTTCTTGGTCGTCACTTTCTGTGTCCTCTTCAGCAGAGGATGTAGGGGTGTAATCTGCACTCCACCATTTGGAGTCCTGACAAAAAGAAGGTATCAGTAAGATAGTTTGCAAGAAGTACCGGGTTACAGTTAAGAAGTGAGTGGATGACAAGTTGTACCGTAGGAGGTTTGTTCTTGGTGCTGAAAGGGGCGAGCCCGTTCATAGCAATATCAGTCTTCTTTTCGCCAAGGAGTCTTGGCGTTCTTCACGATCTGATCCTCTAACAGTGTGATTCTGAGTAACGCATGTCGTCAGTGGTCTCTTCTGTGTATTCATGGAAGAGCCGGGTCCTGATGCTGAGAGGTTGGATGAACCAACCAACCAGCATTTCACCAGATCAGTTCCACGAAGGCCGTGGGCTAGTAGGGCTCTGGCCCGGCAGTGGATGCCTTCAAGTGCTTCCCGCTTCTCCGGGCTAGCATAGCTGTTCATCTTTGAATTGTACACAAGAGGGAATTTCTGAAGGCCGGGAATTTGGCCTCATCAGCCTCAGGAGAGGTATCCTTGCAGTAGAAGTAAGTGTTCTGCCACCCCTTGGGTGGCTGGCTAAAGCAAGAGCCGGGAAAGTGCATTCTTTGCGGCGTTGAATAGACACGCCCCCGTACGGACCAAGAGGTTGATTTTTTCGAGATGGGTTGCAATAGAAGATTTCAAGGAAAAATTCGAGAGACGGAGGTATTTGGAGATAATCCTCACAGAAAACGACGTAGTTGCTAATGTTCAAAATGGAATTGGGCGCCACATCCATGGGAGTGAGCCCGTAGTATTTAAAGACTTGGCGGAAAAAGAGGGAGCCCGGGGGGCGGAGACCCCGGGTCACGTGATCTAAGAGCACAACGACCTCACCTTTTTCTGGTGTGGGCCGGGTCTCCTCCCCAGGTGCGCGCCACTGGATCTCGTTCTGAGCCGGGAGTTCGCCCCGGTTCACGAAAGACTGAAGCGTGGTCTTGGTCGCACTGGACCTTGTCCAGTTCACTGGAGCGGCTGCGGGAGCCGCGGATCCAGATGCACCAGCAGCAGTACCAGAGGGTTTCTTTGTGAGCTTTTTGGCCGCACGGGGCCCTCCAGATTTTATCTTCTCTTTCGTCATGGATTTCAGCTCTGGAGAGGACAGAGCGCAACAATGGCGTTATGAACCCTAGTTCTAGATGCGGATGTGGATAATGAAATACGGAGCCAATCTAGAAGAAATAAGGGCTGGAATCGGATGCGCGGAATGGATAAAAGTAAGAATCGAGGTTACCTTGGAGTTTGAACGAGATTGAAGGGCGCGATTGAAGATCGGAGTTCCGGCGGCTGCGGTGGCAGTGACGCGAGCGTGAGGTAGGGGATGAACGTGAGAATGGGGAAATTTACTCTGGGGGTCGTGGCCAGATATTTGTAGCCACGGTGAAAACCCTAGGGGTATTGCGGTAAAAGTGAGCGGATAAGATAAGCATCTTCTCCGGGAAGTCAACGACAAACAGACAGGACAAAAGGAATATTCTTTGGCTCCAGTTATGACTAGCAAGTGGCCCAGTTGAGTTGAGATTTTCGCTAAGTGTTGGGTGAGAGACCCGGAGACATCTGACCTAGCATGAGAAAGCCAAGAAGAGCTGGCCCAGTTAAGCAGAAAGATAAAATAGTGCATTATATGTATTTGTGTTTTTGTATTTCAGGTGGTTAACCCGGCAAGCCAGGGTACCAGCATTGATCAAGGAAGCGACACAAAGTTGGAAGCAAAGCATGGCAACCTGGTTACCTGGTTAACCTGGGGGCTACTGATGGAGGGATAATAACCCGGTAGGCCCATGAAGAGGGAAACGTGACCCGCCAGGAAGGAGGCCCGGTCAGGGCAGTTAGCCCTCAGCACGGGCCGGGTTATGTTTCTGGGCCGGCATCTTGGCGGTGACCCGGCTAAGGAAGGCGATATTCTGGAAGGTACCAGAGGCGGTTCGAGAGGCGGTTGAAGACTTGGAGTGCACGAAGAATAAAGGAGTAGGATAGGACTTGGAGTTCGGGTAGAACCCGGCTCTATTGTGTACGCGGTCAGAGGGCCCGGTATCTATATAAACCGGCCCCTGAGCCATAGCTAGCAAGACTTTCATAATCCCCAAGCTTTAGGCGAGAGAACCATCGAGAGAGACACATAAGCTTTGTAACCTAGATCGAGATCCGGCTCTGTTGTCGTAGCCGGGTTATCGAGATCGAGACCAAGAGTAATAATAAGATAGCAGGAAGTAGGTCTTTATCTCCAATGGAGAGGCCGAACCTGGGTAAACCTGTGTCCCCTGCAATGCTAAACAATCTCCCAGACGCCAGTGTCGCCTTACCCAAAAACTCAAGCTACCCCAAAGTAGCATCTGCCGTGTTATCTACCCCACGACAATCCCGATGAAGTCCAGCTCGATGACGGTGATGATGGCGACGATTTCCCCCTCCGGGAGGGAATTTCCCCCGGCAGATTTCTTCCTGCAGGGGAGCTTTTCGCTCTCTGGTGTTTTCCGCCTCGTGGAGGCGGCGGAATATTTCGATGGCCCTCCCCCGTGTGTTAGGGTTCCCAGGGGGTCAAGTACACGAAGGGGGAACGGCTGAGGTGGGCCAGGGCCCCCAAACCACCTGGCGGCGCGGCTGGTGGGCCCGCCGCGCCAGCTGGTGAGGAGGGCCCACCTTGGCCCTTCTCAGCCTCCCCTTTTGGCCTCCTTCGTCATCTGGTAAAATAGGGACTTTCATATGTCTCCTTCGATTTATTGATCTTCAGAAATAGTGCATCTCGACGGTGCTTTTTCCAGCAGAATCCTGACTCCGGTGTTCAATTCTCCATTATTCATCAAACATGCAAAATAGGTAAAACAACATAAGTAACACTTCTAAATATGAAATATATCGATGAATAGCAGTAAATTATGATATAAAATAGTGATGCAAAATGGACGTATCAGGCAGATAGAAATGTGGTGCCTCAACGTTGGATTGATATTGACCACATGACAAGGCACCGGACTATTTTGGAGAAGCCATGGCCATTTGTGAAGAGTTTGGGCTTATTCCTCTTATGCAACTCAAGCAAGATTATGATGAAGAACTTGTTTGTCAATTCCTTGCCACCGTTCACTTTGGGACCGAAGTGGAAGAACCATACCTCACTTGGATGACCAAGGACCAACAAATCTCTGAAAATTGGGCTGCCATCACTGCTATGCTCGGCTTTGAAAATCATGGAACTCAAACTATACTTCCCTCTCATTTGTCCAACACTTGGTTCTGTGTTCATGAAGCCCCAAGACCTTTAGAGAATGAATCGCTTCGCCCTCTATATTCTTGGAAAAAGTTCACAGTTGGGAAATCGGAGGGGCTCTATCCTCCCTATGACATCATGCATCGCATCTACCGCATGGTCCTCAACCCCAAGGTTGGCAACTTGGATGAAATTCATGGGTATCTTCGCACATTGATGGTTATGACTCATCAATTCAAGACTCAAGGGAAGAAGCTAGACATTGCAGATTTCATTTGAATGAGCTTTTTGGTGCTGTCCTCAACAACAAGAATGCATGTCATGGTCCGATCATTATGAAGATTATCTTGTGGGCTTGGAATCTTCGTTTTCCTGCTCAAGGTGTTAGTAACCCCAAATTTTGGATTGAACACAAGGCCAAGCGCCTCCTCATCAAGGATCATACCGAGAAGCATAAAGATGACAAAGCCAAGGGCAAGACTGCTGAGACTGCTGGCCCCTCACGGGCTCCTCAAAAGGAAAGTGGATTTGAGTGAATGAGCAGGCAAATGAAGAAGCTTTTATGTTTGTCCAAGGCTGTGGAGGTTTGCACTTGGCAAAATCATAAGGAAGACAAGTTGGCACGTCAACGCGACATTCAGCGCCGCCGTGATCTCGGCGAGGATGTACTTTTGGGTTCGGAGAAGAACATCACTTCCTTGAGCAAGTGGCAAGCAAAGGATGAAGACGGCAACATCATCACTTGGTCCGGTTATGAGAGTGAAGAAGAAGTCTCCTCTCGCCGCCGTCCTCGCCCCGGAAGCAATGAGAACCTCTCCGACTAAACTTTGGGACGTTAGCATCGATTTCTCCCTTTTTGGTGTCTTGATGCCAAAGGGGGAGAGATATCTATTAGGTCTCTCGGGGATTTGCATGGGTTAAGTTACATGCTTTGGCGTTTCTCTTTGTTTCTTATAAGCTTGTGAACTTTGTTTATTATCGTCTCTAGTACCTTGGTATGCATGGTGTAAGACATGTTTAAACTTCGTTTGTTGGTATTAAACTTCCTATGGTAGTTGCAAGATTTATGCTTTTTATGATATATACTTTATCTTGCATGGCTTGACAAATCTAGGGGGAGTGTTGATCCTAGTTGATGTGCATTTTGGATCTTCAAAGTCTACTCTTGAGTAGTGCACATATCTAGGGGGAGCTCCGTCTAAATTTTTTGAACCATTTTGTAGCAAATATTTGTATTGTCATCAATCATCAAAAAGGGGGAGATTGAAAGAGCATTGTCGCTCTTAATAATATTTTGGTGTTGATGATAATACAAAGATGGCCAGCTAACAGTTTATATAAGTTAAACATGTTACACATTCATGTTCATTGCATTCGCACCGCGAAAGTCTACCCATTGAAGGAAAAATTGGCAGGGGCGGTAGTACCGCTGGGATAAGCGGTAGTACCGCCAGCTCCCTGGAAAAGCTGTTGCGGAGGCGGTACCGCTGCGGGTACCGCTGATCTCACGTTCTGGCCGCTCATACGGTAGTACCGCTGGGATAAGCGGTACTACCGCCAGCCTCTTTGCAAACCTGCTGGAGCGGCAGTACCGCTGCGGGTACCGCCGATTTGACGTTCGGAGGCGTCTTCCGGTACCACCAGCGGTACCTCGAGCGGTACCAACTGGTATCAGGGGCGTGGGTTCGCGCAAAGACAAAGACCACGTGTTGACTGCCGTGGGTGCTGCGCAGAAGACCACATCGGTACTACCGCCTATTCCAACGGTAGTACCGCTGGCATCAGAAAAATGCTCCCAATGGGCAGATTTTGAAGTGGGGGTATTTAATGACCTTCTCCTACATTGAGAAGAGTACCACGACCAGAATAAGCTCCCCCACCATTGTTGAAAGCTTCAAACCTATAGATCTCTCTCCCTACCCACTCAAACACCTTGTCCTTCTAGGACTTGGGAGAGTTGACCTAGATCTACACTTCCACCCAAGCGATTTGATTTTCCCCTCCGTTCTTGAGAGGGCTTGAAGCTTGTAAGTTCGTTGATACTTTGAATTGTCGTTGGTCGTTCTTGTGGCTTTGGGAGCCGCGGGGACTAGCCGGGAGCCTCCAATTAAGTTGTGGAGTCGTGCCCCGGCCTTGTGATTCTTGTGGCTTTGGGAGCCGCGGGAATTTGGTGAGAGCCTCCAATTCGGTCGTGGAGTGTGCCTCATCCTTATAAAGGTTTGTTGCCGACCTCGAGGGCATCATATAGTGGCTCGTGGAACTCCTCATCGGAGGATAACACGAGGGAGATACGGTGTGCCATATCAAGGCTATTCGGAGTTCACTTTGTGACTCCGCACCGCTCCAACGGAGACGTAGCTTCCATTGGGAAGTGAACTTCGGTAGAACATCTCCGCGTCAGTGTGTGATTATCTCTTAACCTTCCTTTACTTGTATTGCTAGCTTATCTTGTGTAGAATATCTTGCTAGCTTGTTTATTGCTCATCATATAGGATTGTTCACCTAGTTGCATATCTAGAGAACTTATATTTGAGCAATTCCCAAATTTGTATCAAAAGAAAAAGAAAATTTGTAGTTGCCTATTCACCCCCCCCCCCCTCTACTCAACCTACTCGATCCTTTCAGAAGCCCATTTTCGGCAGGTGGTACAGCAGGCCTGGGAGCAGGCCGAATCGGGGGTTCAAACAAGTTCTTTGGCGGGGAAATTGGAACTGGTACACGCCTAGCTTCACAAGTGGGATCGGTCGGTTTTACAGAGTAGGAAAAAGAAGATCCGTAACTGATAGAGGCAAAGGTGTCCCGATCTTTCGGTGAGGGATAACTATCGATTTGGGTGGCGTCGACGTTGACGATCCGACTACAAACGTGCGAGGACGTTGCGCCTTAGCAATCGCTACACCAACTCCGGGAGGTTATTGACAGCGCTGTAGCACGGTCGACCCAACCACTAGGGTCCAATTCCTGCAGGCAATCGAAGAACAAGCAAGAATTGAGATGCAATCTGAATATTGCGAATATAGGTGAAGTACAGATAAATTGGGGTTCCGGTAGCGGTCTAGATCTGATCTCTCCGACACAGACGAAGAACACGAAGTTGCAACAGTGGCTAACTTTTTGACTAAACAAAACCCGAGTCTAAACCCTAGAGATGACTATCTATTTATTGCCGGCCGTCCGGGTGCCTGATCGTACGCGACCGAAGTCCTCGCGTTGTTGGGCCGACTTGTATCATGGACTTCCTCGTCGAAGTGGCGTACAGGCTTGGAGGTCCTTTGACGTTTCTGTGTACGTACATATACACGAGAGAAGTCACCATGCATGGATCGATTCCAGCCCTCTTGGTCATACGTGTGTGCACCATGCCCATGGGCCCCACCTCCTTGATGCATGCCTTGCTGATTAACATGGCTCCATGCATGACTTGATTGGCTGGTTGCTATATCTGGACGTTCTCGTATTTTAACACGTGGCTTGTACAACTCATTGACAATTCTGCATAAGACAAATGATGGTGTTGTATTTTTGTCCCGGACAATATTGAAATGCAATTTATATTTGTTAATAGAAATCACCTGGAAAATATATTCGTGAATAATAATTTTGGCCGCATCCGAGATACTCATGTCCATATCATCCTCCCTTTCTTGAAAATGAAGCCGTCCTCGGCGATGTTTCTTCTGAAACATGGTTAACAAAAGAGATAAGGCGTACACATGGTATATGTATATGTCATCCGTTTTAACTTCTCTCAATTGTTGCACATAGGACACATTTATACGGGGGTAAGTGTCATGTCTTGTGAAATACAAAGCCAGAGAATTATCACAAGAAACAAACCGCATGAAATTATTGCAACTCAGTTTGCATATATAAGTGAAGCATTTATTCATAACATTAATATTGCAATGCCCATCATTAAACCATCCCAACATTGGTAAATAAAAATCCGAGGTATAAATATTTCTAACCACAACTTGTTTATATATGTAATCATGCAACAAGCTATTTCGTGTAAAACCAATGCCATAGTTGGAGGTCATATCAAAATGAGGGAACATAGGCAACAATTTATTTTCTTTGAAAACAGCAAGGTTATCACACGTGATACAAATTCTATGCACCAAAAAGTTCTTGCCTACACCGTATTCTCCAATCAAGTGAAATGTAAAATCAGGGGTATAAACACTCTTTAAACATGTGAGTTCAGCAATCTTGTTTTTAGCACGTAACAAAGACATAGGTGGATCCATCATAATAGACCATAAACATGTATCATAAGAAATCTTAGATGTAGACATATCATGCGTAAACAATTTTATGTGATCCAAACCATGCGTAAACAAATCAAAATGCTCAATTTTATCAACGTTTATTTCATTGTGGACAATCGAATCAATGGAAGAATTAATTCCAGCGCAAGGAGAACTCAAAACAGCAGGTGTCTCAATTATTGGATCACACTGTAAATTCAAATCAGCAACAATATCGTCTAAAACTGGTGGTGTGACCAAATCAACAGGCAACTCAACACAAGAATTATTTAAATCTCCAGGGAATAAATCAATTTCACGTCGAGCAATATCATTAGTACCTTTATTATTATTGTATAAGTCCGACTCAGATGGTGTAGGTAATGTTGGTGACGATGGTTCACATGTTGGAGGTGAGGTAGTGCTCCCAGTGGATGCGGTTCCCATAATAGGTGCAATGATGGCGGTGGCAGAAACAAACGACTCAACTCGTGGAATATTCACCTCACGCTTGTCTGTCTTTGCGGCAACACGTCTCTTTATTTTCTGTTGAGCGTTACAAGCAAGACAAAACAAACGATGCATAGGATAACAATTTTCATTCATTAGTAATTCCTGAATATCACGGTTTAACCCATCCCAAAATCTGTCCATAATAACATCTTCACTTTCTTCTAATCCACAATGAAACAAAGTAATTTGCAGATCGTTATAGTACTCTTCCACGGTGTTACTACCCTATTTTAAACATTGCAATTTTCGAAGCAAGTGATTAAAATAATATTTAGGGACAAATCGAGCACGCATAATTATTTTCAATTCACTCCATGTTTTTGGCACATTTTTAGCATTTGTACGACAATGTTCACTCCACCAAATAGAAGCAAAATCAACAAATTTTCTAGTGGCAGTATTTACTCGCTTATGCTCAGGAAAATCATGGCTTACAAACAGTTCTTCAACATCAAATTCCCAATCAAGATAAGCAGCAGGATTATACCGACCCGCAAAAGGAGGCATATAAATAGTAGTCTGATCATATGCATTCTTATGTGTTTGTACCTCTCGCGGTGGCGGTTGTGTTGTTGTAGATGGTGCTGGTGGCAAATCTCCAAGTATAGTCGAAGCCCAAGAAATTCTAACTCCAGAACCTGTCATGATTAGTAGCAAACAAGAAACAAATCACAAGTATATGTTCCTATTACTACTAGGATGTGGTGGCAAATCACTCACAATATTGCAAACAGTAAGTCTTACAAATTCTTACCATGCAGCAGGTGGTGACCGGCAACAGCAAAGTCAAAACTCCGAAGATTGAGTAAAGCGATTGCCAGGTGAACGTAGAACGCACGGTGTAGAAATATGTGTAGCTGTAGATAGGCTTAATATATGTGGAGAAAAATACCACAATCACATTAGTCAATGTAAAGTTGAAAATCCGTTCAAATTAGTCAAGTGCTGGTCCTAGACTAGACCGTACTAGAGACGCGAGCCTAAGACACATATGAAATCATGTGACAGATGCACTAAAATAAAGAGATGAATGTTTTGCTCAGCTCCTGAAAAGCACAAAGTGTACACTGACGAATACGAGGAAATACGCGGATAGAAAAATATGCGCGCAGCGACCGGTGACCAGATAGCATAAAATGAACTATTGTGATGGACGGAGCAGCGATGTGCAGTTGTATCAGTATAATAAACTTGATCGGCCTTGTGGTCCTTTCAAACTCCACGTCCAAAATTCATGAGGGATCAAGTCCCAAGGCAGCAACAGCAAACAGATTAGAACTCTCGTATAGCAAATGTCGGCCCTTTTTTTTTTGACCGATCGGTGTACCAAGCTTCAAAGCAAAAGTCCTATCCCACACGGCTCTGGTCTCCTTTTTTTCTTTCGCGTGCGTGGCTCCCAAGGAGAGAAAGTAGAATTTCACAGATTCTTGTCGGTGGACCTTTTGTTTCCTTTTTTTTTCTCTTTTTTCCCCTCTTTGGCTTCGGATTCCAGAACCAAAAACTGATCGAAACTTTCTTTTTTGGTAAAAAGGATCAGAACGTGATCCTGCAGATTAGGCAACCGAACCAGATTTTTCAACTTCTATCCGTGAACAGCAAAAACAGGAAACGAATTTGCTGATTTCTCGATCTGCGCAATAACTCTGAATATATATGCTTTTTTTTGGATGAACTGAAACAGTGGACTCGATGGCAAACAGTAGAGGAGAGAAAGATGGTGTGTGGTGGCGGTGGTTATCAGCGGTGAGTCGGTGACGCGCGGAGGCGAAAAGAAATAGCTACGGTGGCGGTGATGGAGACAACGAGTATGGCAACGGAAGATGGAGATACGTGACAAAAACGTGACTAGAAAAGACTAGACATTAAAACCAGCAACTCGACACATGATGCAACGTAAATTCAACAAAACAAAACTAAGTGATTCGGTGAAAAGGCTAAGACTGTCTTTGGGAAAGGATAAACTAATCTAAATATTTTTGTATGGCTTTTTCGGTGGACTGTAGGTATGAAAAACAAATCTAATCTAGGCTATAAATTGTGTTCTCACCGAGCAATCTGAAATCTGATACCGCTTGATAGAGTCAAAGGTGTCCCGATCTTTCGGTGAGGGATAACTATCGATTTGGGTGGCGTCGATGTTGACGATCCGACTACAAACGTGCGAGGACGTTGCGCCTTAGCAATCGCTACACCAACTCCGGGAGGTTATTGACAGCGCTGTAGCACGGTCGACCCAACCACTAGGGTCCAATTCCCGCAGGCAATCGAAGAACAAGCAAGAATTGAGATGCAATCTGAATATTGCGAATATAGGTGAATGTCGAGGTATTGGTAACGCGGAACTACTAGAAGTATTCATACGTACCGTAGAGGAGGTGGGGAAGAACGTGGAGGGTTCCAGTGACGGGATTGCACACACGATTTTACCCAGCTTCGGATCTCACAACGGCGGCGAGATCCTACATGCTGCTATAATTCACTCAAGGCAAATATGTGTACAGGTTACAATGAGCTTGTATGCGTTGCCCTAAGGCTGCTGGAAGGCTGGCTTATAAAGGCGCCAAGTCTTCCCCTACAAGGAAAGTCTTAACCGACCTAGATCACGAGTCCTAGACTAACACGGCAACAAACCCTAACTTGCTCCCTAAGGCGAACGCAGCCAGGCCTTCGTCTTGGACTTCACTAAGCCAGCCCAGAGCTTATCCTTGCGCCTAAGCCCATGAGGCCTTCTCCATTAAGCCCTCCGGCTTTATCTGATGGGCCTCCCTGGTGGGCCAGGTTTTATCCACCGTGGCAGGTATACCCGTTCGGCATAACCTCCACAGTGAAGTACAGATAAATTGGGGTTCCGGTAGCGGTTTAGATCTGGTCTCTCCGACACAGACGAAGAACACGAAGTTGCAACAGTGGCTAACCTTTTGACTAAACAAAACCCGAGTCTAAACCCTAGAGATGACTATCTATTTATTGCCGGCCGTCCGGGCGCGACCGAAGTCCTCGCGTTGTTGGGCCGACTTGTATCATGGACTTCCTCGGGGGCATATGCTGTGCACTAGGAGGTTGTGGTGTACTAGTGCACTACGCAATCTGGGCCGTCGAATCTAAAACGGACGCTCCGGATCGAATTTCAAAAACAGTTTGAAATTTGAAAACTTATCAAAAAAATCCGAAAAAAATCATGCACATGCCTGACCATGGTACGCACCGCCGTGATTTTTTCCGCACCGAAATGTCACCATATGCGCCCTGGGGAAAAATGACAAATTTCTGACAGAAAATTCAAATTTTGGGATCTCAAATTCTGTCAGAAATTTGTCATTTTTGCCCAGGGCGCATACGGTGACATTTCGGTGCGAAAAAAATCACGGCGGTGCGTACCATGGTCAGGCATGTGCATGATTTTTTTAGGAATTTTTGATGATTTTTCAATTTTTTCAATTTTTGGCTATATTGCCTAGTGCACTAGTACACCACAACCTCCTAGTGCACAGCATATGCCCCGACTTCCTCGTCGAAGTGGCGTACAGGCTTGGAGGTCCTTTGACGTTTCTGTGTACGTACATATACACGAGAGAAGTCACCATGCATGGATCGATTCCAGCCCTCTTGGTCATACGTGTGTGCACCATGCCCATGGGCCCCACCTCCTTGATGCATGCCTTGCTGATTAACATGGCTCCATGCATGACTTGATTGGCTGGTGACTTGATTGGCTGGTTGCTATATCTGGACGTTCTCGTATTTTAACACGTGGCTTGTACAACTCATTGACAATTCTGCATAAGACAAATGATGGTGTTGTATTTTTGTCCCGGACAATATTGAAATGCAATTTATATTTGTTAATAGAAATCACCTAGAAAATATATTCGTGAATAATAATTTTGGCCGCATCCGAGATACTCATGTCCATATCAGTAACAAACAGAAGATTATGGATGAGGTGGCGACTGGTGTTCTAACGGATGAGAATATATAGCTGCAAAAGGAGTTGGCAAAGGAAATTGAGCTACTCCTTGAACAAGAAGAAATCCATTGGGCGCAGCGGAGTCGTATTAATTGGTTACAACACGGTGATAAAAATACCTCATACTTACATCATTTTGCTAGCGAACGTCGAAAGCGAAATTCTATTAAGAGACTGAAGAATGAGAATGGGGCTTGGGTAGAGGATATCGCTTCACTTAACCCGATGATCTCAGACTATTTTGCAGGTCTTTTTAGTACCGAAGTTGATGAACCAGACCCGGAATTGCTAGAAAAAGTGGTACCGAAAGTATCTGACATTATGAATGAAAAGTTGCTTAAACCCTATTCAGCTGAAGAGGTGAAAAAGGCTCTTTTTTCCATTGGTGACATGAAGGCCCCTGGGACAGATGGTCTCCATGCAATATTTTTCAAGAAGTGCTGGGATATTTTGGGTGATATTCTTGCTGCAGAAGTCTTGGAAGCTGTGAACAATAAGGTGATCCCGAAAGGTTGGAATGATTCTGTTATTGTCTTAATTCCAAAAATTGAAGACCCAGAACTTATCTCACAATATCGCCCAATCAGCCTCTGTAATGTTCTGTATAAGGTAATTTCTAAGATGATTACTCTTCGGTTGAAGCATGTTCTTGATGATATTATTTCCCCTGTGCAAAGTGCCTTTGTTCCAGGAAGACTCATCACAGATTATTGCTGGCGTATGAAAGTTTGCACACCATAAAGAATAAAAAGAAGGGGAAGTGGGGATATTGTGTGGTGAAATTAGATATGCATAAGGCATACGATCGAGTTGAATGGAATTTTTTGGAGAGTATGATGATTAAACTTGGGTTTGACACAAGATTTGTTGATCTTCTTATGGCTTGTGTGTGGTCTGTTACATACAAGGTTCGGTTTAATAACCAAGAAACCAGCAACTTTACCCCGTCTAGGGGACTTCGCCAAGGGGATCCTTTGTCCCCTTATCTATTATACTTGGCAGAGTATAATCTCGGGACTAGCTACCTTTAAGAGAGGAATTATCTGGAGGGTCGGCAATGGTGAGATGATTAACATATGGGACGACCCATAGGTGCCATGGAGTCCGACGCGCCAGGTTATTACTCCTCGAGGTGGTATCCTTTTGCGGACTGTGAATGAGATTATTGACAAACGAACAGGAACCTGGGATGAACCCCTGATTCGGTTCCTTTTCAGCCCTCTTGATGCGGACAGAATTATGAGGATACCTCTACTTGATCATATGCAGGAAGACTTTGTGGCATGGAGCTTGACCAAAAATTATATATTCTCTGTTCGCTCGGCCTACTATGCCGAATGGAATCATCAGAACGGAAATAGACTTGCGAGAAGGGATGTTCTCGGTATGTCAGTTCATAATCCGGTTTGGGAGATCTTATGGAAGCTGCAAATCCCTAGCAAAAATAAAATATTTATTTGGAAGGCTTTGCATGGAATTGTTCCGGGGATGTCAATACTTGCGAATAGACATATCCCGGTGTCTGGCCAATGCCCCATATGTTCCTTGGATGCGGAAGATATTTATCATCTGATTTTCAAATGCCCTAGAGCAAAGGAAGTGTGGAGTTCGTTGGGGGTCCTGCACATTACAGAATCGTTTGCTGCTGTGGATAGGTCCGGATCTGTTGCCCTGGAAGATTTGTTGCGACGCGACATCGAAACACCTGCTGATTGGAAACATATTGGAATCAAGGAGTTGATAGCTGTAGGAGCTTGGTACATTTGGTGGCAACGTCGTGAGGTAGTCAAGGGTGAATCTGTGGCGCCTCCCGATCGTACGAGCTTCGCGATCCAGGCCCTAACTCTGAATTATAAAAGAGCGCCGAAGGGAGTACCACATGAAATACCATGATCCAAACCCAAGCCGGGCTCGTATAAGTTAAACATTGATGCTTGTTTCTTTCTTAATGGTACAGGAGTTGTTGGAGCGGTGATTCGGAATGACAAGGGCGAGGCTGTGGCGGGAGTGGGGGATCCTAGGATCAATCTGCTCGACCCTGCAACCTCTGAGGCTTTGGCGCTGCAAAGAGGGTTGCACCTCGTGGATCGTCGAAACGGACTCTATGGAACTTGTTGAAGCTTTCAATGGAGTAACCGAAATTTGGAGCCCTTACACTCTGATCTTAATGGACTGCTTTCTTACGGCGAGAAGAATTGGGCAAGTGGTGGTTCAACACTGTCCACGCGAAGCAAATGTGGTGGCACATAAAATATCTAGATATGCTTTTGATTCGAACTCTTCGATTTTTTGGGACTCTAGCCCCTCTAGCTTTATTATCCCTGATGTAATGAATGATGTATCTCTGTTTGGTTGAGGCGGCAAGTTTCAGACGCACTCTTTTTCTTACCAGGGTACCTAATGGGACTGGTAAGGTTTTTAATGAGACGGCTTGCTGACCTAATATAGTGGTGGAAAATTTCAAAAAAAGCAATGGTCTTTTCTCCTTTGACTTCTGTCTTTGTAGGCTATGACAACAACAAACATCACCGCATTGAATAATTTTATCGAGCAACAACATAGCTTTTGTATTTGATATCGAGCAAAAACATTGTTGTCTTTAAAAAAGAACACAAACTTGCATTGTCCCACATGGCAATTAAAATGTCACACCGAAAACTTGTATACAATTAGGTGGTACATGATGTGCATCTCCATCCAAATAAGGTCCAAAGCTTTGGTCATGACCAAGTTTTTGGTTAGAGCATCTCCATCCAGACTGAATAAATTTGACCCCCCCTTTGCGGATACGTTCGGACTTGTTCGCTCGGAAGTGTTCGGTGGCAAAATTTGGCTAACCCCCTATTTGTTCGTTCGGGCAACCACAACCCATCGTATCGAAACTCTTATTTTCATGCAACCACATGCACGTAGATCACATAGCACAAAATCATTAATTCAATGTTAACCAAATAAATCATAATTTTCAACAATTTATACACGATTGAACTTATGTGGTGTTTCACTTGTTTATCTCTTTGTCATCAGCCCACACCCATTGCCACTTCGGAACTACTCCACGCAAGGACGGAGCCAGGGGTGCGCTGGGGCCACCCCCCCCCCCCCACACACACACACACCATGGTGGAAATCCCCTTGTAAATTTGTAGATTTGATCCTAAATTTAGCAAAATTTACACATATGCCCCCAAGTTGTTTTATATGTAATCGGTCTCCCTTGTTGTGCAATCGTGGCTCCGTCCCTGACTCCACGTACGACATTTCCTTGTACGGTTTTTGTACGACAGACTGCTGCACTGTAGTGGCACAAACCGACGGTTGCTATGCTGTGTCGGGCGGTTTTCGGATAGAAACCGATGTACGTGTAGCATCACTCTTGCCACTTTGCCTTGCCCTTCTCCTTGTTATTTCCGTGGGGAGGTATCTCATTCAATATGTATCAACAATGGGCAATAGTCAATGACTTCTTCTCAAGGTGATGATACAAATTGGTGTCAAAATCCATCTAGCAAATAAGAATCACTCAAAATAATGCAATAAAAGTGAATAAATAATAAAAACAAAGCAAGCAAAACTTACATTGTGCACTTTTGCACAACACCCGAAAAAATTGTTCATGGAGTGTTCGATTGCGAGTCATCTATGGTGGAGAGAGCCCTCATATCACACATGGCATGGATTTGATGCGGCTCCACGTAATTCTTATGTTCATGGTAAAATTTGTGGATTTGTTCCCAAAACTTTGACCCCTTTGTTCCACGAATCGGATCCATACTTGTGGTCAAACAAGTTTTGCACAACAAGCCATCTTCAAGGATTCACTACCAATTTCGTCTTGCCTTCGGCTTTGGGTCTGCCTTTTCGTCAAACAGTTGGTCGGCACATCTGGCGCCAGAGATGTCCGATGTTGGCCATGACCGGGGTTTATGGTGAGTCACACAGGGGACGACGTGGACCGCCTCGACGCTCACAAGTCGTCGGCGTAGAGCTCGATCTGCCGCTATTGTCCTCAAGCCAGTGGCGGATGACGAGTCGTACGGCGTGGGACTCAAATCCTCCACCGCGATCCCATCCGAGTCTTCGTCGGTTTCGGACCTCGAGTCACTGTCGGAGCCAACCATGATAGAGCAGGGGAGAGGGTGTGGAGGAGGACTTAAGTGGAGCGGAGCAGTCGAGACATTCTAAGGTTTGAACCGGGGTGAGGTATGTGTGGGGTCAGAATGGGCAACCCTGGACGGATGTGGCCGGTCGTGTCCGAGCAATACGAAATCAGTCCCACGTATGAGTAAAGTTATAAAGGTTGTCGGACAAACGTATATTTGGGCTAGGTATGGATCCAGATGATTTCTTTTCCGGGATGTCCGCTCGAATATGTGGGGAAAGTTGAAATTTATGACGCAACGTTTTATATCTAGAAATAGAGGGAGTACTTGGGCTGAATCACTAGCTCACTCACGAACAAAAAACACACAGAAGTTTGGCGTAACAGTGTTCTGCAGTCCGCCGTGCCGCCGGAGATTATTGTAGTTTCGTCACGCAGTTTCTCAACACGTCACATTTTCACTCGGATCTATAAAAGCTTGAATGCCCAATTTCTCGTACTGGCCCCACGAGCTGGCAACTACACTCTCTTGGGGACTGAGATCCCGTGCCCCGCTCAAGGCGAGGCACCGCGTGACTTGAGGCCTCACATCCACCATCCATCTCCCATCCAACGGTCAGAGCAGGTCCAAATTTAGATCTCAAAATTAAAACTTCTCAGAAAAAATCGAAACAATTCCCACGAGTTCTATATGTCACGTTGTGTATTGTGGCAAATTGTAGATTTTTTTTGGATCACCGGTTTATGATTTAATAGCTTTTTAAGTTGAAAACACAGAAAATTTAGTTAATGGTAAACCATTTATCCAAAGAAATCCTAAAAATTTGTGAACACACAACGAAACATATAGAATTCGTGGGAATTTTTTCTATTTTTTCTGAGAAGTTTTAATTTTGAGATCTAAATTTAAACCTGTTCTGACCGTTGGATGGGAGATGGATGGTGGATGTGAGGCCTCAAGTCACGCTGTGCCTCGCCTTGAGCGGGGCACGGGATCTCAGTCCCTCTCTTGGGTGCCATTTGAAGATCCCAATTTCTTAAAAAAGCTCTTAAAAAGTCGATCGCTAATCCAGACCGTTCGTCCAATGTTAGATTCTAATCTTGCAGCACCTAGCTCCACTCCCGCCGACGATGGCGAAACCCCCGCCGTCCGCGGCGGCGTCGGGCGCCGGCGGCCGCGGCCTGGCCCACCACCGGACCCGCTTCCTCCTCCTGCTCCTCGTCGCCGTGGCTGCCTCCGCCTCCACCGCGGGTTACCTCCTCCGCGGCGCCCAGTCGCCCTATGCGATTCCCGAGTGGATCCTGGCGTCCTCGCCACCGCCAGCGCCGCGAGTCCCCTCCTTCATGAAGTCTAAGCTCGTGCTGCTTGTCTCCCACGAACTCTCCCTCTCGGGTAACTAATCGTGGTGTGCTTCACTTTTCCCTTTCTGTGTTAGTTTGAGCAAATGCTGTACCATGATACCATCCCGGAGATTGGTACATGGATTTGTGTTCACTGCTGTGCCTGAGCGACTCGGGATACTAGGAATTCTGTATATCTACAGGTAATAAGCACAAAAAATGACAGATAGGCTAGTGAAATTTCTAGTTGGAATGTTCGGGCTAACTCAAGATCTCTGGGAAAAAAGAACTAGCGAGTCATCACAGACTGTAAACGAATGTTGCTGAATAGTTCACTTTGGTCTAGTTGCTCAGAAGTTGGAAGACTAGAGCTTTCGAGTCTTTACGAGATTTGCCGCAATTATCATTGGCAGAGATATCTAAAATGTTGTGTCATTTATTTCCACCGTTTTGTTTATCCTAGTGTTATTAGAGATGCTTCTGTTTTATGCAGGTGGGCCGTTATTACTGATGGAGTTGGCATTTCTTCTGCGGCAGGTTGGTTCCCAAGTGGTGTGGATAACAAACCAGCGACCTGAAGGGACAAATGATGCTTCATATAGCCTGGAGCATAAGATGTTGAACCATGGAGTGCAGGTATGCTCCTACTCCCACCTTTTTTTTAAATACACCTTCCTGTCACAAATTCTGGATGTTGTATGCTTTATACGATGTCCATGGAGTATTATCACAATGTATTTGTATATATATATATATATAATGTGTAACATTTGAACATACTTACTGTGATGAATTTACATGTATTAATTTTTTATGTGACGAAGAAATGTTTGAAAAGATATCAACGGTTAAATATGAAAAGGTTTGCATGCGCCCATTCCACTGCCAGATTGCTTACATGGATGTAGCCTTTTAGCAGGGCTCACCTCTTATTTGTGTCACATGTATGCATGACACTATCGAAAGTTCACGTTTCATCTTGTTTGGCATGATAGTAGTAGATTTCTATGATAAAGTGTTGTGGAATTAGTTATAATTCAAGTACATCGCTGACATTGTTTGAATAAAGCATGTCTAAAATATGAAACTGATGAAGTTCATGTTTCATCTTATTCGGCGTGATTGTGCTAAATTTCGGTTTTGAAGTATCATGGAATAATCCATAGTTGAGGACACTGTTGAACAAATCATGTCCAGTATAAAAATGATGTACTATAATGTAATACTTTATTTATGCTAGGGGACTAATTTGTAATTTTGGAGGAAATCACATTGAATAGTTCGCCTGGTCGCTTCACAGATTTTACCTGCTAGGGGACAGGAGGCAATTGACACTGCTCTGAAGGCTGACCTGGTTATCTTGAACACTGCGGTTGCTGGCAAGTGGCTTGATGCTGTCCTAAAAGATCGTGTTCCTCAAGTTCTTCCGAAGATTTTGTGGTGGATCCATGAAATGCGAGGACATTACTTTAAACTTGAATATGTGAAACATCTTCCTTTGGTTGCTGGAGCCATGATTGATTCTCATACAACAGCCGAGTATTGGAAGAACAGGACTCACGACCGTCTAAAGTATGTGCAGAACTTGTAGTACTCATTGTTATATGGTGTTGAATGCTTGCTCCTGTGTCTATATGCATTATGAATATAATGCTACCATTTGTGCCGGACTTGCTTGCGTTTTTTACCAGTCTAGTGGATATTTATCGCTCTGGCCCCTTACGTATGTGGTGATTTACTTCTGAACATTACTAGCTATATATTTTTCTGCTGCTGTAGGCCTATGTTTGAACTTTTACTCCACAAATGGAACATTGTAGACCATGATCAGTTTAGTTGTCGCATGCTTTTGACATCCTAATCCGTAATTCGTTATTATAAACTTCTAATGTTCGTCTGCATAAAGTATACAGATGCCACAAACTTATGTTGTTCACCTCGGGAATAGCAAAGAGTTAACAGAAGTTGCCGAAGATAATGTCGCAAGAAGAGTCCTGCGTGAACATATACGCGAGTCACTTGGAGTTAGGAGTGAAGATCTCCTATTTGCAATAATAAACAGTATGTTTTATTTGCCAAACTCAATACTTCCAAACTATATATTAGTTGGGCCAACCATTTTCCCGATCTATGTCAATTCTTTTTGTTCCTATATTTTCATTGTCCTTAGTAAATATCCTGTAATCCAGGTGTCTCGCGAGGAAAAGGACAGGACTTATTTCTTCAAGCATTTTATCAGAGTCTGCAACTCATCCAACATCAGAAGTTAAAAGTGCCCAGAATGCATGCTCTAGTCGTGGGAAGTGATATGAATGCTCAGACAAAGTTTGAGACACAATTACGTGAATTTGTGGTGAAGAATGGGATCCATGACCGTGTTCACTTTATAAACAAGACCCTGGCAGTGGCACCTTATTTGTCTGCAATTGATGTGCTTGTCCAGAACTCTCAGGTGAGTCATAGTGTCATTTACGGATAATGGTTTTTCTTGTTTCCCCATTTCGGTGATATGGAACTGTATCCCTGCGAATATTTACATCGCTGTTTGCATTTTCCACCTGGGCAGAGCACTAAAACACCTTTCATCACATTTATTTTTCGTCTGGGAACAACAATACTAGGTTAAGTCCATGCATGCTACTTTTTGAGGGGGACAGAGGATAACTGAGTCCATGAGGTTATTTAGTCTAGTCTATCTATGCTATTTGTGTGGATTATATTACTTAAATTTGCGACAGAATTATGCAGCCTATGTTCATCTCGCCGCATGCCGAAGTTACTTCACAAAATAAGCTGTGTTTTAACATAGAGAAGAATTTCTATCAAGGGTCCAGACAGATAATGCAAAGAAATAATATCGGGCATTCCTTATGTGAGAAGATGAACATTTCCTTTTTTGTTTTGTTTCTGTAAGGTCCTTCTATCATAGCCTTGCCTGTAGGCATAGCTTACCATCTATCAGTGTTACTAGTCAAACCTATCAGTTAAATGCATGCTGTACAGTGTCTGGAATTGTTGCTCCATATTGGTTATTACTTATCATGCAAGATAATTAGTTGGTCTACAGATTATCAAAACGTTCCATTTATTTACTCTAAAATACTACATTTCTACAACTCTAACCAGAAACTGACCCAGCGCCACCTCGTGTCAGAGTGCATGATTCTTCAACATGTGGGGAATAATGAGGATCGTTAAATATAGTTCGCTTGTTTGCTTCTCTACTATAACCACTTTGTTTAGTTACATCGAACAAACAAGAGGAGCATGGAGCAGTACGATCTGCTAATTTTATCTGATTTATTTCCAATCCTGTATAAACTTGTTAGTTCAGGATATTTTTCCAATGTATTCAATGTCAAGTTGGGTTAAATATAAGTGCACAGAATTGAAAGCACCCAAACTTGTACTAGTTCTTGCTTCTAAATTCTGATGAGTAGGTCATTTTCAGTTGCAAATGGTTCTTTTCGCTCGAAACCCTACTATGGCTGGTATCCTGTACATGATTTATCAGTGGGTACCGATCTATGCAGCCAGTATGAGAAGGGCTATTCATAAGACATGTTTCTGTTACAGACTTGCAGTAATATGTTCTTTTCCTACTTAGGCACGTGGAGAATGCTTTGGAAGGATAACGATTGAAGCAATGGCGTTCAAGTTGCCAGTATTGGTAATACTCTCCTCTCTATCCCTGCGTGTGCGTGTGTGCAATCTACCAGTCAATCAACCTTACTGCAATGGTTGCTGGAACATGGTCCAGCATTTCTCTGAATCTAAAGTTATTGTTGGCAATCATGAGGCTGGCGTTACTGCATAAAATTTACGTTCATACACCTTGGGTCCCCTCCATCCACTGTTTCTTAGCCTGCATTTCATTGACTGGGTTTAATGACGCTGCAACATCAGGGCACAGCTGCCGGAGGGACCACCGAGATTGTCTTGGATGGCTTAACTGGCCTTCTGCACCCTGCCGGGAAGGAGGGCGTCGTGCCTCTTGCGAAGAACATGGTAAGGCTTGCAAGCCATGTTGAGGAGAGGGTCGCCATGGGAAACAGGGGCTTCGCCAGAGTGAAGGAGAGGTTCACGGAATACCACATGGCCGACCGTATCGCCACGGTGTTGAAGGAAGTTCTGCAGCATTCGCATTCTTGAGCCTCTCCGCAGCCGTTTTCCAGTGGCATCGTCGATTTCTTGCGCCAACATGTAGATCCAGCATCCAGAGTTTTAGCAAGGCTGAACCCGAACTCGGGGTCAACTGTAGATCGCTGCTTCCTGTGCCACTCCTAACTGTTGTCATGCGTGGGTGTGTTGTTGGTTCGTCCTTCCTTTCTGCTGTTGGCTTACCTAGTACTGTAGGTGGATCGGCACCATGAAAATCTATGTAAATGGTACTGTGGCAGTAATGAGTATTCTTTGACTTCTGACGAGGGTACTACTTTATAACGAAAATGGATCCCATGTATCTGGAAGCACAAGTGCTACTATAATATATACGGCTTGGAATTATCCATTGCATTGAGAACTCAGATGGCAATTAATTGAGCCGTTTGTACACACGAATAAACTTGAATTTCTACGTTACATGCATCTACTGTTCTAAGAAGTCCTTGCCTTGAAAACAACTGCGACTACATGATCTCCACAGAAGGAAGAATTTCCAATAATGCCCAAGTGCAGGTTGCGACATCACTTGGCGGCGACTTTGGCCGCTGGCCTCTTCTTGCCGAGCTTGTGCCTGACCATCCTGAGGATCCTCAAGAACCAGTAGGCGCTCACCAGCAGCAAGCTCGTAGCCATCGTCTTTCAGGTAGGAGAAGAAACAGAGTAATTAAGAAGATGCAGAAATGCATTTTGAAGTTTCACGGTCCTTGAAGTTCAGTGTGTTTGTTACCTTGATGAGGATGGGGTTGTCTGCCGTCACAGTGCGGTACGTGACGTACGTCCCACACACCATTCGAGCCACGGAGAAGGTCGCCGCGAACAGAATCTACGTATGAACGGCATGGAGAAAATCAGATATAATTAGTTGTTCACCTTGAACATGCATGAGAGAAAGAGACGCCGATAGTTTGTGCATACGTCGGCGAGGAGGTTGAGGTCGGTGTCCTTGATGCCGACCTCCTTGAGCATCTCCCTGAGGTGCAGCAGCGGGGCGGTGATCTCCGTGACGATCAGGCATGCCACCAGCTCCGTCCCACACTGCACATCACGTCTCGCATTCATCCATTAGCCATTCACAGAGATGCTACACATAGGATAAGCTAGGTACCTTCTGGTAGGCGAGGCCGGCGGCGAGGCCGACGATGCTGATGAGGTGGTGCAGGGCGTTGTCCAGCCGCGCGTCGCCACTCAGGTGGCAGCACGCCGCGTCGTAGATCATGTACGAGAGAGTCACCGCCAGCGCCCTCATCTGTCAGTTCACCAAATGTTACTTCCTCTGTGTTCTTATCCCGTAGGGGGATTACACGTGAGTGTGAATCGAGAGGTGGCACTAAGAGAGTCAGTACATGGATTGCCGAAAATGCTAGAGTTACGGACTAAAATGCTTTATTTCAGCTGATTTACATGGATTGCTTTGAGTACATATCATCTTGAATTAAACCTCTCGTTCAAAATTACATGTAAACTTCTGAAGAACCTTGTATATGCCGATAATAATAGCTATAGAATTTGGAAATCAACGGTAAAATTGAGGTAACCGTTGAAATTTGAATTGAGTTTTAGGCCCATGGTCCACCAAATTCCAGGAAAATCACGTGAGCCTCACTCATGCATGGCAAAACGAATCCTATGTTTTTGCATCACAATCTTTGAACCAAAGAGGCTCTAGACATTAGATTGGCTCTATATATACTCTCTTCGTCCTAGAAGGAGGTGAATGGAGATGGGGTGCGTCGATGTTGGACTAGGCTCACATTGTTCATGCTCTTACTAAACAATAGTGTAAGACATGTCATTTTGCAACAACTTAGGAGTAAGAAGTGATAACAATTGTTAAATTGGGCAGCCAGTTGGCTTGGTGTGCCCTGAAGTTGTCGTTCTCCATGACGGTCTGCGAGGGGGTTTGTGATGGTTTTCGCTCGATTTCCAGCTAATTAATCGTGCAATTCTCTTTTACTTAGTCAGTGAAATGAGACATAACTTTTGCCTCTGTTTCCAAATTCCACAAAGTAGCAATTAATTTGAGAACATGGGAGCATCTCCCGTGCAACAAGATGACACTTGAAATGTCCAATCCTTTAAAAAAAACGTTGAACACATGTAGATGTTGATATCCATGTTCTATATGAACGCGTGAATTTTCACAAAAAAATCTGGTGTGTGAAAATAGATAAATTTGATGATCCAATAGTCGCTATTAAGAGCACTAGTTTTTTTACGCTCATGGCACATCATATTTCTTTTCTACATGAAACTTTGCATACATGTCAATGACACCAACATGTATTATTGTGACGGTTTTCACCCGGTTTTCCGCTAATTAACTGGGTAATTCTCTTCTTCTTAATTAATAGATTGGGGCAAATCTTTTGCTCCCATTTCAAAAAATAAAAAATAAAATAATACGAGCTTTTTAAAACAATTTACTGTTCATTTTGAAAGCATATGCTTTTGTGCGGAAACTTCATCCCGTGGCAATGCACAAGTTGGAGGTAAAAATGGGAATAAACCTTTTTCTATGCATAGGGGGTTTGAACTTTGAAGTTGAAGGTAGTACCACTAGATCTAAAAACTGATGACATGATGACACCATAACTTTACTCGAGAATAAATGCACACACCATCAATCCCTGGGTCCCAAGAGACATGTACTGCCATTCACGGATGAGATAGTATTTCATCATTTCCGAGTGACATAGTGCTCCCGGGCTGCAAGGTTACTGAAACGACAGTAAGAACAGCAACTGAACTTAGTTTTTCTTTCTCTGCTGCTGTCGTATAAGCAATCCTAAATCACTTGTCGAAGCATCCCTATATACTCAAAGAAGTCTCTGTGCCGTCAATGGTTCGCGCTTTGCTAAAAACATTTAGGTGTAGCTACTTTGAATATACAACCAGAACATTGCCGAGTTAACTTACACAACACAACACTGTCTGCCCGACGAACATTGACTTGTTAATAAGGAGTATTGTATAGTCGAGTAAGACGACGGTGCTAGTTGGTTAATCACCCAATACGAACATTGACTTTGTAATTATATGATGCGTATTGCGCTTAATAAGGAGTATTATACTATCCAGTAAGACGACGGTGCTGGAGTAGTTAGTTAATCACCCAATGCGAAGGCTGGTTCGTGCGTGGGTTACCTGGCTGGGCGACGATGGGGAGGCGACGGGGGAGACGGGCGAGGCCCAGTCCTGCACGGAGAGGCAGCCTAGTGTGACGCCGGCGACGGCGTGCATGGTGGAGACGGCCCGGTTGCAGAAGTCGTAGGAGCGCTTGGGGAGCAGCGCCCGCAGCAGCAGGAACGCCGTCGACCAGAAGGCCACCCCGGACACCACCCAGCTCACCACCGGCGGCACGCCGTACTCCTCCATCCTTCTAACTCGCTCGAGCGCGCAAAGGGAAAGGGACGAGGGAATCAATGGCTGGCCGCCGAGTTATCTATGTAGTCCACGGGCGCGGAAGGGAATATACAGTCTGGCTAGGTAGGAGGGAAGGAGGCAGGCAGGCAGCGGGGAGGAGAGGGCGCAGCTTAATTTGCAGCAGCACGAGGCAGCGTGGCTGCCCCATGTGCAGCAGTACGCAGAATATTGGTGCGCCGCTTCATTGTGGGAGATTTAATGGGGATTCGTTGGCAGATCAATGCAGTAATTTACGTCCGTGCTATACGCACGACGAAATTGCGTACGGTTTTCGTCCGACACTAGGTGGCTGCGAGCCAGCGACTTGGCGCACAGGCGGGGCGACGGAGGTTTGATGGGATGGCTTCGTTGATGGGTTTAGGGCTCAGTATTGGGTTTGGGCTGGACCTTGGGTCACGGGCCAGGAGTAATTAGCACGGACGAGAAAGGTCGTACGCAGAGCAATTCGGAGTAAGAGGTAGGAGTATCTAGGATGAAACTTTTTTTAAAAGTAGGGTGTGGTGTTTTGACTCCCGGTGCAAATGCATACTTTATTTAAAATGCATTTTCAAAGTTAGAAAATTGAAAAATGTTCGCTTGTAGATTTTAACATCCTATGTGTTCATAAAGTCGTTTGACAAAAAATCGACATATTTTGTGGCTTGTGTAAGAAAGACAAAGATTGGTACTAAAATAAGGATTTCACGAGACTTTTTTGTCTTTTTATACAGGACACAAAAAATATCTTTTTTCCGTGAAACGACTTTGTGAACACATAGAATTTGGAAATGTATCCACGAAATTTTATTTCATAATTTTCCGACTTTCTAAAAAACATGTGCATACAAAATGAATTTCATGAGTAGTGCATCAATCCGATGCAGAGACCGTGGATTTGTTCCCCACTTTGAAAAAAAAATGAGGGAACGAAGGCTTGTGGTGGTTGCTTGCTGCCATTAATCCTTCGTTTGGTTGGGTTGTTTCTCCTTTGAAGGGTGCTGCACTGTAATCTGATATTGTTGGTGGACGCGGTGGTTGCATTTTAATAAAATATAATCAGGGGGCGCGCACTCCTTTATTTCTAAAAAAAACTCACCCGGTCGGCGAAACCGACCGATAAGAGTACGATGATGGGAGGACGAATCATCCAATTGTGTAGTCTCACAACTAAATCGAGTAGATTCAAAATATTCTTATGATAATAATTTATCTTGCAGTTGGGTGGATGACCCTCCTGATTTTCTTGTAAGATCAATTGTAAATGATGTAACTATTTTGCCAAATCAATAAACCTTGTCGTGATGCTTTCAAAAAAAAAATCCAGTAGATTCGGTTTAATTTCGTTTGGTGCCGACATCACACCAGATTTTACTACTAGCCTGGAGTAGTATATTCTCGGTTGTTGCTGAAGCGGGCGGCTGCTGCCGTCAGGGCGACGGTGACCTAGCACTGCCTAGCTGGCTAGCTGCACCTGCAAAGCGTGAGAGACTCGACGACAACGATCCCGAGCGGCTGATTGAGGTTACGCAAGTTGTCGATGGAATGATGGGCCGTGTGAGACACGAGAAATCTGGAAGTCCGGTAGCACAGTTGATGGGCTGCCGGGGGATACTGTTCATCATATGGGCTGATCTCACACTATCAACAAATTTCAACTCCTGTCTCAAAAAAAAAAAATCAATGCCAAGAGTCGAAAATAGTAACAAATCAATACAATATAAAAATATATATTTCATGACAGGATGGAATGATATTGATTTGCTATTACAAATATTGCTATTGTTTTCCTATAAACATGGTCAAATTTTAAAACAGTTTGACTCAAAACGAATCTAAAATGTAGAGTAAAAAGTATCTCAACCGAGGGGGTGTATATTTTGTTTCTAGCCATGGTGGTATAGTAAAGTCTGTTCTATGGAGCGGTGAAGTATGTTCTATGGAGTGACAATCATAACGTGTTGACTTCGTCCCACAATACTAAACTTAATATCTCTATGGATTTGTGCCATGCCACAACCATCAACAAAAGTCAATGTCAAACGTTGGACAAGGTAGTGTGTACTTATCAAGACATGTATCTTCTTATTGAAAATTCTACGTTGCCATCTCAAGAGTGACATCAAGAAAAGGATTAAAAAATACTACCGGTAGATGAAAATGGTACACCAACTACTGAAACAAAGACCATACTATACCAAGAGGTGCTCGATCACCTATAAAAATGTGCACTTAATATTGTGCCTCTAGGTATATTTATCAACATAACCAATTAACCATGCCATCAAATATATACGTCGTATATATCAGACAGTTAAATCATATTCCCTTTCTTTATTTGCAGTCTTTTCACTTCGCATCGAAGGAACTAGGTTATACTTCTCATCCACATGCGACTCCAAGTGAAATAGACTCTGTAGTATGACTTGATCTACTTGATATAATCAGTTTATATTGTCCATTCCCATGTATATTGCACCATCTGTTACCCCATGTACTATACCTCACCTTTTGAGCCTACTAAACATACATATTAGCATATAATTTATTTCTCTATCGTATATAATGTTATCTTATTTCGAGAAAAGGGTTTGCAGCCCTGCTTCATATGGAAAACACCAACCAAGGTATACTGATGGCATGCACTATTTTAATCTTCATGGTCATTGTTTTTGTCTTTGTTGAATTCTGTTAAATAGTGACTATTCTATACACTTATCAGCCTATGGTTAGCTTCATCTGTGAATGACCAGAGATATTTTACTTCATTGTTGTGTTTATCATCCCTTTATTCGTACATAAATCATTTATTCTTTAGCTTTGGATTGTTTCACCGCTGATCAAGATGGGTATCAATTTTGGATTTTCTGACAGCTGATCAGCAATCATATAAATGCCTTGCGAATATCCATTAGTTATTTGATTTTGAGCCACGTGGCCACAAAAGAGTGAACTATGATGAACACAAAATTTCCAAATAATCGCCTTTGCCAAGATGTTCACGCAGCAGGGTGCTGCCACCCTCCCTTTCTAGTAGGAGGTACGGGATCATTTTTTGCCTTTTTTGTTAGAACAAAATTTCAAACTGAAATATCTTTTGAACTGTTTGTCCGAATTACGAACCATTTTTCTTGTTGTGTTCCCCGCATTGATGTCTTCAAAATTATCTCCCATGTAGGTTTCGATGGAAAAATTGATGTCAAGTGTACTTCCCAAACTAGTGTACTTGTAGTTCACAAACTGGTGCATATCTACATACCAAACTAGTGTTCAGTGTCCTACCCAAATTCTATGTGTACTTGCTGAACTATTGTACATGTACTTGCCAAACTGTGTTTCCAATACTTATTTTAGTGCAGTGAGAACGCCTTACACCCAAATTCTATTTGTTGATACCGGGAAGAATATTCGTGTACTGTAGGGTGGACCTAGGCCCACTGAAGGCGGGATTTCAGCCTTGGGCCTGTGACTACAGCCCCAACTAGTTCTTAGGTAGCAATTATATATACTTAGAAGATAAAAGTTCCATCATGTATGTACTCCCTCCATCCCCATTTAGGCCTCACACATGTCTTTTAAGGACTACGTTTGACAATCAATTCGACCAACGACATATGAATTATATGTCATGAAAGTTATACCATTAAATTCATCTTCGAATAAAGTTTTTTATCATATAATTTTGGCAACATATCCTGTGCATCCGACCTATATCGTGTATCCGTGTATCCGTGCGTTTTTGGCCGAACGATCTTCTCTGACGAGCTAGCTTAGCCTACATCATTTTTACACAAACATGCCCGCCCACCACGCCTCCACCCGAGTATCAGAATTTCTTTTTTTTAGAAAACTCCATGCACCCAGGACTAGATCGGTGTTCACGCTGATGCGATCCCGGCGGCGGACGGTGAACCTAGCGACCATGGCCCTCTTCTGCCGTCTTCCTGCAAGTTCCTCTATGCGCGCGACTCCTAGGCCGGCGCCGCCTTGGACATACGCAGCTTTATTCTATTTTGAGTTTATCAGTTTACTGTTGGCTACTATCCCATCCTGATGCCTACTGCTATATAAGAGCATCTCCAACAGACGCTGCAAATTAGCGCGACGTGCTAAATACCGGTCATTTTGGGCGCAGAGGGGCAAAACTTTGCTCCAGCAGCCGCTGCAAAAGGCAGCGCGCTGTAAAATCCGTCCAGCGCGTTGGGGATTGCTGCATCCAACGCTGGATATGTAGAGCGCGACGGAGCGCGCGCTGGGCAATTCGGAGAGGACGCACGAAGACCAACTGCCATGGTGAAACTTCACCAGGGCGTCTCCGGCAGGCCACGAGCAGCCTCCTCCGCCGCAGGGGCGAGTGCGGGCGCGGCGACGGCCTCCTCCGGCGAGGCAGCGAGTGCGGGAGCGGCGGCGGGGCCTCCTCCGGTGAGGCAGCGAATGCGGGAGCGACGGCGAAGGCACAACGGCAGCCGGGCGGACGCGGAGGCGAAACGGCGGTCGGACGGACGCGTAGGCGCAGCCGCAACCGCGGCCGGCCTGCTACGCAGATGGAGATCGAGCTAGCTTGCTAGCTCGAATGATTGGGGATGTGATTGCTTTTTCCATTTTTGTTTAGGGACCTGATTGCGTGTTAATTGGATTTGTTTATAAAAGTTAGGGACCTGTTTGTTGTAGACATATTTGTGACGCTCTATTTTTTAGTGCGTCTGCTGGAGTGCTGCGCGCTATATTTTTGTGCGTCTAGAAAACCTCTCCACGGCCTCCGCGCGGTGAACCAATAATTTGGGGCTGTATCTGTTGGAGATGCTCTAACAAGCTGATGTCTCGCTTCATGGCGCAATGCGGAAGTTCTCCTTCACGGGTATGGGGCTCGTTTCAGGTCTTCACCTGCAGCAGCAACATGACGCCCCCGGGACTGAATTCGACTTCCTCGGCGCCACCTCCAGTAGCAGTTCAATGGCGGCAGCGATGGCGCAGAGGCTCTTCGACAACATGCGCCACAAGAGGGTCTTACAGGGTATGTCAAAGGCAGCGCCGGCCTGGGAGTCGCGCGCACAGAGGAACTTACAGGAAAACGGCAGAAGGGGGCCATGGTCGTCTAGGTTCACCGACCGCCGCCGGGATCGCATCAGTCGTGGACACCGATCTAGTCCTGGGTGCAGGGGGTTTTCTAAGAAAAGAAATTCGGGTACGTGAGTCGAGGCGTGGTGGGCGAGCGTGTTTGTGTAAAAATGATGCAGGATAAGCTAGCTCGTCAGATTAGATCGTTTGGGCGGAAACGCACGGACACACGGATACACGCTAAGGTCGGATCGATGCACAGGATATATCGCCTATAAATAAAAAACGAAGGTGCCACATGCATGGAGACAGAAGGAATAACATGTTATCTAGCCCTGGCTTCACCCAATTCTAGGTCTTCCGCACGTGAGAACGGTAGCATGATTGGCTATTCTGAAATTTCTCATAAAGTTATTTGGTTTGGCCTAGTAAGACGCCATGCTAGGCTACGGAATTGGGTCAGTACTTGTGAAATTGTGATTGTTATTCCTTGATAGTAAGACGCCTGTGCTAGGTTACGAAAAAAAAAATTTGGCGGCAGAGGAGATGCTAACTTGCTGTTACACTCGAAGGTTTGCATAATCCTACTTGTCATGCTGAGGTAAGAAAGGTTTGATGAGCAAACAACCACCAACTAGAATCTCTATAAGAGTATGGGAGATATATTATTTGGCTTGTTTGATTTCTTCTTTGTTTACTTGACGTCACTTATTATTGACGTGTCCTAGTTGGTTAGCTGACTTCTTAAACTGATGAGTAGCATCAAGGTACATGTATATGGTTTGATGGATTTAATTTTTGCATATCCCAGTCAACAACAGACACATAAACAGCTAAATGACTTTCTTTTGTACAGATTGTATGGTTTTTGGACCCGGTTTCCCTTATAAACTGGGTCAATTCTTTCTATCTATTCGAGCGGTGGTACGACCACCTTGTCCTAAAAAATGTCCCGTGCTAGAGTGGACGATGATAAGAAGGGACAATTGACTTTAATCATTATTCTTAAGATTAAAGTTGAGTTAGTTTTGATGGTGTGTTGGGGGTATTTGTACGTGAGTTGTGAAAGTATGGGATTTGTAGATGTGTGCTTATATATTTGTACGTGAGTTGTGAAAGACTGAGATTTATATACGTGAGTTGTGAAAGTAACTTATTACAGTAAGATGTCACTCCTGCATTGTGCAGGACTGCAGGCACGATCGGTCGACACTAGTATGAAAATGTCATTGGTGTCGTTTCTCTCTGCATTAATGAGGTCAATCATAACCAGAATGACCAAACGTAGCATGTGCAAGCAAACATTACTCTACAGGTTGAAACTCTCTACGCCAGTCAGTATGCAAAGCAGTGATCGCAAACTGTTTCTGCACAACAATCAAATTGAATTGCTACAGTATGTATATGCATCTCTCTTTTGTTTGAAAGATGCTTGCCAATGGGAACAATTGATATGGTACAAGCATGATCCTTTCTTCAAGGATCGCTCAAGGTTGCAAGCTAGCAAAGAAATATATATGTACATCGATCACTTGTCGTCGACTTTGGCCGCCGGCCTCTTCTTCCCGAGCTTGTACCAGACCATCCTCATGATCCTCAGGAACCAGTAGGCGCTCACCAGTTGCAAACCCGCCGCCATCGCCTAGCGAATCGAGAGACAAAAAAAGGAATCAGCAGTCTCTAAGCATTTATACATGTATATAGGAAATAAGGGTGGAAATAGTAGTCGAGGTAGTTGAGATTTTGGTGCGAGATCGACAGGGAGCGGAAGGTTTATTTTGTCCTTCATTTGGTGCATGGCTAGAATATACTAGAATACCTTGATGAGGATCGGATAATCTGCCGTCAAGGTGACATAGACGAGGTAGGGCCCACCAACCATCCGTCCCACCGAGAAGGTCGCCGCAAACAGAATCTACATAGCCACGGCCGGAGAGATAGAAGTGAGAAACAGTACACAGGGAATTAGAGAGAGGAAGAAGAGCGGGAGATGTACATCGACGAGGAGGTTGAGGTCGGTGTCCTTGATGCCGATCTCCTTGAGCATCTCCCTGAGGTGCAGCAGCGGGCTGGAGATCTCGGTGATGAACATGCAGGCCATCATCTCCGTGCCGCACCTCTGGTAGGCGAGGCCGGAGACCATGCCGACGATGCTGATGAGGTGGTGCACCGTGTTGTCGAGCCGCACGTCGCCGTTGAGGTGGCAGCACGCCGCGTCGTAGATCATGTACGACAGCGTCACCGCCAGCGACTTCATCTGTGGGGTGACATGAGCCACGTGTACCACAGTTAGCTCTAGACTAGGGTCTCCTCTGCATGCCCGCGGGCGCGTGTATCACGGATCACGGCGTACCTGGCGCGGCGCGGAGGGGGCGTTGAGTGGGCAGACGGGGCAGGACCAGTCCTCGACGGAGAGGCAGGCCATGCAGACGGCGGCGACGGCGTGCATGGTGGACACGGCGCGGTTGCAGAACTCGTACGACCGCTTCGGCATCAGCGCCCGCAGCACCAGGAACGCCGTCGACCAGAACGCCAGCCCGGTCACCACATAGCTCACCACGAAGTCCTCCATCGCCAGGCCGGTGCGGCGGCGAGGGGACCTCTGACTGAATTATGAGTTCGCCGCCGACGAACAATCTATCTAGTCTAGGCGGAAATATATAAGACGATCGACGATGTGCCGTATATATGCGGAAGAGGAAACAACAATGATCTCGAGTAATCGGCGCCGCGAGTATATAGGGGCAGAGAGAGCCGAGGTCACGGAGGCAGCGTGTGAGCACTGACAGGTGCGGAGTCGCAGTAGAATACTGTTGTGATGCTTCTGTTTTACATAGTTTACAGAGGCTTCAATGGGGGCGGTTGGGGGCGGATACGGCTCCAACTCCAGTCCGTTGGGGAAATTATTCGATGCGCAATCAAAGCCGCGCCTGATTAATTCGTTCCTGACTTTGATTAGTGCCACGGGCGCGGCGGATTTCCCTCGTGCATCTTTTCTTTTTCTCCTTTTTGACCCCAACATGTTTCGACGTGTATACACAATTACACATACGCGATTTGTAGCGGTACCCAGTGTCCTAAGTAAATGGAAAAAGTCTAAAACAAACCCTAAACTTGTAGACGAAAAATAAATCAAAACCTGAATTTACAATCCCGGAAATTGACACTCTGAACTTGTCAATCCCGGTCTAATTTAAACCTTATACTTGTTTGACACTGGGAATATTACAATTACAATCTCGGCCGGGATAACATGCTGCACTGGCTGACATTGCGGGCCCACATGTCATGTTCGTCCCCTTTCTAAATCTGGTGGACGCTAGCTAGCTCGAGCGCCTCCAATTGATCGATTGATTACAGGTAGCTAGCTTGTCACCCTAAATCGCCAAAGCAATATTGACCCATCTAGCTAGTTTTATGGATCAAATCAAATCATGAGGAAATCAAGCAGTAATTAAAGTTACAGGTCGAGCATGCTCTACGCGCACGGACACATGTCCTTCCTGGGTATGTACGGCGGCCGTTCCCGCGACCCGGGCGTCAGAGAAATCCGGTGCAGCCTCTGCGCAGTTCGTCTCGGTAGCCCGCCGTGGCGGCCGACGGCACCCGTGAGGCCGAGCAGTCAGAGGAAGTGATTGGTCGATTCCTGCAGACTGAGGCCGCCGTCTTCGGCGTCTCTCGCAGGTGCGGCGGTGCCGTCTGCCCGCGCTCCACCCGGAGTCCCGGACAACCCCGCGCCATCCTGAAGGAGACATGCCCTAGAGACAATTAATAAAGTGATTTTATTTGTCATATCTCAATTGTTCATAATATGTTTTAATACCATGTTATAACTGTATTAAGCGAAAACATTAATGCACGTGTGGTATGTAAACAACCAGGTCCCTAGTAGACTCTATTTAACTAGTTCGTTGGGTAACAGATGATCAAAGTTTTCTGATCATGGACAATCACGTCGGTTGACAACGAAGACATATCATTGGATGAATGATTTGATGGACATACCCAAAATATAGAAACGTAGTGTTCATACTTTGACCGTGAGATCATATCAAATCTCTGCTTCTGTAAGGTGCGGCTGATCGCATCAAACGACATGTCTTATATAGCGTGACAATAAATGTGACACTTTCGGGTATCGGAAGGAAGCAGTAGAATCGAGTGATTAAGAGCGGGAATTGCCAATCCACATAGCAGGATAGATACTTTGGGCCCACTCGGTGAGATTACATCAACGAGCTTGCAAGCATGTGACTAGGTCACGGGATGTAATATCACAGACGAGTAAAGATAGATTTGTCGATGACGAGGTGATGCTCGGTAATCGTGATACCGGAGAACGACGCTTGACGAGGTGTGGACTCGGCAAATCCCTGGGTATGTACCCCGGGTTGATTGAAGGGGAGAGAGATGAGCGCTGGTGATCACGACGGCTGACAAGCAAGGCGTTTACCCAGGTTCAGGCTCCCGGAGGATAATACCCTACTTCCTGCTTGTCTGGTATTGAATGGCGAGTTGTGGCTACAATGGCGAGATGGCAATCTCGCTAGGGTTGGTGGTGGCGGCTATGAGCGTACCCTAGACGAAGGACCCTCCTAGCCTTTATATGGTAGGCTAGGTCTCAGGTGAACGGTGCTGATGGCGCTTACAAGCATGGCTGGAGTCTCATGACCTAACGCCGACTATCTTGGGCCGCACGTCGTCCTTGGGCCTTCCTTGGCCCTCGTCATAAGGCTATAGGCTTGGCGTGACCCAGGTATCCCCACCGTGGGGTAGTCGAAGAGTGACCCCACGACAGGAGCCCCCGAGTGCTTAGTCAAATCGTAGAGTCGGGTAAAGGACTCCTTCCTCCTGGGCACGCCGTCGGGTTCCTGAAAGGAACAAGTAAAATTAGTCGACTTCGGCCGTCCAGGGCTTATGGAGGATTCCTTAGTCGAACCGTCGACTGCTGGGTGAGATACTGTGTGTACAGCCTTAGTCGGTGATTTTTCGACTGCTGTTATTCTGAGTCACTCGGGAGCGCGAACAGCGCTCCCGATGGGAGTAGCCCCCGAGATTAAGCTGAATTGCTTGCAATTGAGGTTAAACTCAATTTTTCTTCAGTCGAAAAGCCCACTCCCGATGGGAGTAAAGAAGGGACTCGACTTGTTGGAGTCGCGACTGGCTTTGCGTGACTTACTCTGTATTCGGCCGGTTTGGCTTACTGTACAAGTTTGTTCAGCTCTTGGAGCTTACTGAATCTTCTTGCACTCGAATGAACTGTTCGAGTTCTCAATCAGCCCGTTGGCTTACTTCCTACGCCTTCGCGGTTGACGTCAGCGCTGACGTTTTTGGCGCACTCTGTGTCCGATGGGACGTGACAGTGCGGTCCCACTGTCAGTATTGACTGGAGACAGCGGTTGCCGCTTTGTACTGACCGTTGGGCGCGAAAATTTCGCGGTGTGATGATGGCGCCTTGATTCCCGTGCGTAGTGGGCGGCGTGGCCGCGACGGTTGCTATCTCCGCGCGACACGTGGACGGCCAGATGATGTTGTGGAGTGCGGTTTCGCTGAGGACGGCCTGGATTAACTGGCCACGCGGTATATTTTTCACCGCAGCGGCGAACAGTTCATTCCATCCCCATTCTGCCCTCGTTCCGCTGCTCTCTCTCCGCCATTGTTGCTCTTTTCAGCCAGTTTCTTCCTCGCCCTCCATGAGCAAGGCCGCGATGAAGAGGGGGAAGCCTGTGCTGGCGCCGTCGCCGCCGCCGAGGCGAGCGTGATGAAGAAGCCCGACGGCGACTGGGTCAAATCGTCGGTGAAGAAGGCCGACCTCGAGGCCCTCCGCGCGCAGGGGCTGCTGCCGCCGGCAGACCAGGCGACGGTGCGCGCTCCTGGGAAAGAGGTATTCCCCCCCTCGCGAGGGGGAACGCGTTTGCTTCGTGGATTTCCTTCCGCGGGGTTTCGGGTTCCCCCTCCACGATTTCGTCCGTGGTCTCTTGTAGCTTATGGGATTCAGATCCACGATCTGACTCCCAATAGCGTCTTGAGCATCGCGAGCTATTTCGTGCTCTGCGAGTGCTTCCTGGGAATCGCACCCAACTGGCTGTTGTGGAAGTCGCTATTCCTCGTGAGGAGGAACGTGGGGAAGAGCAAGCAGGTGTATCCAGTCGGCGGCTTCGGCATCCAGGTGCGTGGCGACACCTCCTACTTTCAGATGAAGAAGTCCGACTCCGTCCAGGGCTGGCGAAGAAGTGGTTCTACATCAGGTGCGACCAGGAAGGGCTTCCCGACTTCGCGGCTGATCGCGAGTTGCGGAAGACGAACGCGTGGGCGCACCCGTTGTCGAAGGAGGACAGGGAGGCGACTCAGCCCTTGCTGACGCTTCTTCGTGGCCTTCTGAAAAGTCTTGGGCGCGAGACAGGTGGAGTTCACCTCATCGCCACCTTCTTCAGGCTTCGGGTGCAGCCGCTCCACACTCGCGTCCACCCGATGTGGGCGCGTGAGGATGTTGGCGATGAGCTCGATGATGACGCAGTCGAGTCGAAGGTGAGGAGCATCACTAGCCTCCGAGCCGCTGACCCGTGCAATGTCAAGTGCCCAGTCGAGCCGTATGGGCCTAATAACCCTGTGCCTGAGGTAGCTTCATTTGCTTTGCTTTTGTCTTGTATCTTCTTCTGTCGAATCTTTTTTTGACTCGAATGCTTCATTTGCTGACAGGGTCGTTCGAGCTATGTCAGTCTTCCCCTTGATGGAGAATGGACCTCACGAAGAGGCTGAGTTCCCTGAGGAGGACGAGGTTGATGACGATGAAGTTCCCTCCGCCACCTCTCCGAGTGAAGAGTTGGAGGAGGATGATGAAGATGAGGAGCCGCTGCGAAGCGGCAAGGCGAAAGAGTGGCGACTCTGCTTCGGCTTCGTCACCCGTGAAGGAGGCGGGTGTGGAGAACGAGGAGGAGGCGAGCGGTCGTCTCGGGCGCTAGGCGCACGAGTGACCTGGCTGAGCCTTTGGCCGTGCCTCCCCTCGGCTCTGCACCGCCGTCTGAGTTTGCGAGGATGGCCTCCGTCTCCCTGGGCAGTGAAGATGATGTCGATGTCGCCAGGTTAGTCGCGTAACCATTGCCTTGCTTTGTCGAGTTTGCTTTTGATTTGCGAGTCCTTGAATGAGTTATCTTGTCACAGCGACCGTACTGGCACTGCTGTTTCGCCTCGTGAGATGGAGCACACTTCTGCTCCCATGATCGAGCAACTGCGAAGACGACCGGAGAAGAGGCTCATGCGGGTGACGCTTTGGCCTTGAAGACTTCGACCTCCTCCGTGCCAGAAAACTACTGATGCGACTCCGGCTGACGCTGGGCTGCTTGAGCATGTAAGTTCCTTTAACTCGTTCTGCAAAATCTGTATCGGGTGCGCGAACAGCGCTCCCGATGGGAGTAGCCCCCGAAGATGTGCGTGACTAGAATAGTCGGGCGCAGATTGATGTCTTGTGTTTCCCGCAGCCATTTTATCGCCAGCAGATGGAGGGAGCCGCAGCCTTCGTTCGCATGGAGCAGGAGAGGGATCAACTCCGCGCTGCTCTGGAGCAGGCGAATAGTGAGTGTGAACCCTTGTGCTCGAGGGGCGCTTCGACTGCCTTTATTGCTAACTTTGCTCCGTTGATCCGTAGGCGAGAAGGAGAGCATGAAGAAGCGGGTCGCGGAGCTGGAGAAGTCGCTGGGTGAAGCCCAAGAGCGTGAACAAGCTCGGGATGATCTGGAGAAGACCCAGGTCGACCGCTTGCTCGCACTCGCAGATGTTGTTGGAAGTAAGTATTTCGGCTCAGTGCCTACTTTGCCTTTTTCGACTTCTGACGTCTTACGGGTGTGGATTTCTTTTGATCAGAGACTTGCGGAGGTGCTCCTCCAGAAGGGACTTCTAGCGAGAGTGTCGGCTTGGCGGAGGCTATTGGCTTCATGGACCGCGTCTGCGCGTATGCTTCGGCGGCGCTGCAGAAGTCGACAGGCGCCTTGGCGACTGTGCACCAGAGCATCTTCCCCAGCAAGCCACCGCCGGTTGCTGTGACGCGCTTGCGGCTCCGTTCGAAGGCAATGCACCACCTTGGCGGACTACACGCGTGCTCAGACGGTACGCGGCTCAGAGCTCACTTTCCAGCTACTTCTTGGTCACCAAGTCGTAGGTGATTTTGAGAAGGTTGTCAGCGACTTCCCTCGGAAGCCTGATGGCAGGACCGCATCCCTTAGCGGTGTGAAGGCGCAGGCGAGTCAGCTGGCTGCAAAGTTGGTCGCCACCTTCGAGAAGAGGATTGCCAAGGCTGCAGAGTTGGCTGCTAGGAAGAGCCGTTCCCAGTCGGAGTCTGTGATGTAGACTCCATTCTTTTAGGATTCTTCTGCTTTTGGTTCTTGGTCTGTAATGAACTATATAGTTTGCGGGTATTTGGCCGCGAACATGCTGATGTTGAAATGCGAATTTGCGCCTTCGAGTCTTCTTTCATATCTAAACTTGAATGAATGTGTTCTTTCCTTGCTTGACGCTGTCGAACTTGGCAGTCTGAGATGGGCGAAGCTCCTGGGGTCGCTGGAACGACTGGTGCGGGCGACGAGGAGGACACCTCTTCGGCTGCACCACTCGTCTCGTCGAGCTCCTCCAGCTCCTGCGCGAAGCGTGAATGATCAACGAGTGATCACCTTCATGAGGAACAAGGTTGTTGAGCTCGAGTCGAAGTTGAAGAGCGCGGAGTTGGAGTTGGAGCGCTTGAGGTCGCGGCCCGTTGCGCCGTTCTCTCAGCGAGAGGAGTTTCTGCTAGGCGAGATGGACTTGATCAGTCGGCAGCTGCAAGGTTGGCTTTCCAGCACTGTGCTTCGACTTCTTTATCCTTTTACTGTTCTTAGCTCTAGGTCTTGATGCAGATGTGAACTCTGACTGGAAGGCCGAGCAAAGTCGAGTAGACGAGCGGGTGGAAAAGAAGCCGCCGGTGACTCACACGAAGCGCGTCAGTTTTGTTCGAATAAATCCAGAGGCAGTGTACTGGCTCGAATGCTGGATCGCACTTGGCGGGCGCTGTGCTCTTGGAAGGTTGTAGAAAGACCCTATGGCAGATCAACAGGGTGTACTTTCCGCACAACGAGCAGCCTAATGGACTGGCTGCGCTGCTGGAGAGGTTCCGTGAAGGCAGTGCGTTGAAGGAAGTCGTGCACACTCAACTTGTTGCCGGGGCGAATGTGGCGCTGGCGTACGTTCGAATGCACCGGCCTAATCTTCCACTGTACAAGGTGCTTGACGGCTTGCCTGGAGAGGGTGACTACGCCGATACTCTTGCGGCCGCGTCAGATGATTCAGCAGGTCCAGAGTTTTAGTGAGCACCTTGTAGGGCCTCTCGATGCGCCAAAGGGCGAGCCTGTAGAATAAGAGTAGTAAACTGCTGCTGTATAGCGTTAGCTTGTAAAAGCAAAATTTCCAAGTGGAAATATGACTGTAAGCATGCCGAGGTGGGGGTAGCCCCCGAGTGAGTAAATTGTATCTTGTAACTTCTGTAAACCTGTATGGCGCAGCGCCTGAGCGGATCGAGTGCGGCCTAGGATTTTGAATTAGATGTGCGGCGCAGCCCCCGAGTGCTTCGAGTGCGGCCGAGGTGTGTCGAGTCATACCTGTGCATCGCAGCCCCCGAGTGCATCGGGTGCGACCTAGGATTTTGACTTGGACCTGTGCGGCGCATCCCCGCGTGCTTCGGGTGGCGACCTAGGCTTTTGACTTGGACCTGTACGGCGCAGCCCCCGAGTGCTTCGGGTGGCGACCTAGGCTTTTGACTTGGACCTGTACGGCTGATACGTCTCCAACGTATCCATAATTTCTGCTGTTTCATGCTTATATTATACCATTTGCTACATGTTTATATACACTTCATATCACTTTTATGCATTTTCTGGGACTAACCTATTAACAAGATGCAACAGTGCCAGTTCCCTGTTTTCTGCTGTTTTTACTTTCAGAAAGTTACTTCTGGAAATATTCTCGGAATTGCACGAAACAAAAGGCCAAGTCCCTATTTTTCCAACACGTACACGAAGTCCGAAGGAGACACGAAGGGGAGCCACGAGGTGGCCAAACCACCTGGCGGCGCGGCCCCCACCTTCTGCCGCGCCAGCCTGTGGTTTGGGCCCCTCGGGGGTCCGCCGACATCGCTCATTCGCCTATTTATTCCCCGAGACGTGAAAACCCTAAGGCACCGAGCCTTTCATCCAGAACATATTCGCTGCTGCCGCCGTCGTCAACCCTAACTCGGGGGGTTCTGAAGCTCTTCCCGGCACCCTGCCGGAGAGGGGAATCATCACTGGAGGGCTCTACATCGCCATGCCCGCCTCCGGAGTGATGCGTGAGTAGTTCATCCTTGGACTATGGGTCCATAGCAGTAGCTAGATGGTTGTCTTCTCCACTTGTGCCATCATGTTTAGATCTTGTGAGCTGCCTATCATGATCAAGATCATCTTATTGTAATGCTACATGTTGTGTTTGCTGGGATCTGACTTATATTGATACCTATGTGGAGCTGAATATTATATTATCATGTCTATGTCATTTGTGATCTTGCATGCTCTCCGTTACTTGTTGAAGCCTTGGCCAAGTGAATACTTGTGACTCCAAGAGAGGGTATTTATGCATGATAGTTGGGTTCAACCTCTATTTAACCTGGATAGTGACAGCAAGTTCTAAGGTTGTAGATGTGTTGTTGCCACTAGGGGTAAAACAGCAATGCTTTATTCAAGGATGAATGTATTGTTTACATTACGCACATTACTTAATGCAATTGTCTGTTGCTTGCAACTTAATACTGGAAGGGGTACGGATGTTAACCGGAAAGTGGACTATTTAGGCATAGATGCATGCTGGATAGCGGTCTATGTACTTTGTCGTAATGCCCAAATGAATCTCATAGTAGACACCACAACTCACACATGCATGCTATATGCACTTATCAATTGTCAATTGCCCAGCTGTAATTTGTTTACCCAGCATGTTAGTTATCTTATTGGAGAGACACCACTAGTGAACTGTGGACCCCGGTCCATTCTTTTACATCTGAAATACAATCTACTGCAATCATTGTTCTCTACTGTTTTATGCAAACAAACATCATCTTCCATACGATACGTTTAACCCTTTGTTTTCAGCAAGCCGGTGAGATTGACAACCTCACTGTTAAGTTGGGGCAAAGTAATTTGATTGTGTTGTGCAGGTTCCACGTTGGCACCGGAATCCCTGGTGTTGCGCCGCACTACACTCCTTCACCAACACCTTCGAAGCAACCTCGTTTTCCTACTGGTTCGATAAACCTTGGTTTCATACTGAGGGAAAACTTGCTGCTGCACTCATCATACCTTCCTCTTGGGGTTCCCAACTGACGTGTGACGTACAAGCATTGTTTCTGGTGCTGTTGCCGGGGAGATATTCCCTCGTCAACTTAGCGCTAGCAACACGTTTTCTGGCGCCGTTGCCGGGGAAAACCGAATTGCTTCTGCAAGGGGAGTCTCTCACACCCAATCTCTTTACTTTGTTATTTGTCTTGCTTAGTTTATTTTTATTTAGTCTTGTTTGCTCTCTTTATCAAAAACACAAAAAAATTAGTTACTTGTTTATTTCGGTTTTGTTTTGTCTCTTGTCACCATCATGTCTTGTTCCATGCCTGTTGCTATGTCACCTGAGGAATTGATCTTCACTTTTAAACAAGGGAGTGAGGAGAATTTTAAAGAAGCTTGGTCTAGAATTAATGATTCCTTTGGTAAAACTGATCCTAAAATGACTTTAAGCTTGCTTCTCACTAGCTTCTACTTTGGTCTAGCCCTTTGTTATAGATATGCTTTAGATGCTATTGTGGGAGGAGAAGGAATAATTCTTACTGATAACTCTGTTATATTTCCCGAGGGGATAGCTGAGGGTGTGTTTACAACCTTTCTTGGGAGAACGGTGTCCACTGATTATCTTGTTATTGAATGTGCAGGGACAGGACAAATTACACTTGGAAGATCTCTGCTCAAATTAATGGGAGCAACCATAGATGTGGGAAAAGGCACTCTGAATCTTACCTCCACACCAAGGTGCGGCCATGTATTCCCCAAACCAAAGAGTAAGTCTAAGGGTAAGAGAGGTAGGCGCATGGCCCTTGGTATTGATGTCAATGCTCCTCCACTTTTTGACACTTGATTTTCACTTTCTGCGCCTAGCTGAAAGGCGTTAAAGAAAAGCGCTTATGGGAGACAACCCATCGTTTTTATTTGCTGTTATTTTTGTTTTCTTTGAGTCAAGGAGTTTTGTTACTTCTGTAGCAACTCCTTTGTATCTTTATTTTATCGCAATGTTGTGCCAAGTAAAGTTCTATATTGAAAGTTGATGCAAGATTTGGATTTCTGCGCAGTGACAGATTTTTAGCTGTCACGGATTTGAGCTTATCTCCCTGTAGAAAATTCAAAAAATTCTGAAAAAATCACGCATATTCCTGAGATATGTACGCAACTTTCATTATTTTAGGCCAGATCCATCTGAGCAACTTAAGTGCCTCGAAAAAATTCGTCATTCCAGACTGTTCTGTTTTTGACAGATTCTGCCTTTTGTTTTGCATTCGCTCTTTTACTGTGTTTGTGTGGATTTCTTTGCTCCACAAAGCATTGGTGGCTGTAGCTAATGTCCAGAAGCTTTGGGATTGATTGTATCATTACAGAATATGAGAATTTTTGATTATGCACTAACCCTCTAATGAGAACTGTCTTGAGTTTGGTGTGAAGGAAGTTTTCAAGGATCAAGCGAGAAGGGTGATATTATGTGATCAAGAAGAGTGAAAAGCCTAAGCTTGGGGATGCCCCCGTGGTTCATCCCAACCATATTCAGAGAGACTCAAGCGTCTAAGCTTGGGGATGCCCAAGGCATCCCCTTCTTCATCAACAAACTTATCAGGTCATCTCTAGTGAAACTATATTTTAATTCTTTCACATCTTATGCGCTTTACTTGGAGCGTCTGTGTGTTTTTATTTTTGTTTTTGTTTGAATAAATTCGGATCCTAGCAATCCTTGTGTGGGAGAGAGACACGCTCCGCTTTTTCATGTGAATACTCATGTTCTTCACTTATATTTGTTGAGTATTCTTAACTAGCTACTGCAGTGCTTTTAGCTCCTGTTTTTCATGCATCTCTTCGAGCTGTTAGCACTTGTTTATAAATACTCTCTTGCTGCATTATATTATCATTTGGAGAGTTTATGTTTAAATAAATTGATTGGTGTTTGTTTGGAAGAAAGAAAATGCTACATGTAGTAGTTGGTATTGGAAAAGACATATGCATTCTTGTAGATCATTGTCTTGTTTCGATTTGATGCTTTGCAATTGTTTTGAGCTCTCAAGTAGATCATGTTTAAGCTCTTGCATCATGTAGTTAAAGCCTAGTAGTGGAGAACTACCGTAGAGCTTGTTGAGACTTGGGATGCATATTTGTTCTCTCTAAGGTCTAGATATTTTCTGGTAAAATGTTTGAGCAACAAGGAAGACAGTGTAGAGTCTTATAATACTTGCAATATGTTTTTATGTGATTCTTGCTGTACCGGTTTATACTTGTGTTTGCTTCAAACAACCTTGCTAGCCTAAACTCTGTACTGAGAGGGAATGCTTCTCGTGCATCCAAAACTTGAGCCAAAACCCATGCCATTTGTGTCCACCATACCTACCTACTATGTGGTATTTCCTGCCATTCCAAGTAAATATTTCATGTGCTACCTTTAAACTATTCAAAACTTTATTACTCCTTATTTGTGTCAATGTTTTATAGCTCATGAGGAAGTATGTGGTGTTTTATCTTTCAATCTTGTCATTTACTTCTGACAGACTTTCACCAATGGACTAGTGGCATATACATCCGCTTATCCAATAATTTGCAAAAAGAGCTGGCAACGGGGTGCCCAGCCCCAATTAATTACAACTTTCATTAATAATTCTCTTCACATGTTTTGCCCTGATTTATCAGTAAGCAACTTAATTTGCAAATAGACACTCCTCCATGGTATGTGAATGTTGGAAGGCACCCGAGGATTCGGTTAGCCATGGCTTGTGTAAGCAAAAGGTTGGGAGGAGTGTCATCTATAAAGAAACTAAAATACATGTGTAAACAAAAGAGAAGAGGGATGATCTACCTTGCTGGTAGAGATAACGTCCTTCATGGGAGCCGCTCTTGAAAGTCTGGTTGACAAGGGGGTTAGAGTGCCCACTACCATTCGTTGACAACAACAAACACCTCTCAAATACTTATTTTGTGCTCTCTATATGCTTTCGAAAACTTAAAAAGCTCTAGCACATGATTTAATCCCTGCTTCCCTCTGCGAAGGGCCTATCTTTTACTTTATGTTGAGTCAGTTTACCTACTCCTTTCTATCTTAGAAGCAAACACTTGTGTCAACTTTGTGTGCATTGATTCTTACATGTTTACTTATTGCACTTGTTATATTGCTTTATGTTGACAACTATCCATGAGATATACATGTTACAAGTTGAAAGCAAATGCTGAAACTTAATCATCCTTTGTGTTGCTTCAATGCCTTTTACTTTGAATCTATTGCTTTATGAGTTACCTCTTATGCAAAACTTTTTGATGCTTGTCTTGAAAGTACTATTCATGAAAAGTTTTTGCTTATATGATTCATTGTTTACTCTTTATCTATTTGTTAGCAAACTATAGATCATTGCTTTGAGTCACTTCATTCATGACATGAGCCTTGCAATATATTGATCAAGATTGTGTGAAAGCATGTCTCCTCAGAAATTATTTGTTGTTATCGTTTTACCTACTCGAGGACGAGTAGAACTAAGCTTGGGGATGCTTGATACGTCTCCAACGTATCCATAATTTCTGCTGTTCCATGCTTATATTATACCATTTGCTACATGTTTTATATACACTTCATATCACTTTTATGCATTTTCTGGGACTAACCTATTAACAAGATGCCACAGTGCCAGTTCCCTGTTTTCTGCTGTTTTTGGTTTCAGAAAGTTACTTCTGGAAATATTCTCGGAATTGCACGAAACAAAAGGCCAAGTCCCTATTTTTCCAACACGTACACGGAGTCCGAAGGAGAGACGAAGGAGCCACGAGGTGGCCAAACCACCTGGCGGCGCGGCCCACGCGCGCCAGCCTGTGGTTTGGGCCCCTCGGGGGTCCGCCGACATCGCCCCTTCGCCTATTTATTCCCCGAGACGTGAAAACCCTAAAACACCGAGCCTTTCATCCAGAACATATTCGCTGCCGCCGCCGTCGTCAACCCTAACTCGGGGGGTTCTGAAGCTCTTCCCGGCACCCTGCCGGAGAGGGGAATCATCACCGGAGGGCTCTACATCGCCATGCCCGCCTCCGGAGTGATGCGTGAGTAGTTCATCCTTGGACTATGGGTCCATAGCAGTAGCTAGATGGTTGTCTTCTCCACTTGTGCCATCATGTTTAGATCTTGTGAGCTGCCTATCATGATCAAGATCATCTTATTGTAATGCTACATGTTGTGTTTGCTGGGATCTGACTTATATTGATACCTATGTGGAGCTGAATATTATATTATCATGTCTATGTCATTTGTGATCTTGCATGCTCTCCGTTACTTGTTGAAGCCTTGGCCAAGTGAATACTTGTGACTCCAAGAGGGGGTATTTATGCATGATAGTTGGGTTCAACCTCTATTTAACCTGGGATAGTGACAGCAAGTTCTAAGGTTGTAGATGTGTTGTTGCCACTAGGGGTAAAACAGCAATGCTTTATTCAAGGATGAATGTATTGTTTACATTACGCACATTACTTAATGCAATTGTCTGTTGCTTGCAACTTAATACTGGAAGGGGTACGGATGTTAACCGGAAAGTGGACTATTTAGGCATAGATGCATGCTGGATAGCGGTCTATGTACTTTGTCGTAATGCCCAAATGAATCTCATAGTAGACACCACAACTCACACATGCATGTTATATGCACTTATCAATTGTCAATTGCCCAGCTGTAATTTGTTTACCCAGCATGTTAGTTATCTTATTGGAGAGACACCACTAGTGAACTGTGGACCCCGGTCCATTCTTTTACATCTGAAATACAATCTACTGCAATCATTGTTCTCTACTGTTTTATGCAAACAAACATCATCTTCCATTCGATACGTTTAACCCTTTGTTTTCAGCAAGCCGGTGAGATTGACAACCTCACTGTTAAGTTGGGGCAAAGTAATTTGATTGTGTTGTGCAGGTTCCACGTTGGCACCGGAATCCCTGGTGTTGCGCCGCACTACACTCCTTCACCAACACCTTCGAAGCAACCTCGTTTTCCTACTGGTTCGATAAACCTTGGTTTCATACTGAGGGAAAACTTGCTGCTGCACTCATCATACCTTCCTCTTGGGGTTCCCAACTGACGTGTGACGTACAAGCATTGTTTCTGGTGCTGTTGCCGGGGAGATATTCCCTCGTCAACTTAGCGCTAGCAACGGCGCAGCCCCCGAGTGCGTCGGGTGCGGCCTAGGTTTGACTTAGATCTGTGCGGCGCAGCCCCCGAGTGCTTCGGGTGGCGGCTAAGGATTTTCCGAGTTAGACCTATATGGCGCAGCCCCCGAGTGCTTCGGGTGCGGCCTAGGTTTGACTTAGACCTGTGCGGCGCAGCCCCCGAGTGCTTTGGGTGGCGGCCAAGGATTTTTCGAGTTAGACTTGTATGGCGCAGCTCCCGGGTGCTTCGGGTGCGGCCTAGGTTTGATTTAGACCTATGCGGCGCAGCCCGCGAGTGCTTCGGGTGGTGGCCAAGGATTTTTCGAGTTAGACCTGTATGGCGCAGCTCCCGAGTTCTTCGGGTGCGGCCTAGGTTTGACTTAGACCAGTGCGGCGCAGCCCCCGAGTGCTTCGGGTAGCGGCCAAGGATTTTTCGAGTTAGACCTGTATGGCGCAGCTCCCGGGTGCTTCGGGTGCGGCCTAGGTTTGATTTAGACCTGTGCGGCGCAGCTCCCGAGTTCTTCGGGTGCGGCCTAGGTTTGACTTAGACCTGTGTGGCGCAGCCCCCGAGTGGGCGCAGCCCCCGAGTGCTTCGGGTGGCGGCCAAGGATTTTTTCGAGTTAGACCTGTATGGCGCAGCCCCCGAATGCTTCGGGTGCGGCCTAGGTTTGACTTAGACCTGTGCGGCGCAGCCCCCGAGTGCTTCGGGTGGCGGCCTCGTCCCTTGGGCATTCTTGTGTCGCGGATGCTGAAGCTGAAGCATGCGGCGCCGCATGGCTCGAAGTCGCCGTCGTTGCGGTCATCAGTATTGGGTGTGCTGACCGTCCGCTGGGTGCGGCTGCGGTCCACCGTCCTCTGCGTGATGACGTTGCGGAGGTCCTCGCCTGGCTGCGGTTGTCGCAGTTGTCTTGCCGCCGGGCCTGCGAGTGCTGCGGGCTCGCGGTCGCGACGGCCCCAATCTTCTCGCACCTGTTCTATCGGCGCCTTGTTCGTCAGAGCTTCTTCGACTGCCTTGATAGACATGATCTGCTACTTGTGGAGGAGAGCGCGGGAGTCGCCCTCGGCGGCTGCGTCAGCCGCAGGTATGTTTCGACTGCCAGGAGCGTGGCTCCGGGTGTTTTGGGGACGGGTATCTCGTCTGCGTCTTCGCTCATGTATGCTGATTCGAGTTTGCGGGTGACTTTAGCTCGGTCGGCCTCCGTCATCAGGGGCACGCGTGCTCTGTGGCGTCTTGCTCCATGTGAGAGCTCTGTTGAGGCAGTGAACGAGTAAGCAGCCCTCCTGGCGCTCGACGCGTCGGCCTCGTCCTTGCGTCGGAGTAGCTCGGCCTTCTCTGCGCGGAGTCGTTCGCCTTCCTTCCATAGCAGGTACTGGACCGCCATAAGGTCCTCCCGGGGTGCGTCCGTGGGGGGTACGTGCCTTCCTCGACGTGCTTCAGAGCTCTGATTGCTATCTCTCGGGCGATGGTGAGCCACGTCACCTGGTCTGGCATGAGCACCTCCAGTGGGTATGCGGGTTCGTCACCGTTGCCCTGTGTCGGGCCGGTCATGAAGACTTGTGCGGGGTATGTCTGGGAGTGGGCCGGGTGCTGCCGCTGCTGCTTCCTTCGTCCGAGCCGTGCTCGGAGCCGAAAATGGATGCAACGTGGTGGATACCACAATCGCTGCCGAGGCTCTTTCCTTGGAGTCTCGCGATCTCCGCCGCTGACGCGAGGAGTGATGTCGCCGTCATCGACGCGGGCGCGATTGGCTTGTTGACGATCTTGCAAGTTGATGGAGACGCGAGCGGCGTGGGGTAGAACGATGCGACTTCCGTCGCGCGCGAAGGTGTGGTCGACGTAGTCGAAGTTGACGTAGATCTTGGGCTTGCCAGTGACGCGATCGAGGTAGTCGAAGTAGACTCGATCTGCGCGTGGTTATCGAGGTGGTCGATATAGTCGTAGCCGATGCGATCTCCTTGACGGCCAAGACGCTGATGGCGTGGCCGTGTTGGGCGTGATCTCTACCGCAGCAGAGGCGGTTGGTGTAGTCGTGGCGGATGCGATCTTCTCGGCAGTCGAAGATGCTGTCGCCGCAGTCGCAGCAGATGCGATCTCCGCAGCAGGTGGGGGCGTGGTTGGGGCAGTCGCGGCAGATGCGTGTGGTGCAGATCGGCGTACACCGAGCGGTGGGCCGGCGGGTGGAAGGTGTACTCTAAGGAGCCGAAGCAGATTGGCCCCTTGGTGATGCAGACGTCGGTCTTCAAAGTCGATGGGCCGGTGCAACCATGGTTCCAGCGCTCGTTCTTTCCCACAAACGCGCCAATTGATGAGGTGTGGACTCGGCAAATCCCTGGGTATGTACCCCGGGTTGATTGAAGGGGAGAGAGATGAGCGCTGGTGATCACGACGGCTGACAAGCAAGGCGTTTACCCAGGTTCAGGCTCCCGGAGGATAATACCCTACTTCCTGCTTGTCTGATATTGAATGGCGAGTTGTGGCTACAATGGCGAGATGGCAATCTCGCTAGGGTTGGTGGTGGCGGCTATGAGCGTACCCTAGATGAAGGACCCTCCTAGCCTTTATATGGTAGGCTAGGTCTCGGGTGAACGGTGCCGATGGCGCTTACAAGCATGGCTGGAGTCTCATGACCTAACGCCGACTATCTTGGGCCGCACTTCGTCCTTGGGCCTTCCTTGGGCCCTCGTCATAAGGCTAACAGGCTTGGCATGACCCAGGTATCCCCACCGTGGGGTAGTCGAAGAGTGACCCCACAACAACGCTCGTACAATCTAAGTATCGCTAGGCAAGAGGAGGAGACTGGACATCTAAAGGTTCAAACGATAAAAGACATGCGTGGACGCACAGGGGCTATCATGGGTATCCAGATCCCGCTGTTAGTCATTGATCGAAGACGTGTCTCGATCATGTCTGGAGTGATCCCGAACCGTGGGATAACACACTTAAGGGTGGGTGACGATTAGATTGGATTTAGAGAGAAAAGAAACCGGAGACTCCAGAAATGTTCCGGACATGTCCGATGGAGATCGGAGGGCAACGAAATATGTTTCGGGGTCCGAATGAATTAAATAATATGTATTTAATATTAATAAGTGTTATTAGTAATTAAATATATTTTTAATTTAATTTAATTCGAATTTTAAAGGCATTAAATCATAAATGGGCCTTAGAGGCCCATTAGGGAAAAACCCCATTTGGGAAATGGGGGGAGGGCCTAGCCGACCTAGGGTGGGCCGAATGGGGCCCACCTAGGTGACCGGCTGCCTCCCTTGGCCGGCGCACCCCATGTGGGGTTTAGTCCTACATAGGGGAGCCAAGGAGGTTGGCCTCTCTCCTCCTCCTTTATATAGGAGTGCCTCATGCGTTGGAAATTCACCAATCCTTCTCCTTCTTCTCTCCTATCTTGAGCGTGGTTCCATTTTCGGAGCTGCGTACGAGGAGGGAAGTCTCTCCACTATACGCACACCACCGTGCTGCTAGATCCATTCTTCCACTTCCGCTGCTTTGCTGGATCTGGAGCCCGGAGGTCGTCATACACACCGTACGTGTGTGGAACCGCGAGACACCATTGTTTGGTGTTGGGAGCTGTCTTCTTCCACTACACGACCCTGAGGTCGGCGCCGTCGTCTCCACCGACAACGTTTGTGCGGGAACGTAATCCCGCTTCCGGTCTACAAGGGTATGTATTCTGATCTCCTCTGTATTAGTATATCTGCATAGCATAGATCTTGGCTAGTTTAAGGTTATCGTCGGTAGGAATTTTTTTGTTTTCTGTCTACGATCCCCTTCAGTGATATCAGAGCCGATCTATGCATAGATATATCTGTACGGTTAGAACACATGTTGAATGTGGGCATCGATTCTATATTTGTTATCCTCTAGCGTGTACTTGCTTATATCGTGGAATTGTTCGATGAAGCGGCCCAGACCGACTGGCTCCACACTTGACATGCGGCTTGTACCATATATGTGGCTGACGGGTGTCTGTCTCTCCGACAATAGTTGATACTTCCTCCGATCCGAAAAAGGGTCGGACGTGATAAGTAGGACTTGTGTTGTCGAAGCTATTTACTTCCGAACGTTTTTACAGACCGGAGGGAGTATATCATTTACAATGGAGGGCCCTGAAAAGGGTGTAATAGAGATAATTGTCTTATCGCTGTTGTGGTTGTATTCGTAGGTAAGAAACGGTTCTTGTGCGAAAGCCCTAGCAGCCACGTAAAACATGCAAAAGATAAAGTAGAAAGCGTCTAACTTTATTTTCCAGGGGCAATCTGATATGGTCAAGGTAGGTTTATTAAATTGTTTATAAACTGTCGGCGCGAAGGAGACCATCGGCGCAGAGGAGACCATATCATGTCGCATTACATTTCATTTTAGATGTTATGTAAATTATGTGCATCTTATATTGTGTATATATGTCTATATATTAGTTACACGGCGGTAGTAATATAAGATGATCCCTCCCAAAATTCCGATAATAGTGTTCTCCCTCTGACGTGCACCACCAATAAAGTTCTACGTTACGGGGTACACCGCAGTGCGGGTATACATGTCTCTTCGTTCGCATACAGTGGGTGTAAGCCACGTTGCACGCGCGAATACGTCAGAGGGTGTTATGGCGAGCCTAGCATGTACAGACATGGCCTCGGAACACAAGTACCGAAAGGTTAAGCACGAGTCACATGCGGTGATGTGATCGATATACGATGTCTACCTTTGAAGTTATACTATCTGCCTGATCGATGGGGGTAGTGTAATGGATGGGGGTTGTGTAATCACTAAGACGATGCGAGGGATACTCGTCTTGAGTGAGAGTTCTAATAGTTTTATTTTGAAAACTTAGTTTTACTTTGAAAACTTAGTTTTATTTTGAAAACTTGAACCCATATTTTATTATGAACAAAAGTCTTTATACTTTGCAAAACCTTTGTAGATGATAACCTCTTCTATAGCCCTGTTAGACTTAGGCGCATTCCTGCGATTTGAGAAACTTAAAAAGAGTTGGGTCCAAAACTTCATATTTTTATACCGTAGCTTGAGGATACTCCTTGTTTCAAACATTTTACCTCTATACGATACAAAACCCGCTAGGAGATAAAACCGGAGATTCCGCTGACAAAAGATAATTCAGATTATCAAGTTTTGTGCGGATAATTTCATCATAGTCCAGTGTATGCTATGATCTCTGCCGTTGAGATTGAACTGTGGGTGCATGTTGACAGATCACGAATGGTCGCTGAGATTGATGATCTGTATGCACCGTAAATCAGGTTTTCCGCTCAACTAAGATGGAAGAGAACACTCGCATTAAAAGAGCATGTGGCGGTCATACCAGATGACATTGGTCATACTTGATGACATTGGTCATATTTGATGACATTGAGACGCCTCGCTCAACTCGATCACTGGATGACAGACAACGTTGCCAGGTGCAAATGGTTTGTCATAGACTATGTCATGAAAGGAGAATCATTCACCTTCATGAATTCTTGATTGCAGAATCTAGAAGATGAAACAGATCACCGAAATTCATCAATGATAATGGGGTATATATGATATACATGTTATGAATGTTTTACCTTAACAAGTACTCTATGCAGTGATTAAGTGTTGATGCTGGTCCTGTTTAGTGAAACAAGATTTTCTGCTTGAGTGGCTTGGAAGGATGAGGAGACAATGTGTGTTGATGATGGCAGGCAAACATGTTGTGATGGCCATAGACACTCTCTCTCGACATCCGCCATTTGGATTAATTTGGATTTGAACAAATATTCCTTTTGATCGCTTGTTAGCATGATCATTATAAGTGTGTCTCCCTCTTGCGAGACAATCGTTCATATCTGTTAGTGATAAATCGTTGTCCTACATTTATGAGCGATATCTTTAATGATCGTACACCGATCGTGAATGGAATGTTCATATGTGAATCTAGATGGTAGTGGTGACATTTATAACATTAAATGCCAAAGGATACAAACTTAGTAATGACACCACATTCATGTGGCACTAACGTTATGAGTCATGTCAAAGTTATAAGCATAAAGTAGCTCCATTCCGATGGATCTCCGTGTCTTTAGATTTTGATCTTATGACACTTGCAAAGATAACTAAGACACCGTTTTCTGGAAACGGGCATGTAACTTATTGAAAATCATACATAATTGATGTGTGTGGATCAATGAAGTACTTCAACGTGTAGTGGAAATCATTATTTAGTAAACTTTACTAATGATTGATTTAAGTAGATATATGGGTATCCACTTAATGAAATGCTGGTCTGAAAAGTTTGATGAATTCAAATAAGTTCAGAAGTAAAGTAGGAAATTAAACTTAACAAGATAATCAATTTCCTGCGATACAGATCGAAAACAAAGATTTGAGTTATGAGTTTGGCATATCATTGAAAGACTTGTGAGAATAGTTTCCACAAATTACGCCGTATGGAACACCACAATGTTATGGTGTGTTAGAACGTCGTAATCACACGCTATTGGATTGTGTGTGATCAATAAAATCTCTTATCGAATTTTTGTGATCATTAGAGTCGTATGGTAGGAACAAAACATTCACTTTAGATAATAGGGAAACCATCTAAATCCATGGAGACAATACCATATGAGTTATGGCATGGCTTTTAGCCTAGATTGTCGTTTCGGTATTTTAGTGTTTCGATACGATCAAACCTAAAATGGATAAACCTTTGTAGTGTACCTAAAGAATTAGTTGGGTACGTGTCTCACGACAAGAAGGCAAAATTGTTGCTGGAATATATCTTACTAAAGAAATAGTTTCTTGTCCGAAGGTATAAGTGGGAAAGAAAGTAGAGCAAGACGGAGTTAATGAACTTCCTCTCCAGACATCAGAGTGACGCAACGGAAATTGTTCCGATACCGGAAACTGTTCCGATATCATCCTCCACAGATGAAAGAAAGCTAATGATAATGATCATGATGCTTTAAGCTCGTACTAAAATCGTAGGCATACGAGAATGGTTACCACACTATGTGCTACGACTATCTTGTTATGAAACGTCATGTTAATGGAACATGAAAATACCTACGAACTACAAAGAAGCGATGGTGAACCTAAGTCCGAGAAATGGCTATGAGCCATATATAATCCGAGATAAAATCCATGTACAATGACTAAGTAATGACTCAGGTATATTTTCTTGATGGCATTCAGGCCATTGAGAGTAAATGGAATTTTATGACAAAATAGACGCTGACGGAAAGACAACCGTCTATAAGGATCGATTTGTCATAAAACAGTTTTGACAAATTCAAAAGTTGACCGCAACGAGATTTTGTCTCAAGTGGCGATGCCTTAGTCGTTTAGGATTGTTCTAGCAATTATTTTCAATTAAGAAATTGATAAGGGGATAAAGAAACCGTGTTCCCTAATGGCAACATTAAGAAGAGTTGTAATCGGTACAACAGTAGGTTTGGTTGATCCTAAGGATGCTAGACATGTATGCAAACTTCAGTTGTCCATTCATGGGCTGAAGCAAGCATATCGGAGCTGGAATCTTCACTTTGATAATGTGATCAAAGGATTTTGGAGTCGTCCAAAATAATTGAAGAAACCTGCATTTATAAAAAGTGAGTGGGAGCTAAGTAGCTTTTCTTGATCTTATATGTGAATGGCATATTTGAGTGGGAGCTAAAAGGAAATTCCCTTGTCTTATATGCGGAAGGCATATTTGAGTGGGAGCTAGGTGTCATTCCAAACTTTATATGTAATGACATATAGAGAATGATACAGATCCTCTAGTAAAGTATGAATGATTATTTAAGTGATTAAATTTTCTGTGAATGAAGTTTAGAGTATTAGGCTTTAGATCTGTAATTTATAGATCAAGAGGGCTTAATAACATTAGGTCAGGAATATTTTTCTAGGTCAAGATTCTGAAATGTTTCAGAATAGAACAAGCGAAGAAAAAGGTTCTTGGTTGTATGACTAGATAAAATATTAAGTTTCAGTGATAGTTATTGAAAGAACTGGATGTCCGACATCCTCTATGCCTCAGACATAGATTCTATCATACTGAAAACTCGACTTGGTGTGACCCAAGTTCTTGGTTGAAGAACGGGTTCTAGAGTGATCCCTGGATGGATCAATGAAAAATGTTAAGTATTTCCTTCAGTGTCTACAGAGAACTGAAGATATGTTTCTTGTATGGGTGAGAGTGAAGAGACAACTTGCCGTAAAAGGGTTACGATGATGCAAGTTATGACACTGACCCATACGGCTAGAAATCTCATACAGGAGAAGTCCTTTGTTTTGAAGAAAGGGTTAGATTGCGAAGTTGCATATGAATGCACTATCGTAGAAGGGTTAGCTTGCGAAATTGCATATGAATGCACTGTCGCATGATCTATAGGTATAGGAATATATGGCTATTTCGGAAGTAGCAAGTATGATTGGACTGTGCAGTTTTCCCGAGCATGCCTGGTTTCCCTTAATAGATCTCTTAGACTTTTAAGGCTCATGCTATGCGAAATTTTGAGTCTCACTCCATCGACAAAGCATATATTTCACCGTTATCATAAGATACGGGATGATGTCAAACTAGGTGACATAGAAGTGTTGCAAAGCACATACAGATCTCAATGTGGGAGATCCGTTGACTTGCTTCCTCTTCCACGAGACGAGCATGCACCAATATTGCTATAGGTGTTAAGCTTTTACCAAGTTGTAAACTAGATTAAATTGTACTCTAGTGCAAGTGGGAGACTGAAGGAGATATGCCCTAGAGGCAATTAATAAAGTGATTTTATTTATCATATCTCAATTGTTCATAATATGTTTTAATACCATGCTATAACTGTATTAAGCGGAAACATTAATGCACGTGTGGTATGTAAACAACCAGGTCCCTAGTAGCCTCTATTTAACTAGTTCGTTGGGTAACAGATGATCAAGGTTTCCTGATCATGGACAATCATGTCGGTTGACAACGGATTCATATCATTGGGTGAATGATTTGATGGACATACCCAAAATATAGAAACGTAGTGTTCATTCCTTTGACCGTGAGATCATATCAAATCTCTGCTTCTGGAAGGTGTGGCTGATCGCATCAAACGGCATGTCTTATATAGCGTGACAATAAAGGTGACACTTTTGGGTATCGGAAGGAAGCAGTAGAAGCGAGTGATCAAGAGCGGGAATTGCCAATCCACATAGCAGGATAGATACTCTGGGCCCACTCGGTGAGATTACATCAATGAGCTTGCAAGCATGTGACTAGGTCACGGGGATGTAATATCACAGACGAGTAAAGATAGATTTGTCGATGACGAGGTCATGCTCGGTAATCGTGATACCGGTGAACGACGCTCGGACAATCTAAGTATCGCTAGGCAAGAGGATGAGACTGGACGTCTAAATGTTCAAACGATAAAAGACATTCGTGGACACACATGGGCTATCATGGGTATCCAGATCCCGCTGTTAGTCATTGATCGGAGAACGTGTCTCGATCATGTCTGGAGTGATCCCGAACCATGGGGTAACACACTTAAGGGTGGGTGACGATTAGATTGGATTTAGAGAGAAAAAAACCGGAGACTCCAGAAATGTTCCGGACATGTCCGATGGAGATCTGAGGGAACGAAATATGTTTCGGGGTCCGAATGAATTAAATAATATGTATTTAATATTAATAAGTGTTATTAGTAATTAAATATATATTTTATTTAATTCGAATTTTAAAGGCATTAAATCATAAATGGGCCTCTAAGTCCCATTAGGGGAAAACCCCATTTGGGAAATGGGGGGGGGGGGGGAGGACGTAGCCAACCTAGGGTGGGCCAAATGGGGCCCACCTAGGTGGCCGGCTGCCTCCCTTGGCCGGCGCACCCCATGTGGGGTTTAGTCCCACATGGGGGAGCCAAGGAGGTTGGCCTCCATCCTCCTCCTTTATATAGGAGTGCCCCATGCCTTGGAAATTCACCAATCATTCTCCTTCTTCTCTCCTACCTTGAGCGTGGTTCAATTTTCGGAGCTGCGTACGAGGAGGGAAGTCTCTCCACTATACGCACACCGCCGTGCTGCTAGATCCATTCTTCCACTTCCGCTGCTCTGCTGGATCTGGAGCCCGGAGGTCGTCATCCACACCATACGTGTGTGGAACCGCGAGACACCATTGTTTGGTGTTGGGAGCTGTCTTCTTCCACTACACGACCCTGAGGTCAGCGCCGTCGTCTCCACCGACAACGTTTGTGCGGGAACGTAATCCCGCTTCCGGTCTACAAGGGTATGTATTCTGATCTCCTCCGTATTAGTATATCTGCATAGTATAGATCTTGGCTAGTTTAAGGTTATCGTCGGTAGGAATTTTTTTGTTTTCTGTCTACGATCCCCTTCACATCCACCTACTCTAGCCCGAGCTTCCCGGCGTGCAACACCATGGATTCAGAGCTGCTGCTGCCCATCAGGTTGCTCACGCGCCGCAGCTACCAATCCACCGGGCATGTGTACTGTATATACATGTTGGTGGCGCAAGGAGGCAGGCCACGGCACCAATTTGGTGGTAGAGAAAGAAGATGAAGTTCGATGGCAGAGAAAGGAGATGGTCAGGAGAGAAAAATTGTGAGGAGATAGAATGTTGAAGATATATATGACAAGTGGGCCACTGATGTCAGTAAGGGTAGCAATTTGAGTTCTTTTTCTGGCGTGGAAAACCGGTACAAGGTTTACATTAGACCGGGATTGACAAGTTCAGAGTGCCAATTTCCGGTATTCAAAGTTCAGGGTTCGATTTATCTTTTGTCTACAAGTTCAGGGTTTATTTTGGACTTTTTTCTAAGTAAATTATAAACCGGTGTGAAATTACAATTGGGAGCAGCCAGTAAAAGAAAGGTATGGGTTGCACAGAGTATAAACATGCTAGAGTGTGTTATAAATCTGTAGTAAAACTTGTGTAGACCGGTTGGTTCACAATTCGTTGTTTTTACGCATGATATCTTGAGAAGGTCTTTCACGTTACGTACTGTATCATTTATGCATGGAATTGTGTTATTTCTTCTACTCCCTTTGATCGAAAATGGTTGACACAGATTTGTCAAAATACGGATGTATCTACACACAAAAATATGTTTAAATACATCCGTATTTAGACAAATATTTGTCAATCATTTCCAGTAGGAGGGACTACAATTTATTGGTTGAAGTTATCCTTAATATTCACCGTAGGTTGGAGAGGTTTATTGGTGCACCGCTATTCCCAGCATAATTATCACTCTCAAGTTAAAAATTCTTCGTGAGTTAGTTAGCAAATACCAAGAAAAAAGTATCTTTCACCTAGTTAATAAAACACACAAGTTACTATGTTTTGCTAAATAGTACATCATTTCCTTCTTAGTATGATTAATGTATAGCATTTCCGATGTGTAACTCCTTGAACTGATCTTGCTAGAGGCTCAATTTGATGTCTTATTTTACTCTCCAGCAAAAAAGAAGAAAAGTACCGAGAGAGGCGTTTTGTCTCCCGAGCTCACATGCTCCTGTTATGTTAAACGAAATTATTAAAATAATAAAACATCTCTATTTTTTTTGAAAAAAACGGAGACAAACATATACAATTTTGCAACATATGTGCAAAGTTTCGGAATGAAATGACATTTTATGTGCTCGGTGCAAAAAAAAAGTGGCCAAAATGAGATCTAAAAATACATTTTTGAAAGCACTGATTTTGTTTTTTGCACAGAGCACAAAATATGTTATATCGTTCCGAAACTTTGCACGTGTGTTGAAACTATGTATATGTTTGTCTCCAATTTTTTTCCGAATTGTTCGACATGTTTTACTATTTTTATAGTTTCGTTTAACATATCAGGAGCATGTGAGCTCGGGAGCCAATGTGAAATTCTGAAAAGTACCACTATGTGACGTGTTACCTGAGCCCTACGTTGGAGTACATTATACCTCATAGGCTCACACCGACGGCAGGGCATGCATTATCTTTGCCAACCGCAACATATAGCCGTGTAGAGTGGTCACATTTCATGATTCATAGAAGGACGATCTCAGTTGGGACGCGGATTTTCAGCGCTCGAGCGCGCTTGCTCCCGGGCGACGTGTCCTGCTCCAGTGGATGCGTTGTCTGCTGCTGCGATGGGGTCAGGACGTATAGGACGGAAGGGCGTGTGACGCGGCCGTGTATCCAAATACGACCTGTACTGCGATTTTGACTGAGGAGTTAGTGCGGCACATTAAATATTCACCGTGGAATGACGTTGCGGGTGAATAATGGGTATTAAATGCGTTATTTTTACCGCGGCTGCATACGTGGCTGGGAGTACATTGTCACGTGCAATGATCGGGCCACGTCGCGTGTGGCGACCCCATGTGGGCCCTGGAAAGGACGTTTACTAATTCCCTGGCAGGGGCCGAGTCGAGGTGGATATGTTTAGCGGCCGGGTTTACAGAGTAGGTGGAGTGGGTTTAGACCTGATTTGCAGACTAGGTACGATCGATCGATTGGATCGAGTGGAGTAATATTTTACATCTGACCCGTCCAAATTTGTGGCACCTTTAATGGCTGCAATTAAACTCTGATCGAGTGGAGTAGTATTGCTTTGTCTTCGTTTTTGGAAATGCAAATGTAATTGCAGCAATTCTATCTTGATTGTGTGCCGTACTCCTTTGAAAAATGCATTGATTTTCCCCAGACCCCCATCCCTGGCATATATTATATGCCTCTTGATGTTTTACTTAGCAGTTAGGGAAATCCATGAATCAAAAAATATTTGAGATGTGATTCTCTTTGATATTGTATGACAGTGTTTGTTTTGAACCCCACGTATTGTTCCTTGGACCAATTTATTTGCTCCCCACCCCAGTAGAATATGTAAGAACCAACGTAACTTTCTGTAGGACCTTTCGTGAAGAAGTAATTGAAAAATATTGACTCCCTAAACATATTATTTTGGACCATGCACATTTTGGTAACATAGAATTTTTTTGTTGAACATAACAGAGACTTTATGCAAACAATTTTAAATGTCCTCTAAATTATTTGAAGGGCATGTGAACCTACTTTGCAACCATGAAACTAGGGGTTCCACCGAGAAGATTCGACGGAAATCCAATACGGGTAGTAGGTGCAGATGCACCCACTACCCAAAAAACATTTTTCAAATTGTCAAAAATTCGAAATAAAATTTTCGCATATAGTTCAACACATTGTATGTTAGCACAAAAAGTTACGTGAAGAAAAAACATTTTTTGCACCATGTGCAAAAAAGACAAATTCGGACGCACCGAAATGTCTTTATACGAGTCATTTTTTTGTCTTTTTTGTACAGGTCACAAAAAATGTTTTTTCACCATGCCATTTTTTGTGCTAACACATAACGTTCTAATGTACATCCGGATTTTTTCTGGAATTTGTTGACATTTTGAAAAAAAACAAAAAAAATTACGTAATGGGTGTATCTAGACCTATGAGCCAAATCGCCGCATTCGACCTATATTGACATCGCCTAGTGATTGTGCTCGTCATCGGCGTTGATCGCCTCGGGGTTCGTGATGATCATTATCTTTACGGATATTTTTATCCGTAGTCAATAAACTTTTCCTTGATGGAGCTATGAAGCAGAAAAAACAATACATATAAATGGTTTTCTAATAGATGAATATCTCGGGTGTGTGCGATTTTTTTTCGCAAAAATCTAAATCTTCCTAGCCATTTATGTTGTGGACATGTTACTGAAAAACCAGCACGCTTACTGTACGGACATTTAAGATACAAAAGTTGGCAAGGTGTAATATGAAAGCAGTGAGTATGTAATCAAAATGAACACTGCCCTTTGGATTTTCGTTCAGAAGAATGACAAAGTAATGGATTAACCGTGAGATGTGGCTTGTTGGTGGATGGTTGGTGGTTGGGAGTTACAGGTGCAAAGTTTTTACATCCATGCCGGTACACGTTTTTACCTGAGCCGTGCGGGGGAAGCTTCACACCACACTAGTCTTACTACATTAAATACAAGACCGCTCCACCTAACTCAGTCTCGTACATGTATTTCATACGATCACATTGTCCAGGTACGTACTCCCTCCGTCCAGGATTGTTAGTCCCCTAGTGAATTTCTATTTTTCCGGAAACTCTCTCCAAATAAGGCCCGTAATCATTTATTTCCATAACAAACCGTGCCGTGATTACTCTAAAATCCCACCAAGTCCCTCTCTCTCTTCTTCTCCGCCTTGTGAAACTCGCTACCGCAAGGCCGCATGCAAGTGTGAAAAGGATCTGCATGCAGGCTAGTACCTCGATTCGTTTTCTGGTTGGCTCACATGAGCACGCCGCACCTGCATGCATGCTGAGCTTTCTCCATCATTAATTGCACATCTGATTCTTTCTCTGTTCGTGCGAGCTGATAGGTGGAATCGTAGGAGTTGAGGAGATGAATTTCGTCCAATAGATTGCCACCTTGGTCGCGCTGCTCATCCGTGGAGGACTTATAATCCTGGACGGAGGGAGTACATCTCCAGTTATATAGCTCAATCAATGCTCTTGGTGGTTGCCGTAGTGCAAATGGCAGGACCAAGCGAGCCCGAGCTCTCCTAAGAGTTTTCGGATCTCAGGTGCTCTAGTATGTAATTCAAGTATTGTAAACTGCTGTGAATGACCAATCTTTTCCTTACACTCTTGATATTCATTTACTAGTATGGATATTCTTAATTAATTATACCACCACTACTAACTAGCTTCACAAAGTTTGTAAAAAGAATCGGAGGGAGTACTATTTGTACAGCTTTTTAGGAATCAAAACCTCTGCTACTCCATAGATTGATGCATGCAGCCATGTTACGCGTGTACACGCGAAAGAAATCCTATGAAGTAGAAAATCAAATATCTTTTCCAACAAATGGTTAGGCATATGTTTTTTCTCAAACAATCATTGGAAAAGACTCTCCAACTAAATATATTGTTCACCTCGAAAAGTACAAGAATTACAGGGTTTCACGCAAAGCGCGGAAAGAGGTAATCACGCCATAGTTTGGTATGTGCTTTGTTAGTATTAACAACGTGTGGCCAGGAAATTTCGGCAATTCACTAAATGTACTCACCCGTCGTTTGTCACACAACATTAATAGTCTAATAAAGATCGGTTGCATTATGCATAGTTGTTGTCAGTTCTTCGTTCTAGACCCGCCTGCGGCTCCATCTAGTTGTACTCCTCGTGCACAAATGCAAGACATCTGAAGTTAGTCCAAAGTCAAAACTTTCTAAGTTTCATCAAGTTGTATAAAAAATACGAAGTTTCACAATGCTGAATCAATATCAATAGATCCACGATAAGATAAATCAATATGTTAATTTAGTACTATTATAATTGTTGATATTTCCTTCTATATGCGTAGTCAAATATACATTTTAAACTAGATTCATATGCCATGTAATTGTGGATGGAGGGAGTAACTCTTCGGTTACTCAACTCCATTTGGAAGTGCAAGGAAATGATCCCAAGAGTGAAAACTTTTGCTTGGAGATTACTATGCAGAGCTTTACCATCAGGTTCAAGAGCAGCAAGCAAATCAAAACATATATCCCGCTTTGCTGTAGATGTGGACTTCAAGAGGACGACACACATATCCTTTTTCATTGCCCTTATGCAAGAGCAGCTTGGTTTCAGCACCCATGGTATATTAGGACAAATATTCTTTCACAGAATTGCAACTCAATTTCTCAGATAATCAATAACTTGCTAAAAAACAATCATCCTCATATTACTCTTGTCTCTGTTTTCACCTTCCTTTGGTGCTTATGGAAATCACGAAATGATCATTTATTTGGAAGGAAACAATCTTACCCATATCAAGTTGCAATTGCCACCAATGCTCTTTTGCAGGTGGAGAACGAATCAAATGCCTCTCACACGGCTCGGCAACAGCGGGAATCATTCAATTTGGACAATGATTTCAGTTTTCTTGCAGGACCTCGATTCTATGTGGATGTAGCATGGAAGCAACGAGCTGACTCCACATCAAACACAGCTGGATTAGGAGTCTTTGCAACATGGCCAGATCAACACGGACGCAATGATGTCTTCATCTTTGCAGCAGCACAAAACATTTCTTCTGTTGTTCCTGTTGCAGAGGCACTTGCTCTTTTATTGGCAGCAGACATGGCAGCAAAGCTTCAAATCACTTCTGCAGGCTTCTTCACGGATAACAGCAGCGTAGCTGCGTCGGCTTCGGCGCCTACGTCTAATCATTCCTCGGTTCTTTGGGAGATTAGACCGTTGGCAATGCAGATCAAGAACTTGCTCCAGCCTATTCAAGCCACGGTGCATCACATCTCTAGGAATACTAACATGATTGCTCACAACTGCGCTCATCAGGCGTTGCGATCTTCGGACTCGCGCCCTACTAGTTCTTGCAGGAACCTAGCTCATAGCAACATATGTTGTCCTGTCTTGCAATATTTTCAGAACATGAACATTCAGGGCATTGTAATCATCTCTGTACTGTGCTTCTGAGCTATTGAAAATTGGGCACATTTGTGCCCTCCCTTGTTCAAAAAAAAAAAAACATTTCACATGAGACAGCTCTTTGATGACTGTGACACTATTGAATCTGGCTAGCCCTTTTTTGATTGCCAAGATGAATGGAGCTACTAGTAATTAGGATGCATCAGCACCGAGCAAAGTTTAATTGCTGCTAAATGGAGCCCAACATTGGTTTCATAGCATAGACGAGTCTTGGATAGACCTACTAGCTAGCTAGTACGGACGTGCTGGCCAACCACAACCAACAACTTGTGTGACAGCTCTGAACTTAATTCCAATCACATCTTTACAGGTATGGATTAATTATGTCGCTGTGCTGAACTGGTCTCATTAAACGAGTCGCCCTTGCCGTCACCCTCACCCTTTCTCTGTCCCCCTCACACCACACACACTAGCGTAGCTTTATTGCCTCGGCGCCTCCAACATTTTCATGGAGTAAGATATTTGAGTGATTAAGGTTCGAAATAACTTTTATTGGTTACTAAATTCGTCCATTCCACGCTTAGATAATTTACTTTGTTCTGGCATATAATGTGTTAAGTGCTGGACAGCAGAAGATGGCCTTTTTTTTGCATGTAAGCTGAAGGTTGAATCATCACTGCCAACTGAAGATGGCCTTGTTCAGAACAGTTTTGTACAGTATTCTTCACTCTTTGTTTGGGATAAGAGAACGTCTGTGGGTTCATACCAAACAAAACATATTACCCGTGTGCATCTCTGTAAGGTTCATGCTGGGTTGTGTATATATGCTCGCAAACTGATGTGATTTCAACCAATATGACAGTAAATTGGATATGTTGGGGTTTTAATCACTAAGTACGACCGTAGCATTTTTTTTTTCAACATAGCTAAATGACCAGCGGCTAGCAAAGAATATACTTCGGTCCCATGATAATTGCGCGCTGAATGCTCACCATTACGGTCCCTATTTGGATCTACCAACCAATTTATGAATTATGATGCCAATGCTCCTTTTCTTTGTCTTCTTTCGCATTTCATGGCAGCAGTACAATACCTTCGAGAAGTTGTAGGCGCTATATAGCCATAGCTTTTCCAATTGAGTACATGTTATAGATCAGCTAGATGTTTGGACCAAGGTTAATTATTAGTTTGTCCTTCTGTCCATAGTTCGGATCCATCGGTCGCGAGTTATTTTCATTCATCTCTGTCAGAAGGCCAGGCCTCTTGGGTCGATTCTTACGGTCAACACAGATCGGAAACGTGAGGCGAGTTAATCCGCATTGATACAATTGCTGCCTGCTTGCCGGAGCGCTTGCATTGTTCGTGAAGTCGTGCTCCCTTTGAAACAAGCAAAAGTGAAGGCTGTAACATGCATAAATCTGCAATTTATGACCGGCAGATAATGGCGATCAGAAGATAGTGGTAAAGTACTATACTGCTTGGTAATACGTACATATACAGCCAAACATTTAATTGATTGCACTCGGAGATTTTGGCCAGAAAATAATCGACGCAGTACCAGAGACTTGTCTATTAGGCCAATCTGGCGCAATGTATGTTAGTTACTGTAGTATGTTTGCCCGCACTTGCAAGCATGTTTAGGGAATCAGACAGTTTGAATCTAGAATGCATCTGAAGAGTGATTTGGGTTGCTCAGTTTTCACCTGAACCGGTGGAGAGTTTTTCATTCCGAGGATGTGTTAGCGACTCTCTTCTATCAGATCACCAGAGACGCTAGTACAGGTTCAGAGTTACAGATTTGGTTGTGATCCACTCACATACAAGCACAAGTGCGCCACATAGGAAGAAGCAGGAATGGAGGTAGGGTTCAGAGCTAGGAGGGAGTATGTAGCCATCGGGGTTTGTGATCGATCGTCGATACCCTCTTTCGCAGCGCTCCTGTGCTTTTATCCTGCGTCGGCAAATTCACCCATTCCTTGCTGATCACACGAGGGTTATTTCTTCTCACCCACTTGTGGGCCGTTTCCTGTGATGGGCCTGTACGGCGTTGGATCCTGCAGTCATGACCCCAAGCCACCACTGCGTATGGGAAACGTGTCTGCAATTCTTCGCAATCCTCCCAGCCCTAGGTTGGGTCCAACACTTGCTGAACCACCCTGTTGGCTTTGTTTTTCTGTCGTGTGTCCAAAACTTGCATATGAATAGCAAATTGATTAGCATCACGAGGCAAAGAAGAAGAAGAAGAAGAAGCAGCAGCCAACACACACCCGGTTTCAGTGCCTTGCACAATGGGAGACATGGAAATTTGGATGGATGAGCGAAGATTCCCGAGTTGAACTCTGTAGGCCACTTGTCCAATCCGGTTCGTGACCGCAAAAGGGCCCAAGTATTGGAAAGAGAGTTTGTGGCAAGCACGTTTAGCCAATAAACTCTGCACATAAGGCTGCAGTTTGACAAAGACAATGTCTCTCACTTCAAAGTTACGCTTATTACGAGTTTTATCGGCCTGATGTTTCATGTGCGGTTGGGCAGGTAGAAGGTGTTGCTTGATCATCATAGACATAATTGCTCGTTCACGAACCAAGTGTTCAACTCGTTGGCAAGAGAAGCCGTGCTCGCTTCAATCCCCCAGTGAGCCAAGTTGCACTGCTAATCTCTCTCAAATCCATTTCTGTCAATTTCTTATTCTCCCTCCCATCTCACATCTATTTCTTTAACAAGGTTCTCAGGTTCTGAAGGAGACCAATAATCATTCTGGACGTGGTCATAGCAAATAGCTGATCCATTTACATAGGCCCCATTGCTTTTTTTTTTTTTGCGAACACGCAAAAGGCTTGCGTGTCCAATGCAATAGAAGGGAATGAAAACGGGCTACAGAGATTCCGGCATCGTGGTGATGCGGTTACAGGGGTGGATTGGATGGATGGGCAACCACCAAAAACCCACAACAAAGACAGCACATAGCGCCCAACAGAGCTAACCTAGCCTATCGCCAGAGAACTCCCAGCCTGACAGCGCCGGAGAGCTTCCAAAGCTCGACCTCATCGGCTATCCTCTTGCAAATCTCGCGGCTAGTACCGGCAAGACGCTGGAAGACCCGGGCGTTGCCCTCCTTCCAAAGCATCCACACGGTGAGAAGCACGATCGAGTCGAAGCCCTTCCTGTGTTCCCGAGGAACTTGCATCCTAGCGCCAGGCCACCAACTGAGAAAATAGCCACCGTGGTGAAATGGAACTGAAAAGAAATCTCCACTTGATCCTGCATCAACCATATGTACATACTTTGTATTATAACCAACTCAATGATCATGCACATAAAAACCTTCAGTTTTTTTCCCCCAAACCACTGACCAAAGCTCTGTCCATAATCCTTAACCATAAAAGTTACATTTTTGGACGATTTAAGCACAAAATTTAGTAAAAGAAACAATTTTCGGATGATTTAAACCCCACCCAAACCCTAGCCGAAACGTCTACACAAATCTTACCAAAATTTTGAACAATACACCCTACTAAACATCTACAATGATTAATCCTAGAGCCTTTTGAGACAATTCAAGCAAAAATTCGATGAAAGTACGTGAGACTGAAAAGCGATTATAGCGTTACTGTAGTCCGACGATGGAGCTCCTTCCGATCGACAAGAAGGAGCCATCTCCGAGATTATTTGCAACGGCTCCCCTACACGCGCACGCACAACAAACATGACGTCCGATGCCTCCCTCCCCAACCTCGTGCATCGCTTCCACTCTCTCTCCATTGCGTCGGAATGATTGTGAGAGAGAACAAAACATGACAGTTAGTGGTGGCGGGGTTGATTTTAGATATAACATAAGTTCAAGTGTCTTTTGTGTAAAATTACACTGGACTGGACTGAGCTGAACTGCATTATCGCTGCCATACGGGTCCTGTTAGGAATTAATTAATTAGTTTAATTAATGGGTTAAATCCATACTTATGTCGGTTCCACTTTGGCAACCACATCTTTACTATTACTAGTAGATGTGCACGTGCAGTGCACGTCTATATCATCCGGCTTATAATATCTCATCTCCTGTTTTCTCTCCCAGCTGCCGTGTCCCAACGTGCAATGCAATTTAAATACAATAATCATTATTCTGTCCAAGACATAATTACTTTGTACAGAAAGTGTCCTTTTGACAAGCCACACATTTTCTCAGTTTCTCTTGGCAATTCTTGGTGACACCTTGAAAAAAATGTTAGATCGTATAAAAATATTTTATTTCGAGCAACAACCGCAAGATGTTAGTCTATAACATCCACCTGGGAGAGGCATTCATTATACTTTGATCCTAACATTACTGACAAGTGACAATCTAAATAAACAGTGTGCCCAATAAAGGAAAATGCATACCTTACATGTTCTGCTGCATGTTATAAATAACAAAATATACTCTAATGCAGTACTTCCAATTAAGTTCAGTTCATTGCATTTTGTTGAGATAAAAAAACAAACCAGTAGCTGCCGTACTACTTGGTACATTTGTTCAGAACAAATAATTGAGCATTCCTAATACAGCATAGTTGCATTAGCAATTCACCACTGACTTAAACTATTCTACTACTATTATGTTACACAAACTAACCATCAGAAGACATAACAAGCCTACTTAACGCTTTCTAATCATCCATTCAATCCACAAAATAAACAAAAACAGTATTTACTGCATCCTCCTTAATATCCTAGCTTGTGGTGATGTCGACTTGCGGACCCTCTAGCAGGTCGAGCTGATCAATGGGGATGATGAGCGCGAACATGTCAGCAAAGAGCACCTCCTCGGGCACCGCCAAGAACAACCTCTGGCCCAGTGCCGGAGCGCCATCGGTCAGCGCTTTGCTTCCTACCATCAAGGACATGAGAACAACCTTTGGCCTCCCTTGTCATCACGCGTGCATTTCATAGAACCAGTTTGGCCTTGTTATCGCTCATGTGTGGCTTAGTTTTGGTGGTAGACATTGTACCGGTCGCTTGAAATGTGATAGAAGAAATGAAGATGAGAATATCAAGTTAAATAGCACCAATAAAATTTCCATGGATATAGTACCTAACAAAATTGCACACTGCAACAAAACAGAAATAATGCTACTGTATTGCTAATGTATTGAACATAGAACATCATAAATTACATCCAAATCATGTAGTAACTATTTCCCAATTGAGTGGTTAGTTAAGCACACATTTATCTAGCTATCTAAGCAAAGTTCTATTTATATTTATCGTAGTACGATTTTGTACTTCAGCGCCCTGTGAGGAAACAAGCAGCTGAAGGCCTTCACAGAAATAATTATAATATCTTGTATTTTCAAAAATGTTATAAAGGTGTACCTTGTTCATATTGTTCCACTGGCCGATCCTGCGCAAGGCACCCTTCTCGTGACAAGATCCGAAGCTGGATACAACATCTAACATGTGCAGAGATGAACATATTGTTTAAAATCGACAAGAGTGAGATTGTTCAAGATACTAACCTCCATAGGAAGATAATTGTCATTGCTGATTGCCCACTTGCAAGAAACGTAGAGTTCTGTGCTGAATATTACAAACAAGCATCTTCAGGAAGTATTGCGCCGCATTTTTTCAGAGAACCACTATCATGAAGAGGCAATTGTCCATACAGAACCAACATGGAATCAGTAGCCCACATATTTTCTCGATGCATAACGCAATAACCTCAACTTGTACATCTCATAGGCCTTTTTAATATGCAGGAGAGAGAGAGAGTAATTGTGGTAACTCTGCATAAACTGGGCAGAGATGCTGTAGACACATGACATAATTGAGTAGCCACACCACGAAATAAAACTGCAGTGACATAACGTTGATTGCATAATTACTTTATTGTCTGTACAAATATAGGAGAATCATTAGTATCACCAGTATTTTGATACAAAGGTGAAATAACAGGAGAACCAAGAACACAATATAATCACACACATGTAGTTAAAGGCTTTAATCAGAGAATTTATCAACTATTTTATTTAAAAAATAATCAGAGAATTTATACAAAGATCAACACACCATGATCTTATTCTTCTGTATCTATTGCTACGAAAAGAAGATGTGCATAGTTTAGGCAGGGGACTGGTATCCTTTTCCTCCATGACATGTACATCCTTCTACCCTAGAAACAAATTTGCACAGAAATTACAGAGAGAAACATTCATTCAAAATTTGCATACTCTTTCATCTATCTTTTATGATTGGGCAGGGATGATGCCATGTAAACTGAGATGCAAAAAACTATGGCTAACATTTTTTATGTCCGAAAGATTTTAAGTTAGTGTCGAGGTGTGCCCCCGGCAATCCCAGAGTCGAGTACCCCAGGTAGATTATGAGGGAGAAGATGTGCGAGCTGGTAGTATCGGACGGCTGACAAGCAAGGATTTACCCAGGTTCGGCCCCTCATTGTGAGGTAAAGACCTACTCCGGCTTGTCTGATTATGATCACATATGAGGTTACATGGTGGCCGTGATGGCGATTGTGGTGGTGAGACGTGGTCTCGCTATGCTATGCGTGTATGTTGTGGCTAGTTGTCCCCTCTCCCCCCCATGGGGTGCCCCTGCCTGGCTTTATATATGCAGCCAGACAGGGTTTACAAGAGTCCTAGTAGACTACGTCTTGGAGTCCTTGCCTTGTGCTTGATGTAATTGATAGGTCGCCAGGTGGGCCTCCGTCTTGGGCCGTATCGGGTATGCCAATGATGAGGTGTCCGGAGGGTATATCCATGTCACTAGCCCCCGAGTGTCTGGTCGATTCGAAGTATCGGGCAGAGACTCAAAACAGTATGTCGAGTAGGCGTAGTTTAATGCGTCGGGTATGTTGATGACCATATGATGACTGTATTATCCATTTTTCGTAAGTTGAATCATTTATAAGAAATCCAGTATATGTATATGAAATCCAATAATAATAAATCCGGTGCAGGCTATAGAGAACCCGACTTTGATAAATCCGCGCGGGCTATAGAGAACCCGACTTTGAGAAATCCAGTGCAGGCTATAGAGAACCCGACTTTGATAAATCCGATGCGGGCTATACAGAACCCGACTTTGATAAATCCAATACGAGCAATGAAAAATCCAACTTTGATAAATCCAATACGAGCTATAGAAAATTCAATTTTGATAAATCCAATATGAGCAATAAAAAAATCCAACTTTGAGGAATCCATTTGCGTCACTCGAACCGATGGCGAGTGCTCTCCCGATGGGAGTTTAGTCGATGAAATATGCGTTGTCCAAGTAGGTATTCAGCTTTCGCGTCCTTTGCTGCGTTTTCTGGTACTTTTGACTCGATAATTCTTCGGGTGCGCGGCAGCGCTCCCGATGCGAGTAGCCTCCGAGTGCCTGGCCGATTCGAAAAATCGGGCAGGGACTCATTTGCAGGTGTATTTCACCATCTGATTATTTGCTCATTTTGTTATGTATTTTTTGAGTCGAGATTGTCTCGATTGTGCTTACTGAGTCGGTAATTCGTCGACTGATGTTTTGCATGAACTTTGTTATGTATTTTTGAGTCGAGAATGCCTCGATTGTGCATGCTGAGTCGAAAAGTCATCGACTAATGCTTTGTTTATTTTGCCTAGGGATTATGACTTAGTAGGCCTGATTCACTCGAAAATCGAGCTCAGTTAACCGCACATTCGGGCGAAACCTTACTAGCCTTCAATCAGACTCGAGTCCCCGGACTTGAGCCTGGAACACTTTTGAAACTTTTGCCTAGGGATATTGACATAGTAGGCCTGATTCACTCGAAAATCGAGCTCAGTTAACCGCACATTCGGGCGAAACCATACTAGCCTTCAATCAGGTTCGAGTCCCCGGACTCGAAGCTGGAACATACTGGACAGACTCGACTCAGGCCGTTGTAGGTCTTACTGACTCGTTCTGCAGTTTAACTTTTGATACCTAACGTGTCCGTCAGGATTTTCATCATGCATGTTGACACGGAAAAACTCAAGGGGAAAACACTGTTGGAGCGTCCCTCGGCCCAGCTCGATTGCTCGGCGGGTCTTACCTTTGCATTTGCGTATGCAGCATCCGAAACATCTGCGATTGGCATAGTCCGGGAATTTATGAAGTATGATTTTTTGATTTGTGAGGTATTTAATGCATCTGGTCAAGTCTGTAGTCGAGTGAATTTCTTACCTTTTTGTTTGGAATCTATGGGAGCGCGACAGCGCTCCCATGGGAGTAGCCCCTGAGATTGTGGTTTATTGTCTTGCAATAGAGGACAATCTCAAATCATCCTTCTATACTGCTTTTGCCAATCAATTTTTTTTGCTTTTGACATCTATGGGAGCGCGACAGCGGTCCCATGGGAGTAGCCCCCGAGGCTATGTGCAACTATTTGTAGTTGGGCATAGGCTCAATTTGCCTTCCTTTTTGTTGTTGTCGATTATCCTTCGAGTGCTTCAGTCTTCGTGCCGTGTGGCGTAGATATTTTCAGTTGTGCAACACTCGAACCGGTGGCGAGTGCCCTTCCAAGTATCGGGTGCAGCCGAGGAAAATTTGTTACGGCCTGTACGGCGCAGCCCCCGAGTATCGGATGCGGCCGAGACGAATTTGTTGCGGCCTGTGCGGCGCAGCCCCCGAGTGCCGGGTGCGGCCGAGGCGAATTTGCTGCGGCATGTGCGGCGCAGCCCCCGAGTGTTGGGCGCGGCCGAGGCTATGCGAGTTTGGGCTTGTGCGGCGCGGCACCCGATAAAGTATTAGGTGCGGCCAAGATCTTGCGGTGTTTAGCTGGAAGGAGCCGATGTGGCGGACCGGAGTCGATGCGGCGGATGTTATGCTGCGTGGTCAGTCGACGCAGCGGACCGGAGTCGACGCGGCGGATGTTATGCTGCGTGGTCAGTCGACGCGGCGGACCGGAGTCGACGCGGCGGAGTCGAGAAGTGCCAGCCTTCGAGTGTTTGATTCAACTAGAGCAGGTTTATGATTGAAAAAAAATATGGAACTGACTTAGCTGTTCATGAACGATGAAAATCTGTAGACTTTTGTTGTTTGCCGTTGATGACGAAGCGCCAGCCCCCGAGCGTTGGATGCAGAGTTGATGAAGGCGTAGGGTGTCGATGCGACAGTCCGGAGACGGTGAAGTAGAGTCGAAGAAGGCACTCGAATCGCCTACCGGGTGCAACGACGAAGTTGATTTTTGTTGTTGATGTCGAAGCGCTAGCCCCCGAGTATCGGAGATGGAGTTGAGTAAGCCACGGTTGTCGCCTTGCTTCCTAGTCGATTGTTTTTTAGCTGCGTGACCCAGTGACCGATGATGTTTGCCGCAGTTGATCTGGACGAGGGTGAGATAGGTGTCGAAGCGCCAGCCCCCGAGCGTCGGGTGCGCCGAATTTATTTTGAGATGCAGCCCCGAGTATTAGGAGCATCTTACGTTGATGTAGAGGTTGACGAGCGGCCAAAGATACGCAGCTCCACCGCCGCCCCGAGTCGCCGGCTTGTCGGGTGCGCGCAGTCGAATATGATGTCGTTTTTTATTTCGAGTACCAGCTCCCGAGGGTACGTAGTGCCCTTCCACAAAGCGGGCTTTGTGTGCTGGTATCGCCGTGTTGGTTGATGATGTCGAGTGAGCCGAAGTTTGCCCGCAGTAGGGGTGTGGTCGATGTATCTTTTGTTTTGTTGTAGATGATGAAGCGCCAGCTGCGAGTGTCACGTGCGCGTGCATACACGCGGTCGAAGCTGGTGTCACTGTTGATGTCGAGTGTCAGTCCCCGAGTGTACGTAGTGCCCTTCTAGGGAGCGGGCTTTGTGTGCCTATGTTGATCGCCGCCATGTTATGTGCATAACATGTGTGGCGCAGCCCCCGAGTGTCGGGGGCGCCTGTTTCTGCATTGGTGTAGAGTTTGGCAAGTTGTAGACGAATATGCGCAGCGACGCCGCTATCCAGAGTCGCCAATTTGTCGTGTACGCACAGTAGAAGCTGATGCGCCGTTCTGCTGATGTTGATTGTTGTCGCGATGATCAACGAAGTAGAGGTAGTCAAATTTTGTCCGAGTGGGTTGATGACGATTGCGATGTCGCCTAGCTGGTCTCTTGAGTACTTATCTGGTAGATGTAATCAGCGGCACCGGAAGGCAAGGGTGATGTCGGGGGCCGTTGATCTAGTGCGGCGAGTTGCCGACGATGTTGAAGTCGTCGAATCGGAAACGATGTTGTGGCGACTCGTCGAAGAAGAGGTCGTCTATGCTGGTCCGTGCACGCCGTGTCGGCATAGATGCATGGTGCCTCGCACATGCAATGATCCAGCTCCTCCTTGTGATCGATCATTGTGACTTTTGGTTCTCCTCGTACGTGTACATGCAGACAGATTTTGCAGGTCAAAGCAAAGTATTAGCAGATAAGTAATATAATACTGGAAGAATAAAACAAGATTGACGAGTTAATGAAGATCGGGTGACGTGCAGCCAGGGCCGGCTCTACGATTTCAAAGGCCCGGTGCGAACTCCACCAATGGGCCCAACAGAGAAAAAAATTCGATTGGATACCTATAGACTCATAAAACTGATCATTTTTTCACTAGAATCAAATATTCGTTATTTTTTCTTGCCTTTGTTCCAAACCAGGTATCATAGAAGTTACAACGCACAAAAAACATATAGAAATAGCATGTTAACCTCAAGTAATCATGAGAAACAAGACTTCCGTACATTTTTTTATGCAAAATCATCAATGATTATGCTGCCAAATATATGTTTTTAGCTAACATAATTACGCTGAACACGAATAGCAGATTATAGATTGAGGATTTGAAGTTTGTAGATTGAGAGTTTCGGTGTTTGAGACCACGGAAAAATATTCACCCAGAAACCAGAAATAGATTGGTCTGAGAATTTACCTTCCAAATGATGATCTTGATTCCGATTTCCGATTGATCTGATTCAATCTTGCGTCGGGTGAGGTGAATATTTTTCCGTGCAGTGCGTCTTCGTGGTCGCCTGATGTTTCTATCTCCAATATCGAGAGGATTGAACGAAAAGGGTAGTTGTGCGTACGTCCGCGCGTGGCTGACAAGCCCTAGTGGCTTTTTTTTTTTGAAAGCCGAACGTAATTAACAGAGTACTACATACAACGTACGCAATACAAATACAGAAAGAAAAGAACAATACGCACGGGCTACAGAACAACCAGATCGGAGATCAGCAACTCCACCGGCGTCGGCGACGAAGACCGTCTTCCACCTCCTCACCACTGCCTGAGGGCGTCCTCGAAGTTGAAAGCCGCATGATCCGTCCGCCGCACCGCGACGGAGCTCCTGTCGATGAACGACCACGGCGACCACCCTCCCTCTCCAGCTCCTCCACCTTGCCGCAGACGACTTCGATCCCGACGCAGGCAGGAACCGCCGCTCCCTCCTGGCTCTGAACACCAGCCACCAGATCCGCCGCCAGCACGGATCTGGCGGATAGCCGACAGACTCGAGCACCACGCCGGGCCTCAAGTCCCCGCAAGACGAGCGCGATGAGGACGAGCTCACAGGAGCCCCTCCGCCGGAGAAGATCGCCTCGACACCAAAACACCCGCCGCCAGCAACACCTCCTCCAAAGCAACGCCGGCGAGGGCCCAACCCTACCCTACCATATATACAAGCCGGAGCCGGGGATCCCTCACCCTCCCGCCGCCGAGGCGGCCGACGGAGGAGAGGAATCCCGCGGCTCAGCGGCAAGCACGCGGTGGATCGGCCGGGATCGCCCAAAAAACGCCGGTCGCCTCTCTGCTACAGTGACGGGAGAGGAGAGGAAGAGGATGCGAGTGTCGGCCGTGCCCTAGTGGCTGAGTGCTACACTGCTTGCTGGGATGGACTGGACTTGAGTCACGCCTGGGCCTTTTTATTTTCCTTCTACTCTGTAATATTAATACTGTATGTATTTCTAAAATGGGCCCCTATTTTAGTCGGGCCCCGGACCGTCGCACCTCTCGCACTGGGCGAAAGCCGGCCCTGCGTGCAGCATGCATATGCGTTGCATGCTTGCTACTCTTTTGCAATCAAGCATGTGCAGCTTTTTTGTTTCCTTGATTGGATCAGTGGATTGTTTGCGCGAGCAGTAGCGTTGCTGCGTTGCTTTGGTTGGACCTCGGATACTGTGGATAATCTCCAGATCGCTCTTCCTTGGGACCTGATTCGTCGGAGCTGATTTTGCTTTTCTTTTCTTGGAACTTGATGAAACTGATCTAGTACGATCGAGGCTTCGTTTGGCTGTTGGCTGGGCTTCTTTGCTGCGGGCAGCCGACATATGGGATCACGTTGCGCCGTGTAGCGCCACCGCCGCTGCTGCTGTTGTCGTAGATTGGATCGCGTGTGGCTAGGCACGGAATGCCGTCGCCACTCGACGAAGTCGTCGACTATTTATTGATGATGAATTTGATCGCGTCGCCTGCGATGTGACGTAGATTGGATCTACTATGTACGGGACACCGTCGCCACCCGACGAAGTCGTCGACTATTTGTTGATGATGAATTTGATCGCGTCGCCTGCGATGTGACGTAGATTGGATCTGCTATGTACGGGACGCCTCCGCTAGATGCGATCTGGTCGCTTTTGTCGATGAAGATTTGTCGATGAATATGATGGAGCCGCCGAAACCGCGATCCAGCACGCGTTCTTCCCACAGACGGCGCCAATTGTCGAGGTGTGCCCCCGACAATCCCAGAGTCGAGTACCACAGGTAGATTATGAGGGAGAAGATGTGCGAGCTGGTAGTATCGGACGGCTGACAAGTAAGGATTTACCCAGGATCGGACCCTCATTGTGAGGTAAAGACCTACTCCTGCTTGTCTGATTATGATCACATATGAGGTTACATGGTGGCCGTGATGGCGATTGTGGTGGTGAGACGTGGTCTCGCTATGCTATGCGTGTATGTTGTGGCTAGTTGTCCCCTCTCCCCCATGGGGTGCCCCTGCCTGGCTTTATATATGCAGCCAGACAGGGTTTATAAGAGTTAGACTACGTCTTGGAGTCTTTGCCTTGTGTTTGAAGTAATTGATAGGTCGCCAGGTGGGCCTCCGTCTTGGGCCGTATCGGGTATGCCAATGATGAGGTGTCCGGAGGGTATATCCATGTCAGTTAGTAACCATCGTTCTTTGTGTCGACCTTTACGTTACTAATAACAATCAAGCAGGAAAAGGCACTACAACAACGGTGCTGTCCAGAGCTGCAACAACAATGATGTCCATAGCTGCATCACAATAGTAGGAAAACGCACTATACCGACAGATTGAGAGAAACAACGGCGGCAGATTTTGTGTCCCTGATAAGGAGAATCGACGGCTGCAATGTTTGCAGGCCTGCTTGCGTGCTGCAGCGGCGTCTATTGCAGATGTGCATGAGAAAAATATGAGCCTAGAGTAAACTGTGTGCTTGCTAAAAAAGAGATCATGCTGCCTGAATAACACAACATATATTTCAGAAAAAAATGCTTTATGGAATAGTTTACTGGTAGCAATATGATTGTTGCTGGAAGAAGGATGGATACTACTCACCGATCCTGGAGATGCACAATCTTCATATCTGAAAGTGTCCAAGTGTTGTCTTTTGGGGAACACAAGAACTACAAGTTTATCCTGCACAAATGGTAACAATGCCTAATTCTCGATAAACAGTTCTCTCGCATGGAACTTTTTGTGTGGGACGTTGAGCTATCGGAGCCCGTGAATATTTACTGAACGCCCTGTAGTGGCAATATACAGCATAAACACAAGTAGGAAGGTATAATAACACGCTGTATCTAGGTTTTCGGATAACCCAAAGCCCCAAACCCAATTTCGCTCTATTTATGTCAGGTAATTAACATGGCACAACAAAGTACTCCATATCTGAACTGAAACTGTAGCAATGACCAATGCGTACACAGATCTTCATAAAAACATGAGAGAAGAGAAGAGTACACACTTGGTGAACAGGGGGTTGTCCTGGCGGAGGACCTCGCGAAGGGAGTCGGAGGCGGGGATGAACGTGTAGGGCTCGGCCGCTCGGGGTAGCCGAATCCGGCGTGTGGCAGGGCGGAGACAGCGGTGGTGCCCGTTACGCTGCAGTCCGACTCATGTCGGTGTGGCTCTCCGGCCCGGGGAGGCGGCGACGAAGAGCAGGGCAGTGTAGCCACCCGTGGTGGCCGCGTGAGAGAACGACTGCGGGGAAACGGGCAAAGCTTAGTCGCATGGGGAGGCGGCGGCGCGGCAGAGGGTGTCGCATGGAGCGGAGGCGGCGGTTCAAGGCATGAGACGATCGTGCTGTAGCCTGTAGATCGTGTGAGGCGTTTTTTCTTCGCATGCCTCGTGGAAATTTTCGTCCGCTCGGCGCGTGGTCCGCCAAGACTAATTGCTAAGTGCACCCAGGTGTTAAATGAGATCAATCCAGACCGTTAGATCAAATTTGTTGGGACAATCTAGTGGTACGGTTTCGGCTGTGTACACTGGGTGGGGTGGCTGTAGCCTAACTCAAGTTTGTTTGTTTATTAGTAGTGGAGAAACGAGAGTCCGTCGTTGGTGTCACACGTCCGACTATTTACATAACAAATGCCACCGCAGAATAACAAATACCTCCTCAAAATCGTGCGTCGTAGAGATGACATACAGGTTTATCTTCCCTCCTTGATGTACCGCCCGCATGATTGTAGCAACAACCCCCAGTTTTCTCTCAAGTTCTTAATTGGTCGCTCGCCAGCCATCAATTCATCCCCTATGTCATCGCCCAGCCGTACTCCGCTCAACCATCTCAAATTCTCAACCCTATCGTCTGCCATGCTCTTTGCTCCCTCGATCTGACCTCGACCTCGCTAAAATTTCTCCATCCTCGCAAGGCGGGCAACCACCGGCCGGAAGATGGGCTTCCTCTATGACGCCGTCTTTTTCCTCGACCCGGACGAAGCAGTTCATCATCTCCTCTACTTGCCCGTCCGTTCCATTGCTGTCGCCCCAGTCAAGTATATGTCGCCGCCGCCACCGCTTGACCCATGTTCCGTGTCAGATCCGATGGCGCCGCCACAATAGAAGAGAGAGAGGGCAAGGGAGGCGAGGGGCGTTGCGTTCAGATGACGTGGAGAAGAAGAGCATCAGGTTCTGGGACATCAGCGCCTTGATCGTGCGCTAGCCAAACTAGGTATTTGCTTGGACGGTTTGGCAACATTTGTTTCTTTGTTTATTATTAGGGGATGGTTATATTTTTTAATGGGTTGACGGCAGCCAATTTATTTGATCAACTCCACTGCTAATTGCTATTCCTGACGTAGAGCAAGAACACACCCACACGGATGCCGCATGCGACCAAGCGCCCTGCTTACATCTTGTCCAGTGTTGCGTCTCCTGCTACAGGTCTACCCTCACCGAAAGCCCCAATTCGAGGACCTATCGCATCCTCTTGGACGATGGGTTGGTGCTGCTCGAAGGAGCACGCTACTGCCGGATTAATGTGATGGCACCGAATTTTGTACTACAAACCAGGTGCAGCTATGCATGTTTCTTCCTTCTTTTGCGCCAGAAATATGTATATTCCACGGGCATGACTGCGTGTATCTTGTTTGATCATCGATGAGAGTCAGACCTAAGTATGTATCACCTAGCATAGACTACAGTCCAGAGAACAATTGTTTGCTGTATAAAAAATTGGTCACTCTTTTCCATCAGTTTTATTCAATTCAACATGGCTGGTGTAGTTCTCCGATTGTGCTGGCGTCACTTTTACTTGTACTGGGATGAGGTAGATGAACTGCAGCACTGGTTTGCTAGAGCCCAGAGGTATGGATATATAACAGTGAAGAGATAATTGTTTCATTCTTTCCGTGTCCCAGATATGTATTAATTTCAGTTTCCAAGCCTTTTGTTTCTTTTCTTCTGAAGCCATGTTTGTTTTCATTAATCTAATATTATTCGAATCCATAAAGACGTTATATATTTTGTTACTTTTCTGATGATTTTAGATAATAGAGATAAGGTTGCTGATTCCATTACTATTTTTTCTTATATTTTTGCCTATACACATTGTACCCAACGATAGTTTCTTATATCCCCATTTTTATCTAACTGATTTAGCTTTTAAAGGTAAAACCACTTTAAATGTTCAAAAGTTTAATTCACTTATTCACGGCCAACCTGCCGATTTATGCATTGCAGATAGATAAAATGAGTTTAATATGAAATTTCTAACTCACACTCGATACTTAAGGTCATGAGTAATTCGCTGGATAATTGTGCAGAATACTTTTCTTATGAACATTCATGAGTATATTTTAAAAAAATCATGAGTTCCTTTGGTCGTTAACCTAAATCAACTTCAACTTGAAAACGGCCCACTCAAGAAAGATGATGTAGTGGAAAGGGCTATACATTAGAAAGAAAATCAAAATTTATTCTAAAAGATCTAGCCTTACTAGCTACTATAATGCGGTATTTAAGATATTTCTTTCAAACTCTCTCTGCACTAACTCTTGCGGAGGAATGATGTAGAGAATACTTTGCTCTGTACTCAGTGTGGTCTGGAGCACCTGAGTTCTTTACCAGGACGGAATCGATTAGTTGCTCACTGTTATTGATGGGTAGATTATTGCATGAGAGTTAGGCTACTGTTATTGTTTTTGCAAGCTTGGCACTACGTTCTTGATGTCATTTTTGGTAAAGGCGACGAAGTGATCAGTAGCTTAGTTTCTTTTCAGGTAAGACAACAAACATTTAAATATTATAGATATGTTTAGAAGGTGAAGCCTTATGATTTGATCAGGACTAATGGCATTTGCTTACCTCCTACAGTACATGAGAATTCTGGTGTTTACTAAGCACAATCAAGACTTGGAGTTATAACTTGAAGATGTGTGATGATTTAGTTGTAGCTTGAATTTTTCTCTTACATAAGAAGCCGAGATGCTAGCCTATATTGAGCTTTGAACATGTTGCCTCTAAACTGATTGCATGTCTGTTTTTCAACCTTATGTGATATGTAGGATGAATGGAGGACAATACCAGTCTAAAGAATTATTTAATTATCTATTTTCCATATTGTTTTAGGAGCCTGTATGCTGAGTAATACAACACTTTTCGGCAATATTTTCCACAGCAAAGGTCGACGAATTAATCAAAGCTTGACACTGTCATCATTTATTATTTACACACCCTACACGTCTCATTCCTTGATCAGTCTTCTCTCAAAATAGCACGTTCGGTTCAATTTATTTTTTATTTTTGGGTATTGAAATGAGTTTCGATATGCAGCTTGCAGATTTCGTTATTATTGGAACTGAAGTAGGTTGTTAGATGTCTCCAAAAGGAGATTCACAAAGTTGTTTTGGTACTGTACATAAAATAAGATTGAATACAATTTAATATCCTCTGTTCTGGTGAGCAAATGTAACTGGCCAGTAGTGTTGGTTTTTCTCTAGAAGCACAATAAAATTTGGTATATGGAATTAGGTCATTTAATCATCTAACGGAAAAAATAAGTCTTGATATTCACGTACATGTCTTGCTTTGTCTTTATTGAATGTAGCACGACTGATGTGATATAGGTTATAACTGATCACATATGCTTTTTCTCAGTCTATTTTAATGCTCAAATACCATTCAAAGAAGTGTTCTTAATTGCATATGTATGATTGAGAAGAGCTTTATATACAACCTGGCTTCCATGAATATGCATGCTGTTATTCCGTCAGGTTACCTAGCAACTAGCATAATCCATTACTAAAACCAATATATATGCTCCTAATATCCATGTGAGAATTTACAGACTACGAGGCCCTTCGAGCTCATTTGACGGAATATGGAGTGGCCGCCAGGCGCGGCGATAAATAGGGAGTCAATGATTGTTAGAGCGTACGGTTCAAGCCGAGTGGTTATAGGGGTTTAGGGTGGGGGGTTACATTCATCGAAAAAAGAACTTGCTCCTAGGGTTATCGCTAGAGGGGAAGAACATTGGATTGGCAAGGGCGATGGTTGTCAAAGAAAGGTAGCGTGACTATGTCACGGGGTGCGGGCATGGTAGTACTATCAAAGAAAAATTCACAGGTACATTTTTTTTCTTTTCTAGGTGATTATTACTATTGCATGAGAATTCAATTTTATGACTCATATTAATGTGATACGCTTAGCGTGTCTCCATACTTAGTGAAGCTTATCATGTTGGCCAAAAGCGAAAGTTGTAGCAAAGTAAAACAAAACCAATAGGAAAGTCGTAAAAGAAACTGGTCACTGGAGCTGCACTTTGACACTATTCATTATTTTATTAAGTTGAGGTGCCTAAGGATGTCATCTTCGGGAGAATTTACAATTTGCCATTCTTTACTTCAGACCTCTATTATTTGCCACTCTTTACTTAACCTTTTATAATTTGCCACATATTAGATTACTTTCTTTCTAATTTGCCCGGTCTCTCGTTTTATTGATTTATTAATTCGTTATACACTGTGAAATATGGTAATATGTATTCATATACTATTAGATTGGTTTGATCGATCTATCTTGTTTCCTTGCACAGCGGACGGAGAAAAAGAGGAAAACAGGGGAACTGAGACGGGAGAGCCGGAGCCGGCGGCGGCAGCGGCCAGACTACGGATCGCGGCGCCATGATTCCCGACCACGAACGACGGCCACGCTCCAGGTAATCCATTCCTCTCCCCTGCGTTGCCCTCATAGTCAGGCTTCGGTGGGGCCTTTTATAATTTGCCACATATTAGATTAGTTTCTTTCTAATTTGCCCGGTCTCTCGTTTTATTGATTTATTAATTCGTTATCTCTACTATAAAAGAACGAAGTGTCCTGTCTCGACCGGACGGACGAAATCGTCTCAGGCAGGACGGACGAAATCGAATTAATTGCATCTCCTGTAATCACGTACTCCCTCCTCTAATCACGTACTCCCTCCTCTAATCGAATTAATTGCGGGTGGTCAGACTCTCGATCCCCTTTCTTGTTGGGTTCGCTTGCGCGACGCCGTCGCTGCCCGGAGAGGAGAGGAGGACCCGTCCTCCTGTGCTCCTCTCCTGGAGTACATCACATGCACGAGGAGAGCCGCCGCCAAGCTCCTCCGCTCCTGGGGTACATCGCGTGCGCCGAGGAGATCCGCGTGCTCCTCAACGGTCAAGCCGCCGCCGTCCTAGGTGGGCGTGGCGGCGTAGACCAGGAAAGGCAGCTGAGAAAGGACGGCGGGGACGGAGACAAGGACGACGAGCGTCGCGCGGTCCGTCGGTAGCTCGCCTCTCCCCTGCACACCGACATGTTGCTCTGTCACAGGATGGGGATTTGAGGCCTAGATCCTCCTCATCTATGGCAGCATGTCGATCTTCTTGGGGAAGGAGACAACACGAGCAGTTCTGAGTACTGCTGCGCTTCCTTCCTCCGGCGTCGGCATGCAGAAACCAGCTTGCATTGAAGCCGCTTCTCATAATGCCGCACGACGGAGACATGCTCAATAAGCTGCCCAACGACCTCGTGTTTTTCACTTCCGGTACTGAGCCGCATCTTACTATGCTATGTAGTTTGTAAATCTCATGTCATATCATATTCGTAGATGGAATGAGTTCATGAACTCCATAATTCAGTAGTCACCGTGTTTGTACTATTGCTTTCCCTTCAATTGAAGCTTGAACTATTCTGATAATTTGTGACGCTTCCTATAGTATAGCTTTTAGAGAAGTTCTTATGTGGCACCGTTTAGAGATTAAAACTGAATATTTGATGCATTGACAGAGGTTTATATGCTCACTTGATCTTTATCCTTTATACATACAAATGTTGAAATAATGTGACATGGTAGATGCACTACAGTGATGTGTGCCCTGATTATTAAATTCCATCTTCCAGGAGTGAAACGCCCATGAGCAGATATATGTGTTTAGACACCAACTGTGGTAGCTTGGTTCCCGGGACCAGCTTGCCGACGTCGATCCAGGCCTTCAAATCGCATGCCTTCTCCTCTAATAGCTCTTGCTTGGCATCAGTGTGGCATCACACTCAAAGACCTAACTATATTTTAAAGATAATATGTGTGCTTCCTACTGCAATTTTTAATGCTCAGACAAAGGTCAGATCAGTTGTGTGTAAACGGGCAATAGCAGATAGGTATGCTACCCAGTTCATACGATCTGATTGAAATTATATATGTTTGTCTCGTGGTTACATTATTTTAACTGAACTGATGTAAACCTTAACTGGAAATATCAGGACCATGAAGAATTATTTGACTCTGCTGATTGAAAGCTTTAGGAAAGGCGAGACTTCATTTTGAGAAGCTACTTTGTGTTATCTACCATTCAAAAAATGTCATTATAACAACTTATTTCACTGTTTGCTTTCCACAGAAAGTTGAAGTGCCATCAAGCGTAAAGGGCCCCTTGAAGCTCTTTGACCAAAACTTCAGGTGTAGATAGTATTGCTCATCAGATGAAAAAGGTATTTTGTTCTTAGTGTAATGTCTGTTTGAAAGATCCGTGCTCCTTAAACTGTAAAAGAAGTGGATATCAGATTTAGCTTGGCTGGGGACTAGGGAATTAACCATGCTGCACTGTGTATGCTATCAAAAACTCAATTATTGGAGCTTGACACCATATTCTATAGGGAAAGGTAATGATGATGGAAGCTATGGTTGCAGACACATATTGAAAGATCATACTGTGTAGAGTTAAGTTTGCATGGACATTTGCTTCCGGTGAATGACTGTGTTTGATTTTTGCAACATTAGAGCTGCCGGTCTAGGAAGAGAGGAGAGCTAGACTTTAGGGATTTGATAATATATGAATGCTTAGCCTATATAGCTGGTATATGAAGATTGGAAGAAATAATTAGCTCCATTTGCAAAAATGTATAGGATCATAACTACGATTATCCAATCCCTCACGTCCATGATAGTCACTCTGCAGTATAACTTGATGCTGCATCACAACATGCCCGTTTTCATCTGTTTAGTGAATGCGCTCTGATAGTTAAGGAAAATAGTCAGCAATATCTTAGAAAGCCTGTCCAGTTATTGCTTTTTCTCAAGAACGATGATACAAGTAATACGTTAAGATGAGATACATATAAAGTAAGTGGCCGACTAGACGGATAATCCTCGCGTCCTTGTTACGGTGCTGCCCCACGACAACTTGTGGTTTTTCCTATTTTTTCTCTGCCATTATAAACTTAGCAGTTCTTTAAGTGTGTTTGGTTATCTTGTGCATACCATTGAGATCTCACTGGAAGCTGTGCTTTCTTCATGCGCCCTTGTACTACAAATTTCAGTCACGTGTAACTTTGGTGTAAGGAAATACTTTGGTGATTTACAGTGTAACTATACCGAGCTCACAGGAATTCAGATATCGTATCTTTGTCATGAGCAATTATGATCAGTCAATGCTTGTCCAAGCAAATTAGTTGAAGTACATCATCTGTTTCCTTTTTTCAGTGTTGTTGTGCTACATGTTTTGTCCCCAATCAATGTAGGTATTTCTCTTGGTCTATGCCATGCCACTTTCTTTTCTTTCTTAAAAAAATGCAGCTCGAACAACTTTAATTTTTTGAAGGTAAGGTGTTACCGTTTTGCTGTTACCACAATGAATATTTTGAGTGGCTAAATTGACTGAACTTGCAGCCTATTAGATTTATGGTGTAATGGGTCCAATCAATTTGGTGTATTTCATAGGTGCCAATCATCTACCGAGACCTAAGTGCTTTTGAGGAAAAACATACAATCAGTTCACCTTGTGGTTCATACCTTCTATATTTAGCAAATTATCCATGTATCAGTTGTTTTCGATAAAAGCTCTCACAAGGTGAAGTATATGAAAGCAATTACTTACAATTGTTTACCGAATTACATTTTAAGCACAATATAAGCGTATTATTATTATTTTTGCTGCCTTTTTTCTTTACAAATGAATTTTGAAGGCATCACGTTCGTAAGAAAATATTTTGAGAGGACCGTAGCAACGCACGGGCATTCAACTAGTACACTACGAAATATGGTAATATGTATTCATATACTATTAGATTGGTTTGATCGATCTGTCTTGTTTCCTTGCACAGCGGACGGAGAAAAAGAGGAAAACAGGGGAACTGAGACGGGAGAGCCTGGAGCCGGCGGCGGCAGCGGCCAGACTACGGATCGCGGCGCCATGATTCCCGACCACGAACGACGGCCACGCTCCAGGTAATCCATTCCTCTCCCCTGCGTTGCCCTCATAGTCAGGCTCCGGTGGAGTATTTTACAATGCCCCACAACGTTCTTTCTCAGGCATCACCGCATCACTCAGGATCACAAGTTCTGAAATACTAGTATGGATCCTATAAAGAATAATCAGTAATTAGCCAAGTATATCTCCTTGGAAAAGGGGGAAATTCAGCCCTGGTTACATGACAGTAAACACCGAGTACACACATGAAGCTTTCTTCTCTTTTTCCCTGATGACCAACATCAAAAATCGTCGAGAAGTTTGCCACTGATGATGTTGTGCTGTTGCAGGGGATACATGCATACAGTCGCAGGACGCTGCGTTGCTCCAGGTCCTAGATGCTAGAGATGGTGGCCTATCGTCTTCACCATCGGAGACGCTGCGTTGCTCCAGGATGCTGCGTTGTAGCACGCCTGAGCTGCTGCAGGTACGACGACCACGCCGCCACGACTACTCGGCGCGCCTGTGCGTCATCTTTCTCATCAGCATTTACTCCAGCCGCCGTCGTTGTGGTCGGGAATCATGGCGCCCTGACCCATAGTCCGGCCGCTGCCGCCGGCGGCGCTCCCGTCACCGTTGCCCTACTTTCCTCTGTTTCTTCGTCCGCTGCGCAAGGGGAACAAGGCGGATTGATCGAACCAGGTTCGGTCCAGCCAGGTATAGGAATACATATGTACCATATTTCACAGTGTATAACGAATTAATAAATCTGTTTGAACGAGAGACAGGGCAAATTAGAAAGAAACTAATCTAATATGTGGCAAATTATAAAAGGCTAAGTAAAGAGTGGCAAATAATAGAGATCCGAAGTAAAGAATGGCAAATTGTAAATAATCCCGTCATCTTGTCGATGGGAGCCAATCCTTTCTTCTAAGGGCACGTACAACGCTATACAGTCAGCCGTCTGTAACGTGCTCCACGTAAGAAATTATATGACATGTAAAAAGAGTAACGAGAAAACGAACGAGTCCGTCGGTAGAAATATAGACGGTCTAGTCCCGTGAAAATCGGCGCCTATAGACGGACTTCTTCCCGTTGTATGCATGGCGCTGCCTCTCGTGGGTTTGTGGGCCGTTTTTTTCTCCAAAGGCATGGCCTGATGGCCGTTTTTCATGCAAGCACGATATGCAAATTACAGACTAAGAAACAGACGACCCACTGTATGATGTGTCTGTAGCGCTAACTATACATGACGTGGATACTTATTATAGACGACTGCCGTCTAAACGAATGTACATGCCCTAAATCTATAGGGCGCCGAGCTAACTTGTAGTTTTCACATTTGTCAAGTCGATGGAAGACGTAAAAATTTAAATAACCGTTTCAACGCACGGGCATTCAGCTAAAACCGTCTTTGTACCAGAGTATATATACCCGATATTCTATCAATGAAACCAACAGTTCCAGTCGATCTCGTTTGCTCTCGACCTATTTCCAACACGTTATCAGCAGCTCTACCGAGAGCGAGAAAATCAATCGAGAAAGAAACGAATGAAGAGAAGAAAAGAAACGAATGAAGAGAAGAACACGCCGGCGAACTCGCCGGAATCGAACAAAATCGACAGGGAAGATCAACAGGGAAAAGGTAAGAAAGAACCGGAATCGAACAAAATCGACAGGGAAGATCAACAGGGAAAAGGTAAGAAAGAACCACAATGCCTGGTTCTTCGCCTTCTTCGCGATTGACGGACAACGCCGTCGTTTCCTTCGCTCGCCACCGCTGCCGTTGAGGTCGCGGCGCCGCTGCCATCTCCGACCCCAGCGGTCGTTGAGGTCGCCGCACCGCCGCGCCTCCTATCGCCAACACCCGCAGTCGAGGATGATGTCGTGCGGCCGGGATAACCGTGCACGCCGTCCTCCCCGGCCACACGTCCTCCTTCTACACGCTCAGGCGCTCGCCGCCGCCTCGTGGCCCTCGGCGTCCCGCCGGCGAGCAGCCGCTCCGCCCGCGCCGGCGCATGGAGCTCGGCG